>CM041637.1:34018860-34109871 GCA_023333625.1 Bothriochloa decipiens | reverse complement strand
GGGTCGGAGCCCGCTCTTTTGCGGTGCTCAAGGGCGGTCGTTAAGCCCTCACACGAGGGCCGGCCTTCGCTCCCTTGAGACTTCGAGGTGCGTTTTACCTTATGTAGAAAACTCCGTCAGCGAGTAACGGTCCTTTTTTCTTACCGTTGGGCACGCCTTTTGAGGAGAAGGGCTTAGCGGTGCGATCGTGGCGGGCCCGAGCAGTAGCTCTTTGTCAGAGGTGTGACGGTGCGTCCGGTCGAGGGGCGAGGGGGAACGGTCAGGTAAACGCATTAATTGCGGGAAGTTACCTTTTCCCTGCCGCCGGGCTCTGCCCGTTGCTCTTCCCGAGTATAAAAACGGAGGGGGACAGGCGTTCGCTCCCACCTTTGCCATTCTGCCGAGCTCCCGCTTTCCTGCGCGCGTGAGGATAAAAACTTAGAGCGAGAAGTCGCAATTGGGAACCTTCCTGGTCGACCGTCTGCCGAGGAGATTCGTGCTGTTGTTGCCGCCGCCGCGCCCACCGAGCAGATCTGTGCCGCCGCCGCCGCCATGGCCCCAGTCCTCCAGCCCACCGAGCCCTGGCGCCCGTCGACCGTGACGCGGCAGAGGCTGACCGAGCTGGTGAGGGAAGGGCTTCTCCACCCCATCACGAATTCGAATCGGCCGGAGTGGATTGCGCCGCCCAGGGACCACGAAGAGCCAAATCCGCCGAAGGGGTACGTGGTGAGCTTCCTCAAGTTTCATCGGCACGGGTTCGGCGTTCCCCCAAGCGAGTTCATGCGGGGGCTGACGAACTACTATGGCGTCGAGCTCCACCATTTCTCTCCCAACGCCATCTCCAACGCCGCCATCTTCGCAGCCATCTGCGAGGGCTATCTCGGAATGGAGCCACATTGGGAGCTATGGCTCCACCTCTACAAGGGGGAGTGGTTTGCCTCCCCGGTGTCGGTCAGAGTAAGGCGAATCGTCAGAGCGGGATGCCTCAACTTCACGTTGAAGACCGGGAGGTCGGAGGAGCCACGTGAGTACATCCCCACCGGGTTGGCGACTAACCACTCCCGGTGGGACGAGCAGTGGTTCTATCTTCGCAACGATGGCGGCTATCTCCCGCCGTACACCGGGCGGCTCATCGCCGAGCGTCCATACAATTGGCCGTTCGGTGTCGCGGGAGACCTTTAGCGTCGACTTCACCCCCTCGTCGTCACGATGAGGACCCTTTGAGAAGTGGGCCTGACGGCGAGGATGGTCGCCTCGGCCTTTCACAGTCGACGGGTGCTCCCTCTGATGGAGCGCCCGCTGCGGTTGGACGAGATGCTCCCCTCGGCGGCGCCCGAGCTTCTCAGAGGTGTCGGATGTCCGGCGAGAGGCCGTCCACCTCGGAAGTCATCGCGCGGGTAAAGGGGATGGTGTCTGGCTCGTTCAAGGTGGAAGACATCAACCGTCTCCCCATGCGGCCGGAGGAGGGTTGCCTCGACCTGGTGAGTGCCCCAACTCGTGACCTTCAAGTTTTCCCCCTCCCCTCCTCCTCCCCTTTCTTATGTCCCTGTGACTGAATGTCTTTGCGCAGGGGAGAATCGACTACCAGAGATCGAGGCCTCCACTGATGGAGGACGCCCCCGATCGTCAGGTAAGACGCTTCACCGCCCAGCAAGAGAAGCGGAGTAAGGACGAGGAGGAGAAAAAGAAAGCCAAGAAGCTCCGGGAGCGCGAAAGGCTCGCGAAGCGCCGCGCTGAGCAGAGGCGCGACGGGCTCCCAGAGGAGGAGTCTCCCTCGTCCGAGGGAGATGAAGATGATGATGATGACAGTGATGACATCGAGGGGGTGGAGGGGCGCCTCGATCGCATCCTGCCAGAATCCTCCCATGCTGACCGCCCCTTCGTGCAGGAGGAGGTGGCGGAGCAGCGCGCCCCTTAGCCGGCGGTGTCAGCCTCAGAGCACCGACATGGAAAGAGGGGGGCCGAGGCCTTGCCTCGAGGGGGATCACCCACCTCGCGTCGTACTCGAGGCGGGAGCCCACCCACTTCGATCCGGGAGACCCGATCCCGGTCGTCGGCGCGCGCGGAGCAGAGGCGTGCCCAGGAAGCCCCGTCGAAGCAGGGAAGCGCGGCGACCCCATCGACGGCCCCGAGCAGCCCTAGCCCTGCGAAGAGCTCGGCTTCGAGAGGGGTCTCAAAATCTATGGGCAGTTCGAGGGGTGCCCGAAAGGCCTCTATACCCTTCGGGTAAGTGCCGTTGAATCGTTTTCTTTTCGTTGCGTCGTCTTTGTGCGCTTTAATAAACCTTTTACCGTTCTGCTTTCCATTCAGGCCTAAGCGCCGGATCGAGGAGGCGTCTCTCGCGCCGGCCAAGCGGCTCAAGATGGATGCAGCCTCGAAGATGGAGGCCCCGGCTACAGGTGCGTCGTCGAGGCCCTTGGCCCCGTGGGAAGCCAAGTGGTTGTCCTCCGCCCTTGGTGCTATGGCACGCGGTAGGCTGACGGGTTCCACTCCTGCTGCAGGGTCGAGCGTCCCGGGGGCCACGGCGGGTGGCGACTCTATGCCTGGGAGGACGCATGAGGGAGGGAGCGCCTCCTTGACGTCACCGCCTGTGACCCTCGAGCTCGACCCGGCACCAGGAGGCGGCACCCCGACGTCGGGGGCTTCCGTTCCTAGTGGTCTGGAGGCTTCGATCCCCGCACCTGAGGCGGGAGCCCCCGAGGGCCACGAGCCGGGAGAGGAGGCCGTCGTCGTGGACCTCGAGGGTGAGGAGGCCTCAACCCTTCCCCCCTCGATGGGAGAGCGGCGGCCCTGGCCAGTGGGGCTGCGTGAGCTCGAGGCCCGGAGGGAGCAGGAGCAGGGGGCCCTGCAAGAAGCGGAGCTGCCACGGCCGCAGCAGGAGGAGGAGAAAGCTGGGGACCAGACTCAGCATCAGCAGGCACAGCAGCCGCCCGAGACGTCTGAGGCGGAAGCGACTTCCGGACTACCCAAACAATGGGTGTCCGTGATTACTTTGGACGAGTTGCTGTCCGAACAAGAAGCGGCATCAAAGGCGTCGACGGTCCCGCGGCTGCCGGGGGCGCAACCGGAGGACGCCTTGGTACCGAGCCTGGTGGAAGACGCGCCGACGGAGGTCCCACCGGCGCTACAAGCCGTGGCGTTGGGTGAAGTGACGGCCTCCACTCCTCCGCTGCCCCCGACGGCGCCGGAAGCAGCACCAGATCAGGCGCCGCAACCGTCGACGGAGCAGCCGGAGGAGACGGTGGCTGTCGGCGTGCTGAGGAGGTCGACGTCCAACCCCGGGCTGAGGGGTGCCCGCGCCGCATCAGAGTTCCACATCCCAGGGGAGTTGGCCGTGGGTTACGGCGTTCCGGGCGATGTGGTAGAGGAGATCGAGTCCTTGGCGCGAGCCAAGGTCAAGATGGTCCTCCCGCATTGGGGCAAGGAGCGCATCGTGCTCCGGGAACTCGGCGATTCCAGCGCTCCGGGGATTGAGATGAACGAGTGCTGGGAGGAGGCCGAGCGGTCCTGGGCGTGGCTGCGACACTTGCTCAAACTGGGCGCCGAGCTCACCGAAGGCCTTGACCGGAACCTCGCGGTGAGTCGCTGTGTTAGGCCATATGTAGTTTTTTAAGTTCTTTCATATGGGATGCCTTAACCCTCGATTTCCTGTCCCCAGGTGGCGCGGAGGCGGTCCTACTCCAAGTCAGTCTTCCTCCACGAAACGCACAACAGCGGGGAGGAAGTGCTTCGCCAACTCGAGGCCGACGGCTCTGCGCAGAGCAGGGTGGCCGAGCTCGAGGAGGAGCTGAAGCAGACGAGGGAGGAGGCCGCCAAGGCCAAAGAGGAAGCCGCCCGGGCGAAGGCGGACTCCGACGCCGCTCGAGGGGAAGCTCGAGCGTGCCAGGGAGGAGGCTGACGCGGCAAAGGCCGAATCAGAGAAGGCCAGGGTCGAGAGCGTCCGAGCCTAGGAGCGCATCGAGCTGCTCATGGCGGAGGCTCAGAGCTCCGTGGCACGCATCCGTTCACTCGAGGCCAGCTTCGCTGAAGTCTCCGCCACGCGCAACGCCCTCTCCGCCTTGGTCCAGGAAGAGAAGAGCCATGCCGCCGACCTGGAAACCCAGCTCGGGGCAATGAAGGCCACCCTCCAGGACAAGGAGCAGGCCATCATCCTGGCTGGTGGCACCCTTGAGACCCTCCGCTTCGAGAAGACAGAGGTGACCCGAGCCTTCAAAGAGGCCCAGCGGGAGCGGGACAAGGCTCGGGGGGAGCGCGACGCCGTGCTGGGGGATCGCAACGCCCTCGAGACTCGCTGTGCTGGTGAGTTCCTCAAAGGGTTTTTGATCTTTGTTCTTTCCGTATGGTTTATCAAATTCTTGCTTTGTGTTTCAGGCATCGAGTCCGAGCTACTTGCGACCCAGACCGCCGCCAAGGCGCTGTAGGAGAGCCTTGCGGCGGAGGGGGCGCTTCTTGGTCGGCTCCGGGTTGCCCTCGACAGGCTCTGCGCCCTCTGGGAGGTCGGGCCCGTCGAGGGTGCCGAAGAAGACATCCCTGGTGCTGCGCTCGTGGACCGGATCTACTACCTCGACGCCACCCTTCGCGATCGCGTACGGGAGGCGCTTCACACTGGCGTGAAGCGAGCGCTTGCGGTGGTCTCCTCCGGCTTTGTTTTTGATATGAACGTGGTGGCCCAAGGCTTTTTTCCTGACATCTTGAAGACCGACGCTAAGAATGAGGAGCGCTGCCGAGGGCTCATCAACGACGCCGAGAGGCGGGGGGGGGGAGAGCCGGCGAAGTTATTCGAGGGCGAAGTCCTCCCCCCGCGGATGGAGGGTACCACGTCGAGGAGGGCGGTGACGGGGCAAGCCTGTAGGACAAGACTGGGCGAGGGTGCCCATGTAATGAATTAATTTTTTGTAAATTATATTCAATTGTGGCTTCGAAAGCCCTTTTTGGACATTAATACATCTATCGTAATGTGATGCGTCCTTTTACTTTCGAACCTTTTCTGCTTTCTTCTCACCTAGACTTTGCTTTTTTGACTAAGTTTTTGACGCAAGCGTGTATCCCTCGAGGGGGGAGCGAGTGGAGGTACCCTAGCCCGGGGGCATAGGAGAGCTCCGGCTCGACAGCCCTCGACCCCAAGGGAGTTCGAGGCGCTTTCTACTTAGTCGCGAAGCGTATCGAGGTGTGAGAAAGAAGAAGCGCTCGAGTTTTGCTCGCCTCACTTTTGCTTTCCGACTGAGCGTTCGACGTGAACTCATATCCCTCGAGGGGGGAGCGAGTGGAGGTACCATAGCCTAGAAGCGTAGGAGAGCTCCGGCTCGACAGCCCTCGACCCCTAGGGATTCCGAGGCGTTGTCAACTTAGTTGGGAAGCGAAAAGAGGGGGGCGTGCGAAAAAATCGTTCGTATTTTTAGGAACTTAGGGGGTTCCCCCCGTTAGCCCCCGAGGGAGGCTCGACTCTGGTGAGACAGGGTCGAGGCTACCTCTTGCTTGTACAATAATGAGTTTGAACTTATAATCGAAAGTAGTCCTTATATTTGTCATGGGGAAATGTACAAGACATGCGAGAATGTACAAGGGCACTGGTGCCCTAAGGGTAGAAACGACGTAGCTGTTCGATGTTCCACGCGTTGGTGAGGATTTCGCCTTTGTCGTTAGTGAGCTTGTACGTCCCGGGCTTTAGCACCTCAGCTATGGCGAATGGACCTTCCCATGGCGGCGTCAGCTTGTGACATCCTTTGTTGCTCTACCGTCGACGTAGGACGAGGTCTCCAACTTGGAGGTCCCTCGGGCGCACGTGCTTGTCGTGGTAGCGTCGAAGTTTTTGCTGATACCTCGCGGAGTGAAGCAGCGCCATGTCTCGAGCCTCCTTAACCTGGTCGACGGCGTTTGCGAGGGCTTCTTCGTTGGTTTGCTCGTTGTACGCCTTTAGTCGAGGGAAACCATACTCGAGGTCAGTGGGGAGGACGGCCTCGGACCCATAGACCAAGAAGAATGGGGTGAACCCCGTGGCTCGACTAGGTGTTGTCCTTAAGCTCCATAGAACCGAGGGCAACTCCGCGGCCCATTTTTTTCCGTGCTTGCCGAGGCGTTTGAGGATCCTTGGCTTGAGGCCCTGCAAAATCATGCCATTGGCGCGCTCGACCTGGCCGTTAGTTCGAGGATGTGCAACCACGGACCAATTCACACGGATGTGATGGCGATCGCAAAAATCCAAGAACTTCTTGCCGGTGAATTGCGTGCCGTTGTCGGTGATGATGACGTTCGGGACCCCGAAGCGATGGATGATGTCGGTGAAGAACTCGACCGCCCGTTCGGAGCGGATGTTGCTGATGGGCCAGGCCTCGATCCATTTGGTAAACTTATCGACGGCAACGAGCAGGTGCATGTAGCCTTTGGTTGTCCTTTTGAGAGGCCCCACAAGATCGAGCCCCCAGACCGCAAACGGCCAGGTGATGGGGATCATTTGTAGGGCGTGAGCTGGGAGGTGTGTTTGCTTGGCGTAGAATTGACACCCTTTGCACGAGCGGACGATGTTTGTGGCGTCAAAAACGGCGGTCGGCCAGTAGAAACCCTGTCGAAAAGCATTGCCTACGAGGGTCCTTGGTGCTGCGTGGTGGCCGCAGGCTCCTGAGTGTATGTCCTCGAGGAGCCTCCTGTCTTCCTCGATGGTAATGCAGCGCTGAAGGATGCCCGAAGGGCTTCGCCTGTAGAGTTCCTTCCTGTCACCGTAGATGACGTAGGACTTGGCCCATCGCGCGATCCGTCGAGCTTCGGTTCGGTCCTCCGGAAGTTCTCCCCGAATGAGGCAGTTGAGTAAAGGGGCTCGCCAATCCGGTGGCGGGTTCGACGGAGGAGATGTCTCCTGGATCTCCATAACCTGGGCCCCGGTCGAGGGGGCCCCGATCGAGGTCATGGGGTGGGGCTTCGAGGACGTAGAGCAAGTCCCTCGAGAACATGTCCGGAAGGACCGTACCTCGAGTCGACGCGATTTTCACGAGCTCATCCGCGGCTTCGTTGTATCGTCGAGCGATATGACTAAGCTCGAGGCCGTGGAATTTGTCTTCCAACTTGCACACTTCGTTGCAGTATGCTTCCATCTTGGCGTCGTGGCAGCTCGAGGCCTTCATCACTTGGTCGATGATTAGCTGCGAGTCGCCTCGAACGTCAAGGCGTCGGACCCTGAGTTCAAGGGCGATTTGTAATCCGGCAACAAGTGCCTCGTACTCCGTGACGTTGTTAGAAGTGGCAAAGTGGATGCAAATGATGTAGCGCATGTGGACTCTGAGGGGTGAAATGAAGAGCAAGCCCGCGCCTGCTCCTGTCTTCATGAGCGACCCGTCGAAGTACATCGTCCACAGCTCGGCTTGAATTTGGACTAGTGGCAACTGAGTGTCGGTCCACTCGGCGACAAAATCCGCCAGCACTTGAGACTTGATGGCCTTCCGTGGTGCGTAGGTAATGGTCTCGCCCATCAGCTGGGCGCAGCGGATCCTCCTGCTGAAGACCCGGGGGCCCGGTGGCTCTGGGGCCTGTTGGTCTTCTTCGCTGTCGTAACGCCATCCTCGATGGGCGCTGTACCCTCGATCCTCGGCATCCCCGTGCTTGTGTCTGCGGTTCTCAACAATGTCGAGGCGCGCGTCGTGGGGACCGCGGTCATCGTTGATAGGCTCTCGGGCCGGGTTCTTCTTCTGTCGGGGGGCCGCCCCCTGATCGACCGAGCCTTCCCTCTCTGGCCGAGAAGGCTCGACCTGAGGCTCGGAGGCAGCTCCTCGATGCCTCGAGGCTGAGCTCTCGGCTTGTTGGGCAGCAGCAACTTGGAGGAGACCCTCGACCTCGTGTTGTATCCGCCGAGCTTGCGAGTTGGATGGTGCGGGCATATTGCGGAGGAGCATAGCCGCCGCCACAACGTTCTGGCTTGCTCGGGGATAACGGTGGATGGGTTGCTCGGGTGCTCCTTCCTCGATGATCTGCCAGTTGACCTCTCGGGCCCTGGCTCGGGCTCTACCGCCGAGCAGTCGCCGCTCTTGTTCGAGGGTCATCTCGAGTAAGTGCAAGCGTTCCTGCTCGTCGGCGAGCTTCGCCTGCAACTCCCGAATCTGTGCCATCTGCATGTCCTGCTCGCCAGGACGAGGGCACGCTTCTCAGGGTGCATCTGGTTGTGGGTCCTCTGCTCTGGGAGGAGCGTCTCTCGCCACGGCGGTAGACGCCGCGACCGCTGGATCGATGGTTTCCTGATCGGAGTCGACGCCCACCATCGATGTGGAGGCACTCTCGGGTAGGATCCCAGTGATTAGAGTCAGAGTCAAGGTCGCCGCAGTAGAAGACGGGGAATTGCCCCCGCGCCTCCTCCTGCAGCCGCCGTCGGAGTGTGTCGACGGTGTACCTCCGGGGGCCGGGCGCTCTTGCGAAAGCCAAACCCTCGGAGGCCGGTGTGATAGTCCCCACGTCCGTCATCGCGCGGAGAAGGGTGTCTGGGCAGTCCTCCAACACGCTCGTGTCGGAGTGGGTTGCTGTCGTAGCCGTCGTCATGGGATTGTTGGAGTCGATCGAAGACCACCGATGACGCTCGAACAGCCCGTGCGGAAGCGAGCACGATCGAGCGGGGGTTTCGTCGCACTTTCCCGACGAGCGCTCGGTAAGAGCGGAGTCAGGGTTGTGCCGGGATCCTACTGGTTTGCCCTCTGCCTCCAAACTCGGGTCAGATACGCCCTCAACAAGAGGTTTCTCATCTTCGGTCAGGGGCGTGGAGAAAGCGACGGGGACCCTTCTTGACTTGGGTTGACGGCGGTGACGGCGCTGACCGTGCCTCCTTCTGGATGTGGAAGCGTGGTCATGAGACTGGCGAGCGGCTCCCCATGAACGTGGGGGTGTACCGCGACCTTTGTTTGGGTCACTGATCGAGAGCAGGGTCATGTCATAGCCCTAGCCGAGGGTCATGAACTCCAGGCTCCCGAACCAGATCACCGTAGCGTGCGGAAGTGGTGAAACAAAATCGCCCATCCGGGAAATCGTTAGTGACACGCGGTTCCCCTACCTGGCGCGCCAACTGTTGGTGTTCTGACCCTCAAGGGGTTAACACCAATGAGTAATATCGTATCCGCATGCTCCCTAATCCGGTGGGTGATGCAAGAAGAACACAGTGATTTATCCTGGTTCGGGCAAAGAAGGCCCTACGTCCAGCGGGGGGAGGGTGATTCCTGTTATCTTGCACCGAAGTACTAGTACAGGGGAAAATACAAGCTGGTGTGAGGAGTGAAAGGTGGAGTTGAGGCGTTCGGACGCCTTGCTCTCGACCTTGCACAGGCTCACGGTGACGCTTTGTGATCTAGGGCCTTAATGTTTCTATGCTCTAGATCCTCTCGATTTGAGTTCGGTCCTTTTTCTCTAACGCCCTGGCGCCTCTTTTTATAGACGAAGGAGGGGCACAGGTGTACATGTATTTTGAGTTCGCATGACGCTGATGACGTACGACGTTGAGGCCGATCATGTCGGTGCCGCTGTAGTGATGTACGTCGGTATGGGAGGCCCTGCAGCCGTCGCATCGGGAGTTGTTGAAGTTCAGCTCGAGGGTTCGCTCGGTGAAGCCGAGGGGCGACGGTCGAGGGTCCTGGCCGGAGCCAAGGGGGTCGTGTCAAGGTGGTCGAGCTTCGCTAGATAAGATCGGATCCCGGTAAACATGGAAAACATGTTAGTTTATACGTCTCGAGGTGGTGCGGGTCGTGGCACAGCGCTCGGTATGGCGCAATAGCGTAATATGACTTGCGGGATTCCGGGGCATGGGCGGTAAAGTAGATTTGACCCCCACGCCTGTGACTGTTACCATAACTGTGGCCATGCGGTTAGGCAGGGGTAGATAGATCGCATTAAATGCGCTCGGATCCGTACGGGGGAGAAGATGGCCGAGGGGTGCACTGTCCTCGAGGGCCGCTCATTCGCCCAGGCGAAGTTCCGTCCTCGAGGGGAGGCTCGTTCGCTGGGCAAAGTTCCGTCCTCGAGGGGTAGCTCGTTCGGAGGAGGAAGTTTCATCCTCGAGGGGTAGCTCGAATCGTACCCTCGTGTATACAGTACTTGTCCGTTCGGTATCCTCTCGGGTGAACAGTACCGGTCCGTTCGGTAGCCTCTCGTGCAGGCTTCGGTTTTGGGCCGTCGTTGTTCGTTCGCGGGCTAGTCCGATACGTCTCAGCCTATGGGCCTTAATACGTTAGCGCGGGAGTTTATCGGAGGGGTCAAGATGCTGATTTTGCGGGGCTTTAGTTTTGTTAAGCAAGGGGTCTGGGATACCTGTTTCCAGGGTATCGATAGTAATTCATTCATGGCCTGCGTGTCATGTGAGCAACACGGTTGGAGCCATATGTGTTGCCATTTGATGTATTGGCCTACGCGCCATCTTGTGATTACGTGACTATGTAATTCGTATAGCTTGCGATAAAATAGTTCTTGGAGGACTCATCACAAGAAGGATGGAACACATAGATCATGGAAATGGAGAGCCCTAGAGGAATAATGGGCTATACCAAGTCATGTCTATGTTATGCCGTTATTACTATGTTCTATTTTCACATGCTATTTTGTTTTTGTCTACATGAGTGTGGTAGTGAAGTAGAATGATCCCTCAGCAATGTTTAAGTTAGATGCTTCCCCAAACCTTGCACTGTCATAAGTCTTATACAATCAGTGGTGGGTCTATGAAATTAGGGTGCCATTGGTTTTCCTCGACTAGGTAGGTTCGTATCAGATACTTACTGCAAGAAGGTTTGGTTATTTAAACAAGGTCATCCTAACGGTTAGGGACCTTGGAGCATGGGTAGGTTGAGCATAGCATAGAGATGCTACCCAACAACAAGAGTCATATGTGATATGATTAGCAAAGTGTTGCTAACCGATCTACCATGTCTTCTAGCGGTGATGCTAAAGCTCACTAGTTGACTTGTTAGTTGTGGGTCTTGAATCACTAAGTATCAATTGAGGGATATTAATTTTAGTGGGAGTAGATTTTATTTTGATATAATTTACTCTTTCATGGATAAATTATCTTAGTATTTTGTGTTACTTTTGTTGTAGATGGCCGCTCGCAATCAACCGTTTTCTTTGCGTACAATTCTTGAGAAAGATAAGTTGAATGGAAAAAATTACGCGGATTAGATCCACAACCTGAGAACTGTTCTCAGGGCTGAGAAAAGGAACAAATTCTAGACACCCCATTACCAGATAAGCCTGATGAAAATGCAGCTGCTGCCGAGAAAAACGCTTACAAGAATGCATGTGTTGTAGATCTTGAAGTGAGTTGCCTCATGCTTGCTTGTATGGAACCTGATCTGCAGATGCAGTTTGACAACAATCATTCAACGAACGATATGATCATGGCACTTGAAGATATGTTCCCAACTGAAGCACAGACTAAAAGGTTCAATGTCTCTAAGGCACTTGCAGAAACCAAGCTAGCAGAAGGCGCAGCTATTGGTCCACATGTAATCAAGATGGTTGGTTGCACTCAGAGGTTGGAGAAGCTAGGCTTCCCAATTGGCCAAGAGTTGGCTACTAATTTCATTCTTGCATCGCTTCCAGCCAACTATGGAAACTTCATCTTGAACTACCATATGCATGGAGCGGAGAAGGGCTTGAATGAACTGTGTGGCATGCTGAAAATAGCAAAGGCCGACATCAAGAAAGGTGTCGGCAGTAGCCCAAGTGTTGGTGATCTAGAATCAACCTCATTTTAAGAGGAAGGGCAATTCTTGGAGGAAGAAGAAGGGCAAGGATAAAGATGAGATCTCTAAGCCAAACCCATCTGATGCCAAGGCTGGACCATCTGCAAATTCAGATTGCTTTTATTGTAAGGGAAAGGGTCACTGGAAAAGGTAGTGCAAGGAGTACTTGGCGTCCTTAGAGAAGGATGGTGGCGATAAAGGTACTGCTACTACTTGTACTCTTGTTGTTCATGTTACAGACATTTTCCTCGCTAACTCTTAAATTAATTCTTGGGTATTTGATACCGGATCGGTTGCTCATATTTGCAATACGATGCAGGGAATGATAAGAAGTAGAAGCGTGGAGAAAGGAGAAGTTGATTTCCGCATGGGCAATAATGCAAGAGTGGCTGCATTAAATGTCAGCATGATGCAACTTCCCTTGCCGTCAGGATTTATTTTGGAATTGAATAATTGTTATTTTGTTCCTAGTTTAAGTCAAAACATTGTGTCACCTTCATGTTTGATGAAGGATGGTTATTCTTTTGCGAGTAAAGACAATGGTTGTGTGATCTCAAAGAATGATATGTTTATGGCTTTTGCATCCATTGTGAATGGGTTATTTATTTTAAATCTTGATGATGCACCTGTCTATAATGTTAGTGCTAAGCGGCCTCGGCTTAATGAGTTAAGTCCTACCTATATGTGGCATTGTCTTTTGAGTCATATAAGTGAGAATCGCATGAAGAGGCTCCATGATGATGGTCTTCTAACTTCCTTTGATTTTGAATCATACGAGACATGTGAGGCTTGCATGCTAGGCAAGATGACCAAGGCGCCATTCAAAGGATTTTTTGAGAGGGCGTCTGACTTGTAGGAACTTGTACATACTGATGTATGTGGACCAATGAGCACAATAGCTAGAGGCAGGTTTCAATACTTCATAACTTTTACTGATGACTTTAGTAGATATGGATATGTCTACCTAATGAAGCATAAGTCTGAAACATTTGAAAAGTTCAAAGAATTTTAGAATGAAGTAGAGAATCAACATGGCAGGAAGATCAAGTCCTTGTGATCTGATCATGGAGGCGAATATCTAAGTCATGAGTTTAGCAATCATCTTAAGAGTTGTGGAATTGTTCCACAGCTTACGCCACCCGGAATGCCTCAGAGAAACGGCGTGTTTGAGCGAAGTAATCGGACCTTGTTGGACATGGTTCGGTCTATGATGAGCCAGTCAGACCTACCTTTATTGTTTTGGGGATACGCTCTAGAAACACCTGCTTTCACATTGAATAGGGTACCATCTAAGTCCGTAGTTAAGACACCATATGAGATGTGGACTGGTAAGAGTCCCAGTTTGTCTTTTCTAAAAATTTGGGGTTGTGAAGTTTTTGTCAAACGACTTATATCAGATAAACTAACACCAAATCAGACAAGTGTTTTTTCGTGGGATATCCAAAGGAAACTTTAGGGTATTATGTCTATAACCGGTCAGAGGGCAAAGTGTTTGTTACTCAAAATGGTGTTTTCTTAGAGAAAGAGTTTCTCAAAAAAATAAAAGAATGGACAAAAGGTGTATCTTGAAGAAGTTCAAGATGAGCCAGTAGGGACTGACTCTACGAGTGATGCTAATGTAGCAGATCAAGTTGAGACACCCGTAGCAGTGGAGATACCACCACAACCACGAAGATTAGCAAGACTTCACGCATTGCGTGGGGATTTGTTATTGTTAGACGATGATGAAAATGCGGATTATGCAGAAGCTATGATGGATCTAGATTCCGAGAAATGGCAAAGTGCCATGAGATCCGAGATAGATTCCATGGGAGACAATCAAGTTTGGAACTTGGTTGACCTGCCTGATGGGGTTATACCCATCGAGAGCAAATGGATCTTTAAGAAGAAGAAGGATATGGACCAAAATGTTCACATCTATAAGGCTCGACTTGTCGCCAAAGGTTTTTGGCAAGTTCAAGGAATTGACTACAATGAGACATTCTCACCGGTAGCGATGCTTAAATCTATTCAGATCATTCTAGCAATTGCTGCATATTTCGATTATGAGATATGGCAGATGGATATTAAAACATCCTTTCTAAATGGGTATTTAGAAGAGGACATGTATATGATATAGCCCAAAGGCTTTGTTGATCCTAAAAATGCTGGAAAGATATGCAAGCTTAAGAAATCTATTTATGGGTTAAAGCAAGCATCTCAGAGTTGGAATATTCATTTTGATGAGGTAGTCAAAGGGTTTGGCTTTCGTCAGAATGAAGAAGAACCTTGTGTTTACCAGAAGGTAAGTGGGAGCCCTATTGTGTTTCTGATCTTGTATGTGGATGACATACTATTGATTGGGAATGATATTCCTATGTTGCAATCTGTAAAGGCTTCACTGAATAATAGTTTTTCTATGAAGAATTTAGGAGAAGCAGCATACATCTTAGGAATTAAGATCTATAGAGATAGGTCGAGAAGGCTAATAGGATTAAGACAAGACACATACATTGACAAGGTGTTGAAATGGTTCAACATGGAACAGTCCAAAAAGGGTTCTTGCCTATGTCACATGGTATGCGTTTTAGTGACAAGCAGTGTCCTTCATCAAATGAAGAGCGCAATCGCATGAGTAAGGTTCCATATGCTTCATCTGTTGGCTCCATCATGTATGCCATGATATGCACTCACCCAGATGTCTCATATGCTCTAAGTGTTGCGAGCAGGTACCAAGCTAATCCGGGTGAACCTCATTGGATGCTTGTTGAGAACATCCTAAATTACTTAAAAAGGACTAAGGATGTGTTCCTAATCTATGGAGGTGAGGAGGAGCTCATTGTAAATGGTTACACCAATGCTAGCTTTCAAACCTATGGGGATGACTCACTATCTCAATCAGGTTTTGTATTCACAATAAATCATGGTGCAGTTAGCTAGAAAAGTTCCAAGCAGGAGACGATGTCTGATTCTACAACAGAAGTTGAGTACATTGCAGCTTCTGGCACTGCAAAGGAAGGTGTTTGGTTGACGAGGTTCCTCATTGATCTTGGTGTGTTTCCAAATGCGTCGGAGTCATTGAATTTACATTGTGATAACAATGGGGCGATTGCATAGGCTAAGCAGCCTAGGGATCACTAGAAGAACAAACATGTACTCTGAAAGTTTCATCACATTCGAGAGTTTGTGAAACGAGAAGAGATAAATTTGTGCAAAATACATACGGATTTAAATGTAGCAGATCCTTTGACAAAGGCTCTTTCACAGCCTAAGCATGAGGCGCACATGAGGTCTATGGGGATTAGACATCGAAGAATTAACTCTAGTGCAAGTGGGAGACTGTTGGGAATATGCCCTAGAGCTAATCATGTAGATGATGATATTCTAATTGTATCCATGATTAATAAAGTGTTCATTGAATACCCATTATAGACAACTTGTATTGATTGGCGATTATGTGAATTGTTTGTGGAACTCAATTACTTGAATGGTTATTCTAAAGTTGTCCCTGGTCGGTGTTCTTGTGACAACACACTTGAATATTAGACCAGCACATGTATTAGTTGCTGGCTATGTTTCACAAGTCATGGACATGGAGATGTCAAACTAATAATGTGAGCACATGTGAGACATGTAGGCTGGACTGACCCAACATGAGAAAGTCTCTATTCGCATCATGTACATTATGTCCTTAGACCTAAGATTGTGGTATGTACTCAAGATGTGAAACGGCCTACTTAGGGACTATCAAATGCTGTTTCATAACTGGGTAGTTATAAAGGTGGTCTTCGGGTGGTCGGGAAGCATGCTATGAGACATAGACAATCAATATGGAATTTGCCCCTCTCTACACAAGAGAGATATCACTGGATCACTCAAGTGATTGGATCAACAAATGCATGGCCGTGCTTGGGTTAAGTGTTAACCCACAAGTTGAACAATATATCGAGTGGCAAAGGGAATAACTTGTATATGGTTGTAGTGGTTCGTCTAATATGATCTTTGCGTATGCATAGGAGTTGTCACACCTTGCTAGAGGCCGCTGTCAAATATTGGGCAAGTAGGAGTACTCGGCCCATGTCAATGTGTACATGAACCCATAGGGTCGCACGCTTAAGGGGCTGGAAGTCTAATTCGGGTTGGACCCGAATTAGACAAGGCTTAGGGTTACTAATGGGCCTCCAACTCGTGAGCTCATTGGGGATGTCTATATAAACAAGGGGTAGGGGTGCGGTTAGGGGATGACACATCTTTGACAGCCATTGTCGCCCTCCCCATGCTCACGCCTTCTGCTCCTCATGGACCTAGCAGTCCGGAGGCGCATCGCTTCTTCCCTGCATGTGTGGGATTCCTTGGAGGTGCTGCATCTGGAGCACTAGGATGAACTGTGTGAGGGGATTGACATGACGGACGACCATGTAATTGCACTGCCTACTGCAACGCGTACAACTACTTCGAGTCATCTTCCGCTGCACCTACGCGTCTAGTTGTAATCCTGTAACCCATAACTAGCAATAGATCCTGGTATGTGAGGTCGAAAAGTTTTATTTTCTGGCTAGCATAGCACCCTCATAACCCTATAGGGAACAGTCCTGCAATTCAGAGGAGGGTTCCGGCGGTCAGCCAGGTAAGTGTTATTGAGTTCGTATATCTTGCATTCAGTTGATTTTATATTTATTATGAACAAAATATGACTGTAATGTGTCCTACAACCATGTTTCTGTGGCAATGACACCGACCCCGCCACCTAGGCAGACCATTGCGCCATCCGCTGAGCAGGTGAGGACTGGCGATGTGGCACAGTCCTCTAGGCGAGGAGAGGGGGCCAGCAGCACTACGACACCAACCAGGCCGACCTCGACGCCAGCTCCACATCCAGATGGGTGGGTGGTATCGTTCAGGCTAGTTACCACCGTGACAGGTCATCTACCAGAGCGTACGCCGGGCCAAGAGCGGCCGAGCACACCCGCACCTCTTAAGGTCGAGGAGGTGCCAAGGGAACCTGCCCTCAGAACGCATCTACACGTTGCGCAAGCTGGGGGAGGACAGCTACTTGTCGTATGAGGAGATTTTAGATGACGACATCGAGGCAAGTATCCAAGACGTGGTGGGGGTACTGCTGGACAGGATCAAGGTAAGACTTGATCAAGATTTGCCCGCATGTTTTGAGCATGTCGTTTGGACGATAACTCATAGAGCAATCCATGATGTATATAGTCGCTGCAGGAGACCAATGCTCAGAGTGGCAAGACCATAGATCGGTTTGTCGCGGCCTAGGAGGAATGCAAAAACCTCCGGGCAGCCAAAACTGATCTCGAGGCACAGACCCAAGTCTACCAGGAGTGTGAGATCCAGTACGAAGGAGAGGTTGCCGCTCTGCGCCTCAGGGTGGAAACCCTGGAGGAGGACAAGGAGAGTAAGTAAACCTCTTTCACCCACACTGATACTTGCTGTGTATTAATGGGCGCTTCTTGTAGGACTGAGCGGCCAGAATGAAGCCATGGTTCAGGAGCTAGCTGGCCTGCTAGACCAAAAGGAACTGCTGAAGTGGAGGCCAAGGCAGACCAGGCACAAATCGCTGAGCTGACTGGTAAGTAGAACAATATAGAATTATTTTATGTTGTCTACCGCATACTGGATGGACCAGGATATGCTAACCACCATTGTTTTTTATCATAGGCTACAGGAACGCTATCTGGCCTAGTTCTAGGTTGTGGAGGGCTCCATCTCCATTCTCCAAGGAAAAATGTGGGGAATGACAGACCACATCAAGCCGGTATTAAGGGCTATATTCCAAGGAGAAGAGCACCCTGCCGATCCCGTAGGCAAAGCGGTTGTCGTCACTGACCAGTGCAGGAGGCTTTGGCCAGCAGTCTAGGGGTTTGTCACAGAAGCTGGACACTACGCAGTTGCGACTGCACTGGCCGTGGTCCACTCCAGGTATCCAGAAGTGGAACCGACGAAAGTTGCACTCGGGATCACACCGGAACTATCGGAGACCACCGCCAAAAATCTTCAAGCCTCTTCGATGCCTATCGCTGTCGCCCTTGTCGATGACATGATCCTTATTGAAGATCCTGCACAGGGTGATGGTGCTCAGTAGGCTGTAAACAATGATTATATGTAGGAAAAAACACTGTTTGTAAGTTGCATCGAGCAGGTGGTGCTCAGAAACTTTTAGGAATTAAATGCAGACAAGTTAGGCATGTTTAAGCGGGTGGTAAACATTTTGCCGTTTGCTTTTAGATACATATTTTATGCGTAGTTCGTTTTTTTGAAAAGATGTCATCAATTAAGTTTTGCCCCCACCCTCGAAGTGAGCTAACTCTGTCAGGTAACTAGGGATGCACTAGTGAATGGCGAAGGACTTCCTCGATCACTAGGTACCTAGCACCATTAGAGAGTGACTGCTGAAATCTCCTAGTGCCATGTAGCGTAGAGCTATAACACATCATAGGAGTTTTCTGGACAGTGCCTTGTCAAGCCGTTCTCGTCGGGCAAAAAACAAAGTTCAACTGAGACTTATGTAGGGCGCATGTATGACAGATGTGTGCACAAAAATAGAATTGTGATAGGAAAAGAAAACACCAAAGGAAACTGTATTAAATATTCAAATGACAAAGATTTAGGTACACATCTTTTTCTATGGAAGAAGTGTATGAGGTGGTCGATGTGCCAAGAATTAGGTTCCCCGACACCCTTTATCGTCTCGACACCATCTGTGTTCTAGATTCATCGTAACACCATGTCGCCGACCACGAATAGCCTGCCTCTGACATTGCGATTATAGTAAAGTCGGACTAAAGCTAGGTATTTGGCTGTCCGAGCATAGGACTCGAGCGCTATCTCTTCTTTAGCGATGATATCGATTTCCCTAGCTTCGTTCGAGGCTGCTTCATTGTAATGCTGGACATGTGGTGAAAGGAGAATGACCTCGGCTGGTAGGATAGCCTCGGATCCAAACACCACGAAGTACGGGGAAACTCCAGTGTAGCGACTGGGCTAGGTGCGTAGTCCCCAGACCACGGTAGGTTTGAGGTCCTTGTCATCTCGGTATACCCGTTTGCACAGGGCGTTGATAATCATACCGTTAGCTCATTGTACCTGCCCATTTGGTCGAGGATGAGCAATGGAGACGTATTTGACCTTGATGCCATTATCATCGCAAAAGTCAAGAAACTCGTCGCTGGTGAACTGAGAACCTAAATCGGTGATGATGGTATTGGGTATGCCCGGTGGATAACATCATCAAGAAACTGTATAGCTTTCTTGGACGAGGCTTTCTTGATGGCTCTGTATTCAATCCATTTGGAGAATTTGTCGATGAGTACGAAGACACACGTGTGTCCGCCAGGAGCCTTCTTGAAGGGACCGATCATGTCGAGTCCCCAGCATGAGAACGGCCAAGAAACTGGGATGGTCTGAAGTTCATGTGCAGGAACATGAATCTGCTTGGCAAACATCTGACAGTTTTTGCATGGGCGCACATAATCTTCTGCATCAGAAATGGTGGTCGGCCAGTAGAACCCTGCTCGGTAGGCTTTGCCAACCAGCGTCCTCGATGCCGCATTGTTACCACAAGTGCCTTCATGAATATCCCTCAGAAGCTTCCAACCATCTGCCTGGGTGATACATTTCTAGTAAATCATGGATCTTGGGGCCTTGCGCATCAGCTCGTCATTAACCATGAGGTAGGTACGGGCTCTGTGAATCAGCTATTGAGCTTTGATCTTATCTGATGAGGACATCACTCCATTGAATGCACAAGATGATCCTCCGCTGGACATTCAAGGTCCAATCACAAGAGCTCGCGCACGACAATTAAATTTACAGGTGAGCTCGTTCTTAAGGAAGTCTTTTTATGATTTTGAGAATAGATTGGTACCTAATGATTATATTGTACTTACAATCATGGAGAGGACCAAGGAATGCATAAGGGATGGCTTAGAGGCATGGAGGACCAGCAAGGGCGCCCAAGTCAAGGTGGAGGCCCAAACCGAGTCGACTTCGAGCCTGTTTCGGAGTCCAAGACTAGTATGGAGTAAAGTGGACGCCCAGGATGCATCCGGACTCTGTTTTTGATGATCCACCTATGGATGGAAAGATAATTTCATAAGGAAGCCAATGGCATTGGTTTGAGGTCAAAATTCTTTGGAGACATTGGGAAACATCAAAACAAGTTAGCATCCAGAATCTGTTTCGGTGCTGCATCACCGTTTTTGGTCCGTTGGGCCGTGTATCGTTGTTGAGCCCATTAGGGGGCGCGTCCAGGGGTGGCGAAGACCCTTAGACCTCTATAACCAGCCACTACCTCTCTTGTTAGGTTTTGGGTTTTGCTTAGATTATTCGGTTCACAACAGTTTTGCCGCGCCGTCGGTTTGTGAGACCCCAACTCATGAGATTAATCATTCATCTGCAATTGGTTGCATTCTTTCGTGTTCTTGCTTGTGTTCTTCGATTAGCAAGCAAAGGACTCAGCCTTCTTGGCGAGGTCGACTGTGCTTCGACGGTCAATAACCAGAGGAGACGTGGTGCTGCGATTACGGGGTTCAGAGCCGAGTTGTTCGGAAGCCGGATCGAATTGTGTCGCGATTCCACCAAATCGAAAGTTATTAGAACCTTTCAGAAGATCGGGAACCCTAGTTCACATCAAGTGGTAATCAGAGCTTCAGGTACACCATTAGGTTCACCCTTACCCTAGTTTAGTTTGTTTTCGCCTTCGTCCTATAATCCAAAAAAAAGCCAAAAATAGTTTAGTCTAGGTTTTTCCCTTATCCCAGAACCATGTTTGGCCTTTGCATAGTTCTTGTCAGATTCCGTATTGTTGAATTTGTGTTCTGGTCAGGGTCTTGTTGCTGGTTAGGTTGTGTTAGAGTCCAATCGTATGTTTTTCCCCATCGTTTCCATTCAACGCTGTCCCCTTCCACCGTCCCAAACAACAAGTCGAATCCACTATATTACTCGACTTGCCCCGCTAGCCGCTTTGTGTCAATTCTCGCCGCCACGCAAACCCTAGATAGGTCGCCAGCCGCTCATTGTTGCTTGCATCGCAGCCCTCCTTGCATCATCAGCCAAATACCTACTGCTGTGATCGGTGTTGGAGTTTAGGGACGCTTCGCCCTAACTGCCGCCGCCGTGTTGTGCCTTCCGAGAAACATAACTTGAGATACCTTCGGTAAAACAGGCATAACTTTTGACTCGTTTATCAGAAAAATTTGAAATTTTTACAGCAGCTTCTTGACTCCATTTTGAGCTGACCCAAACTCACCTTCGGCCTGTTTGGTCCAGTTAGAATTGCCAAAAAAAATTGGCAAAATAAAGAAAAAAATTGACAAGGTTCTTGCACGCTTTTCAGAGAACGTGCTGACTTTCTGTAGACCACATTCCACCTCTGTTATAGGTGAAAATTTTTATGGTTGCATCTTTTGTCATACTTGTTCAGAGAAAAATTTAAAAAAAGTTTGTTTAGAGAAAATAGTGTAAAAAAAATTTTGTTCAGAGAAAAATTTAAAAAAATAGTGTAAAAAAGTTTGTTCAGAGAAAAAAAAGGAAAAAAAGGAAAAACAAAAAGGAGTTGCTTGTTCTGTGATTGTGTGTGCTATATTGTGCTTTGTGCTTCATTCATACTTGTCTCTCCATCATACTTGTGCTTCCATTGTCCTTGTTCACACACATTTGGTACTTGGAACACGTTAGGCCAGCAACGAGAACAAGTAATTGGGACTATAATTCAATATTACTTTCTGTCTTTGAATTGTGTACCACTCACATATTTTTTGGCCAGCCTTCCTAAGCCCCACATATACTTCTGGATAGCAAAAGTTGTGACACCCGTAATCTCAGCGCTATGTCTTTCAGGTATCCGTGCCTTGCTGGTAAGAACCGGTCGGAACTTGTTAAGGTGTTGCTTTTTGCTCTAAATTTGAGAGGCACCACTCCAGATTTGTAGAGGATTATTAGGGATAACTTTCACCATTTGCTACTTGTGTTTTGTGTCTACAATGGCAGGTGATGAGGGAGAGAATTCACCCAAAGAGTTTTCAGAGTGTGTCAGCCAAGAGCAACTACAATATGTTATAAACAATGCTTAGAAGGACTTGAACGAGACAGTTACCAAGGCTGTAACTGCTGCATTCATTGATCTCAAGATTGGCAACACCCTTGAGAGATTGGATAAACGATTGTCCATGCTGACCGATAGGGTAACTGCTTTAGAAGAACCGCCACCACCTGAAGAAAATAATGATGGCATCAATGCTGGTGATGAGGTATATGATGCTGATGGTAATGTTGATAGAGCAGCGACAAGAGAAAATAGATTACGTCATCGTCTTTGCACAAATACCACAGGTATGGGTGGCCTCAACATTTCAACCGCCACCGAGGTAATCGTACTCATGCTCCCGATGATCCTTATGCTAAGGTTAAATTTACCATACCTTATTTTTCGGGACATTATGATGCCGAGGAATACCTTGATTGGGAGATGACAGTAGAGCAAAAATTCTGTGCCCATCTTGTGCCTGAGCAACATCGCATTAGACAAGCCACTAGTGAATTTAAAGATTTTGCTATCATTTGGTGGACTGGTTTAGTTGCAGATAATTGCCAACCTCATACATGGGAAGAACTTAAGTTTGCTATGCGTGATAGATTTGTGCCACCATCGTATCATAGAGACCTATGTAAAAGACTAATGCGTTTAGAACAGGGACATAAATCTGTGCAGGATTATTATGGTGAACTTCAGAAAGGTTTGATGCGTTGTGGCATAGTGGAGGAAACTGAGGATTCTATTGTTCGTTTTTATGCGGGTTTGAGGGAGGAAATTCAGGACATAGTTGATTATAAGGAATTTAACACTATCAACCAGTTATTTCAATTTGCTATGCTTGCAAAGAAGGAATTGCAGGGGCGAGATAAGCAGGCCAAGAGTAAGGCTGGCACCTCATACACACCACGCACGGGAGCATCATCGGGGTTTCCCAAGGCATCCTCCTTCCGCGCGCCTCTACCAGCGAACAAGAGGACGTCTTCTGCGCAACCTTCTGGTTCAGGTAAAAATTTAGTGCAGGAACCATCGAAGAGTGCATCTTCTGTTGCCTCAGCAGGATGCACTCCTAGCATTCAGTGTCATCGGTGCCATGGTTACAGACATGTGCAAAAGGACTGTCCAAGTCAGCGGGCATACATTGCTATAGAGGATGGGTACATCAGCACCTCTGACGTGGAAGATGATGATGAAGAACAAGATGTTCAAGAAGAAGGTGAGGTCTTTGGTAGCAAGGACACATCAGCCTACATGAGTGTCATTGTGCAGTGAGTGCTTAGCGCACAAGTACAACAACCTGAGAAGCTGCAATGCCACAATTTGTTCCAAATTTTCTTTGTCATCAACAACCGGCGAGCACGTGTCATCATTGATGGGGGTAGCTGCAATAATTTGGTGAGTTCAAATTTGGTCAAGAAGCTTGACTTGTCTACACTCCCACATCCCCATCCGTACCATATTCAGTGGTTGAATGATTCCGGTAAGGCTAAGGTAACAAAAACTTACAGAGTTTCTTTTTCCATTGGTACCTATGTTGATTCCGTTGATTGTGATGTAGTACCTATGGAAGCTTGTTCACTTTTATTGGGTCACCCTTGGGAATTTGATAATGATTTTGTTCATCATGGTAGAAGTAATACATACACTTTTGTTCATAAAGGAAAGAAAATTACTTTGGTGCCAATGACCCTAGCTGAAATTGTATAAGCTGATAAAGAATGAGCTACTAGTTTGCATGATGTTAAATCTAAAAATCAGCAAGTTGCAAATTCTGTTTACCCACCTAAAAAGGATAAGTTCACACCTAATTCTATGGTCAAGGAAATTAAATTGAAGGGTGGTGTTATGCTTGCAAGAAAATGTGACCTTGCTGAAATTTATGATGATGATATTTGCTATACTTTGGTTTGCAAATGAGCTTTGTTTTCTCTTGATTACATTGTTAGTTCGAGACCTCCTGCTATCATTAACCTTTTGCAGGAGTATGAGGACGTGGAGGACCAGCAAGGGCACCCAAGTCAAGGTGGAGGCCCAAACCGAGTCGACTTCGAGCCTGTTTCGGAGTCCAAGACTAGTGTGGAGTAAAGTGGACGCCCAGGACGCATCCGGACTTCGTTTTTGATGATCCACCTATGGATGGAAAGATAATTTAATAAGGAAGCCAATGGCGTTGGTTTGAGGTCAAAATTCCTTCAAAGTCATTGGAAAACATCAAAACAAGTTAGCATCCAGAATCTGTTCCGGTGCTGCGTCACCGTTTTTGGTCCGTTGGGCCGTGTATCGTTGTTGAGCCCATTAGGGGGCGCGTCTAGGGGTGGTGACGACCCTTAGACCTCTATCACCAGCTGCCGCCTCTCTCGTTAGGTTTTGGGTTTTGCTTAGATTACTCTGTTCACAACAATTTTGCCGCGCCTTCGGTTTGTGAGACCCCAACTCATGAGATTAATCATTCATCTGCAATTGGTTGCATTCTTTCATGTTCTTGCTTGTGTTCTTCGATTAGCAAGCAAAGGACTCAGCCTTCTTGGTGAGGTCGACTGTGCTTCGACGGTCGATAACCAGAGGAGACGTGGTGCTGTGATTACGGGGTTTAGAGCCGAGTTGTTCGGAAGCCGGATCGAATTGTGTCGCGATTCCACCAAATCAAGAGTTATTAGAACCTTTCGGAAGATCGGGAACCCTAGTTCACATCATTATCCTCTGGCACAAGGTGGTCATTTAGGTATTTGACAAAGGGCTGTCTCCAGTCAGTCTGGGGAGGCACTGCCTGCTCAGTTGGTTTGGCCACCGGTGGCTGCTCACTACCATCATCAAACCCCTGCTGGCCGAGGTAACTATCTTCTACCTCTTTTGCTTTGCCGCTGAGCGCTGCTACGAGCTGGTCGGTAGCGGTACTAGGTGCAGGTGCTTCGTAAGCCTGATCAGGGATTGAAGGCTTAATCAAATCTTCAACAAAAACACCAGGTGGTACCTTGGCTCGAGATGATCCGAGCTTAGATAACTCATCAGCACCTGTGTTCTCAGTACGAGGTACATGGGTGAATTTCAGTCCATAGAACTTATTCTCCAGCTTGTGAATCTCGACAACATAGGCATCCATCTTTTCATTGACCACATCCTAGTCTTTGTTGACCTAACAGATGAATAGAGCATAATCTCTGTAAACCAGGAGCCATTTGATGCCCAGCTCAACTGCAATGCGAAGGCCATGTAGGGCCGCTTCGTACTCGGCCACGTTATTGGATGCCTTAAAGTGTATGCGCAAGACATAACGGAGCATGTCCTTGGAAGGAGAGATGAAGTAGACCACTACCCCAGCGCCATCGATGTTTAGGGAACCATCAAAGTACATCTTCCAGTGGTCGACAGACGTTGTTGGGTACCTAGAAAAGGGGTACCCCAAACCCTCGATTAATTAGACTAATCCCCAAAGTCAGCAACACAAACCCTCCAACGACATCCCTCACTATCACTCAAAAGCCCACAGGCTAAGGCATATTGGGCCACCCCACGAACAGGCGTCGACAGCCCAAAGCCACAGCCTGCTCGACGGGCTACCACGCAGATCGAGACTGTACGCTCGAGGGTACAACTCGGGGACCCCTCGAGGATGGAACTTCGCTCGAGCAAACGAGCCCACCCTCGAGGACAGAACTTCACCCGTGCGAATAGGTAGCCCTCGAGCATAGTATACCCCTCGACTACCTACTCCCTGTACGGATCCAGGTGCATTCAATGCATTTTACCTGCTCCTACCTAACCGTATGGTCACAGTTACAGCAACAGTTGCGAGTATGGCAGTCAAATCCTGCTTTTGCCGCCCATACCCTAGAATCCCGCGGATTGTACCTCACTGTTATGCCATACCAAGCACTGTGTCCCGTCCGGCACCTCCTCGAGGCTCAAAAGTCAACACATTCCCCGCATCTCCCGGGATTCGGCCTTATCCGAAGGGCCTCGACCCCCTCGACTCGACCTGATGCCTCGACCGTGGTCCCTTGGCTCTGTCATGCCAACCCTCGAGTGGGACTTCAACAACTCCGGTCAACACTTCAACAACTCCCGACGCGATGGTTGTAGGACCTCCCATGCCGACGTACACCTCTACAGCGACACCGACATGATCAGCATCGGCGTCATACTTCACCGACCACGTTAGCACTAAAAATATATACTCCTGTGCCTCTCCTTCGCCTATAAAAGGAGGCGCCAGGGCTTGGGACAGAGGAGCCAGGATCCAAAAGCATCACACGCTAAGGCTTAGATCACAGAACAACACCGTGAGACAGTGTAGAAAGCTTAGCGCCTAAAACGCTCGAGCTCAAGCCCACACTTCTCACACCCACTTGTATTCACCCCTGTACTAGCGCTTCGGTGCAAGATAACATGAACTATCCCCCTCACTAGATGTAGGCCTTCTTTGCCCGAACCAGGATAAATCGCTGTGTCCTTCTTACATCACCCACCAGATTAAGGGAGCATGCAATTACGAAATTACTCGTTGGTGTTGACCCCCGGGGTCGAAACACCGACAGTTGGTTCGCCAGGTAGGGGTCCTGCATGTTACCAATGATTTCCCGCCATTCTTTCTGGATGGGCAACTCTGTTTCACCACTTCCTCATGCTACGGTGATCTGGTTCAGGAGCCTGGAGTTCATGTCCCTCGGATAGGGCTACGACATGACCCTGCTCTCGATCAGTGACCCAAGAGAAGGTCGCAGTGTGCCCCCACGCTCAGGAGGGGCCACTCATCAGTCTCACCACCATGAGGCCACAACCAGAAGGAGGCGCAATCGGTGCCATCATTGCCATCAACCTGAGTCGAGATTGGTGCCCGCTGCATTCCCCTCACTCCTGACCAGTGATGAGGAGCCCCTTGTTGGGGGATTATCTGACCTGAGTTCAGGAGCAGAGGACAGACCAGAAGGGCTCCACGACAACCTCAACTTCACCTTCACAATGCACTTGTTGAGGGAGCCCGGCAGAGCTACCCCGATGCGCGCAACCCCCACTACATCGAGCCTACTTTCGCAAGAGCTATTCGAGCATCATCGATGGTTCCCATTCGGCCTCAACAATGCCGCAAAGGAATTCTCGACCTTGACCCATGCCAACATGAGCATGATAGGGGACCGCCCAAGCACCCTCCTTCAAGAAATGATGGACGTGGGGATGGTCATGCTGGCCTCCGTGGACTTGGGCTTCGCAAGAGCACCTGGCCCCCGGAGGTACACCGTCTTCTACTATGGTGTTCTCAACTTCAGCTCTGACCATTGGGACCCTACCCATGAGTGTCTCCACATCGACGGCAACGTTGCCTGCAGTGAGGACACTGTCGATCCAATCACCGATGCGGTTGCCGCTGCGACGGGAGGGGCTCCCCCCAGAGCAGAGGTCCGACAACCAGTTGCACCCCGAGAGGCGTGCCCCCATCCTGACGAGCAGGACGCACAGCTGGCACAAATTGGGGAGTTGTAGGCAAAACTCGCCGATGACCAGGAATGACTGCGGCGGGAGGGGCTGTTCAAGCAGGAGCGACCACCATCCAGCAAAAGAGCCCGAGCCAGGGCCCGAGAGGTCAACTGGCAGATCAACGAGGACGGGGCACCCAAACATCCCATCAACCATTACCCTCGAGCAAGCCAGAACATTGTCGCGGTGGCTATGCTTCTTCGCAATATGCCCGCGCCATCCAACTCGCAAGCTCGATGGGTACAACACGAGATCGAGGGTCTCCTCCAAGTTGCTGCTGTTCAGCAAGCCGAGAGCTCAACCTCGAGGCATCCAGGGGCAGCTTCTGAACCATAGGACGAGCCCTCCCAGCCCAAAAGGGAGGGCTCAGTCGATCAAGAGGTGGCCCCCCGAGCGAAGAAGACACCAGCTCGAGATCAGATCATCGACAATCATGCCCCGCATGACACGTGCCTCGATATCATCAAGAACCGCAAGCACAAACATAGGGACACCGAGGATCGAGGGTACAACGCCCATCGTGGGGGACATTATGACAGCGATGAAGATAGACGGGCCCCGGAGCCACCGGGTCCCCAAGTTTGCAGCAGGACGATCCGCAACGCCCTGCTGCCCGACAAGTTTCAACCCCCCACGAGTGTCGTCAAGTACAACGGTGAAACCAAACCCGAGCTCTGGCTAGCCAATTTTTGACTGGCTTGTCAGGCAGGTGGGGCACGTGACAATCACGTGATCATACGTCACCTTCCCCTGTTCCTATCCAACATCGTGTGTAGGTGGCTCGAGGAGCTTCGCCCTGACCAGATTCACGACTGGGTTGACCTGGTCCGGATCTTCAAGCAGAACTTCAAGGGCACCTACGTGCATCCTAGAAACTCCTGGGAACTGCGTTACTGTAAGCAGAAACTAGGGGAGTCTCTGCGTGACTTCGCTCGGTGTTTCTCCAAGCTTCAAACTAAACTCCCCCACATCTCTAATCTCGATGTAATTCTAGCGTTTGTTGCGGGTATGACCTGCAAGGACCTAGTTCATGAGTTGGGGCGCAACCGCCCCAACACCATTGATGAGCTCATGGATGTGGTTGCCAACTAACAGCTGGTGAGGAGGCAGTCGGAGCCTTCTTCGATGACGAAAAAGAAAACAGAAAGGCACCAGCAGTCGAGGCTGGGCGTTTGAACAAAGGTTCGAAGAACAACAACAAGAAGAAGAGGAAGAATCAACAAGGCAAGCGTGAGGTTGCAGACGACGATCTCGTCGCAGCTGCCGAGCGCAAAAAACCTTGAGGTCCCCCCGAAGGGGCCATCTTCGACAAGATGCTCGAGGAGCCCTGCCCTTATCACAAGGACGGGGCAAAACACAAACTCAAGGACTGTCGCATGCTTTGAAAGCACTTCGAGCAACTGGGTGTCAAGAAGGGTGACAATGAGAAAGACCAGGGCGGCAATGAGGGAGACAACGGGGAGGACAAAAAATTCCCCGAAGTCTACGACCGCGTCATGATCTACGGAGGCCTTTCGACCCAGCTCATGCCTCTACAGTGCAAGAGGGAGCATCGAGAAGTCTTCTCCGTCTGAGTCGCGATAGCCCACTACCTCGACTGGTCTGATGCACCCATCATGTTCGACCGCGACGACCATCCGGATTGCGTCCCCAACCCCGGGGCCTATCCGCTCGTCGTTGACCCAGTCATCGTCAACACCCGCCTTTCGAAGGTCCTCATGGATGGCGGCAGCAGCCTGAACATCATCTACCTCGAGACCCTCAACCTCCTGGGAGTCAAGAGGTGCCAACTCCGACCCAGCGCTGGGGGCTTCCATGGCGTCGTACCAGGGAAGAAGGCTATTCTCGTCGGCCGCATCGACCTCCCCGTCTGCTTTGGCACCCCTGCCAACTTCAAGAAGCAAACCCTCACCTTTGAGGTGGTCGGGTTTCATGGAACTTATCACGCCATCATCGGCCGACCAGGTTACGTGCAATTCATGGCGATCCCAAACTACACCTACCTCAAGCTCAAGATGCCAGGACCTAGAGGTGTTGTCACCATCGGCTCCTCCTACGAGCACGTGTATGACTGTGATGTCAAATGCGTTGAGTACAAAGAGGCCGTCGAGCAAAACATGATGATAGCCTTGACCCTTGAGCACCTCGCCGACAAGGTGCCTGACCTCAAGCGTCACGCCGATAGCTTCGAGCTAGTGCAAGACACCAAGAAAGTCCCCCTCGACCCGAGCTGCTCCGGCGAGAAAGTGCTAACAATCAGTGCTGACCTCGAGAGGAAATAGGAAGCAGTGCTCATCGACTTTCTTCGTGCAAACACCGATATGTTTGCATGGAGTCCTTCGGATATACTGGGCATACCGAGGGAAGTCGCCAAGCACGCCTTAGAGATCCAAGCCGAGTCTAGACCGGTGAAGCAACGCCTGTGCCGCTTCGACGAGGCGAAGCGCAGCATCATCGGCGAGGAGGTACATAGGCTTTTGGTGGCTGGATTCATCAAGGAGGTTCATCACCCCAAATGGTTAGCTAATCCCATGTTAGTTAAGAAAAAGAATGGAAAAATGTGAATGTGTGTTGACTATACTAGTTTAAACAAAGCATATCCCAAAGTTCCATTTCCTTTACCATGCATTGATCAAATTGTTGACTCTACCATGGGATGTGAAACCCTCTCATTCCTTGATGCTTATTCTGGCTACCACCAAATCAAGATGAAAGAGTCCGACCAGCTCACGACTTCCTTCAGCACACCTTTCGGCATGTACTGCTACGTCACCATGCCCTTCGGCCTTTGAAACGCCAGGGCGATGTATCAACGATGCATGTTCCATGTCTTCGACGAACACATAGGCAATGCGGTCGAGGCCTATGTTGATGACATCATGGTCAAATCCAAAAAAGTCGACAACCTCATCCATGACCTCGAAATCGCATTTGGATGCCTTGGAGCCAAGAATATAAAACTCAACCCTGAGAAATGTGCCTCGGGGCATGCTCCTCGGATACATCATCTCCCAGCACGGGATCAAGGCCAACCCCGAGAAGGTCGCAGCCATCACGTGAATGGGTCCAATTCGAGATCTCTAGGGCGTACAGAAGGTCACGGGCTACCTCGCGGCTCTTAGCCGTTTCATCTCACGATTGGGGGAAAAGGCCCTGCCCCTGTACCACCTCTTGAAAAAATCTGAACGCTTCATATGGACCGCGGAGGCCGAGGAGGCCCTCGACAAACTCAAGAGCATGCTGACCTCCGCCCTGATCCTCGTCCCTCCTTGACCGGTGATGTCGACTGAACCACCCGAGCCCCTCCTCCTCTATGTTGTTGCAACCACTCAGGTGGTCAGCGTAGCCATAGTGGTCGAGAGGAAAGAGGAAGGGCATACCTTGCCCACCCAATGGCTGGTTTACTTCGTCAGTGAAGTGCTTTCGAAAACAAAGACCCGCTACCCACAGGTGCAAAAACTGCTTTACGCCATTGTCCTTATGCGTCGCAAGCTTCAGCATTACTTCCTCAGCCACCCGGTTACCGTAGTGTCTTCTTTCCCCTTGGGGGGAATCATCCAAAATCAGGAGGCTGCTAGAAGGATTGCTAAGTGGTTGGTCGAGCTCATGGGCGAGACCATCACCTACGCACCACGGAAGACCATCAAATCTCAGGTGCTGGCAGATTTCATCGCTGAGTGGACCGACACCCAGTTGCCGCCAGTTCAAGTCCAAGCCAAGCTGTGGACAATGTACTTCGACGGGTTACTCATGAGGACAAGAGCAGGCGCAGGCTTGCTCTTCATCTCACCCCTCAGAGTTCACATGCGATAAGTCATTCGCATCCACTTTGCCACTGCTAATAACATTGCAGAGTACGAGGCTTTTGTCAACGGGCTGCGTATTGCCCTTGAACTCAGGGTCCGATGCCTTGACGTTTGAGGTGACTCGCAACTCATCATCAACCAAGTGATGAAGGCGTTGAGCTGCCATGATGCCAAGATGGAAGCCTACTACAATGAAGTGCGCAAACTGGAAGACAAGTTACATGGCCTCGAGCTCAATTATATTGCTCGACGCTACTACGAAGCTGCGAATGAGCTCACGAAGATCGCATCAACTCGAGGTACTGTCCCTTCGGATGTATTCTCGAGAGACCTCTTCGAGCCCTCCGTCGCTTGGGCTCGAGGGCTGGTACCACACCCTTGAAACTTGACCCCACGGCCTCGACCGAGGTCCCCTCGACCAGGGCCGAGGTCATGGAGATCGAGGGGACACCTCCTCCGTCAAGCCCACCTCTGGATTGGTGAGTCCCTTTCCTTGACTACCTCATTTGAGGGGAACTCCCAGAAGACCAAATCGAGGCTCGCTGGATTGCGTGACGGGCCAAGTCCTACGTCATCTATGGCGATGGCAGGGAACTCTACAGGCGAAGCCCATCAGGTATCCTCCAGCGCTGCATCACTATCAAAGAAGGCAGGAAGCTCCTTGAGGACATAAACTTGGGGGCTTGCGGCCACCATGCAGCGCCAAGGACCCTTGTCGGCAATGCCTTTCGATAGGGTTTCTACTGGCCAACCGCTATTTTCGACGCCATCAACATTCTCTGCTCGTGCAAGGGGTGCCAATTCTATGCCAAGCAGAGGCACCTCCCAGCTCAGGCCCTACAGATGATCCCTGTCACCTGCCCATTTGCAGTTTGGGGGGCTCGACATCTTGGGGCCTCTCAAGAGGACCACCAAGGGGTACACGCACCTACTCGTTGCTGTCGACAAGTTTACCAAGTGGATCGAGGCCCGGCCTATCAGCAATATCTGCTCCGAGCGAGCGGTCGAGTTCTTCACTAACATCATCTATCGCTTCAGGGTCCCGAATGTCATCATCACTAACAATGGCACACAGTTCACTGGCAAGAAGTTCCTGGATTTCTATGATCACCATCACATCCATGTAAACTAGTCCGTGGTTGCTCATCCTCGAAATAACGGCCAGGTCGAGCATGCCAATGGCATGATTTTGCAGGGCCTCAAGCCAAGAATCTTCAACCGCCTTAACAAGCATGGAAAGAAATGGGCTACGGAGCTGCCTTCGGTCCTGTGGAGCTTAAGGACAACACCTAGTTGAGCCATGGGGTTCACACCATTCTTCTTGGTCTATGGGTCCTAGGCCGTCCTCCCTATTGATCTCGAGTATGGTTCCCCTTGACTAAAGGCCTACAACGAGCAAACCAATGAAGAAGCCCTCATAAACACCATCGACCAGCTCGAGGAAGCTTGAGACATGACACTGATTCACTTCATGAGGTATCAGCAGAAGCTTTGATGCTACCATGACAAGCACATGCGCTCAAGGGACTTCCAAGTTGGAGACCTTGTCCTACGTCGATGTCAGAGCAACAAGGGAAGTCACAAGCTGACTCCACCATGGGAAGGCCCATACACCATAGCTGAGGTGCTGAAGCCCAAAATTTACAAGCTAGTGAACAATAAGGGCAAAACCTTCACTAACGCATGGAACATCGAACAGCTACGTCATTTCTAGCCCTAGGGCACCGATGCCCTTGTACATTCTCGCATGTTTCATACATTTTCGCATGACAAATATAAGAAGTACTTTCGATTATAAGTTCAAACTTATTATTATACATGTAAGAGGTAGCCTCGACCCTGTCTCGCCAAAGTCAAGCCTCCCTCAGGGGCTAACCAGGGGAACCCCCTAAGTTCCTCAAAATGCAAACAATTTTTTCAAAATTCGAGCGTCTCCTTTTGCTTCACAACTAAGTAGAAAATGCCTCGAACTCCCAAAGGGTCAAGGGCTATTGAGACTGGGGCTCTCCTATGCCTCAGGGCTACAGTACCCCCACTCACTCCCCCCTTGAGGGATACGAGCATGCATCGAACACTTAGTCAAAAAGCAAAAGTCAGATGATCAAAGCTCAAGCGTCTCTTCTTTCCTTCGCTTTGACAGGCTTCGCGACTAAGAAGAAAACACCTCAAATTCCCTAAGGGTCGAGGGCTATCGAGCCAGGAGCTCTCCTATGCCTCTGGGCTATGGTACCTCCACTCGCTCCCCCTCAAGGGATACGAGCACGCGTTGAACACTTAGTCAAAAAGGCAAAATCTAGGTGAAAGAAAACAGAGAAGGCTCAAACTTGAAATATCCAAATGCATTATGATAGATGCATAGATGTTTTAAAGGCCCCCGAGGCCATACTGAATATAAGTTACAAAAACTAACTTATTTACATGGGCACCTTCGCCCAGTTTTTTCCTATAGGCCCGCTCCGCTGTCTCTGTCGCCGCCCTCCTCGACGGTGTACCCTTCATCTTCGGGGGGAGGACTTCATCCTCGAACAGCTTCGCCAGCGCTTCCCCCAGCCTCTCGGCATCCTGGATTAGCCCTCGGCATCGCTCCTCATTCTCGGCATCGGTCTTCGAGATGTCAGGGACGAAGCCTTGGGCAACGATGTCCATGTCAAAGATGAAGCCAGAGGAAACCACTGCCAGTGTGTGCTTCACGTCGGTGTGGAGCACCTCCCGCACATGATCCCAAAGGGTGGCATCGAGGTGGTAGAGCCAATCGATGAGCGCGGCCCCCCGGACATCTTCTTCAGCCACCTCGATGGGCTTGACCTCCCAGGAGGTATAGAGCCTGTTGATGGCAACCCGGAACCTGCCGAGAAGAGCCCCCTCCGCCATGAGGCTCTCCTATAGTGCCTTGACGGTGGCCTGAGTGGAGAGCAGCTCAGACTCAAGGCCTGAAAGACAAAACAAGAGTTAAACAAGTCACACAAAAATAAAAAGGTCAAAGCCCACCAAGGAACTCACTGGCACAGCGGGTCTGGAGGGCGCTGCGGTCCTCTAGCATGGCGTCGCGATCCTCTCAAGCCTCGTCTCACTCCCGCTGGGCCTCCTTGAAAGCCTGAGTCAAGTCGATCTTCTCGTACTAGAGTGTCTCGAGGGTGCCACTAGCTAAGATGATGGCCTGCTCCTTCTCTCGAAGGGTAGCCTTCATCGCCTTGAGCTTGGTGTCCAGGCTGTCGGCTCGACCCTTCTCCTCCTTGACCAAGGTGGAGAGGGTGTTGCGCGCCATGGAGACCTAAGCCAAACTGGCCTCGAGTGAGCAGATACGCGAGCAGCTTGACGTGCTCTTGAGCGCGAGTGCCATCGCTCTTGGCCTCCTCCGCTTCGCCCCTGGCCGCGTTGACCTCCTCCTTGACCCAGCAGAGCTCCTCCTTGACTCAGGTGGCTTCACCTCGAGCTACCTCGGTGTCCTCCTTTGCCTAGGCAGCCTCCTCCTTAGCCCTGGCGGCCTCCTCCTTGGCCCGCTTCACCTCCTCCTTGACCTCGGCCACCCTTCTCTGTGCAGAACGGCTGGCCTCGAGTTGGTGAAGCACTTTCTCCTGGCTATTATGCATTTCATGGAGGAAGTATGACTTAGAGTGGGAATGCCTCGGCAAGTCCTAGAAACAGGAAATTCAGGGTTAAGGCGATCCATACGGGAAAAGCCAAAAACCGTATGTGATCCAAACGGGGACTTACTGTGAGACTCGTACCAAGGACTCAATCTCCTCCACCATGTCGTGTGGGGTGCCATGGTGCTCCACCAACTCGGCCAAGGTGAGGAACTTTGACGCGGCGCTGGTGCCTCCCAGCCTAGGGTCAGACATCGACCTCCTCCTCAACAGGTCAGGAGCCCCCAACGCGATGGCGGCCATCGTCTCCTCTGACCGCTTCGCCAGCGGACCAGAAATCACTGGCTCCTACGATGGCACGGCTGACGGCTGCAGTGGTTGGCTCGACGCTAGCTCGGGCGTCTCCTGAGGCATTGGAGGAGACAAGGCTGTCGCTTCCTCCAACGCCATGTCCTGTGGCACCGGCAGGTCCACAATCGACACGGCTGTCGGCGGGCTCAGTGCCGAGGTCTCCTCCTCAAGCAGCATCGAGGGTTTGAGCACCGCTTCTTGTAGCAGCTCGTCGACAGTGATCATGGACACCCACTATTTTAGGAGTCCCGAGGTCTCCTCCCCCTCCGACAGCTTGGGCGGCTGCTGTGCTGATAGGTCAGGCAGCGTAACATGCCCCGGCGGCGTCTGCTGCTCCTGATTGTGCTGGGGCCGTTCCCCGGTCACCTCCTCCTCCTGCCGCTCCTGTGGCTCCTTCTCCTCCTGCTGCATTCGTGGTAGCTCCTGCTTCCACTGAGCCTCCAACTCGGGTAGCCCTGTCAGCCACAGCTTCTGCTCCCCCATCGAAAGGGGAGGGGTGATGGCGTCCTCACCCTCGAGGTTGATGAGGGCTACCTCCATTCCTGGCTCATGGATCTCGGGGGCTCCTGCCTCAAGCATGGAAGCAGAGACCTCAGGCTAGCCCAGGTCAGGGGCTCCTGACGCCGGGGCTCCGCTCTTTAGCGCCGGGCCGAGCTCGGGGACCACGGACATCGACATGAGGGAGGCTCTCCCCCTCCTACGTCTTCCTCAGCTTAGAGTTGCCACCCGTCATGGCCCTCGAGTCACTCGACCCTGCAGCAAGAATAGAACCCGTCAGTCTACCACGAGCCATAGCCCCGAGGGCTAAGGACAGCCACCTCGTCTCCCATGGTGCCAAGGGCCTCGATGTTGCACCTGTGGCCGAGGCCCTCATCTTCATGGCTGCGTCCACCCTAAGCTGCTTAGCTAGTGCAAGGGTCACCCCCTCGATGCGGCGCTTTGTCCTGGACGGAAAGCAGGATAGTAGAGAACTTAATGAACCACAGAATGGGGAAGCAACGAGAAGAGACTTAAATCGACAACACTTACCCAAAGGGGATAGAGGCCTTTTGGGTCCCCCTCGAGCTGCCAGCAGACCTCAAGGCCCCACCCAAGGCCAAGCTCTTCCCAGGGCTGGGGCTACTAGGGGCTGTCGGTGAGGTCGCCGTGCCTCCCTGTTCCAACGAGGCCTCCTGGGCACGACCCTGCTCCGCCCGCGCCGATGACCGGGATCGGGTCTCTTGGGTTGAAGTGGACGGGGTCCCGCCATGAGCACGACATGAGGAGGACGAACCCCCCAAGTTGAGGGGGTGGTCGACCTTTCTCCTCACTGGCGCTCCGAGGCCGTAGTCGTCGGCTGAGGAGCGCGCTACTCTGATGCACCTTCCTGCACCGGAAGACGGTCAGTATGGGAGGGACCAGACAAAAGGGGCTCGAGACGTCCCACCACCCCTTCAACATCATCATCATCGTCATCATCATCATCATCTCCCTCATCCTCGAAAGGAGACTCCTCCTCTGGGAGCCCGTCGTGCCTCTGCTGTGCACGGTGCTTCTCGCGCTTTTCGCGTTCCCGGAACTTCTTGTCCTTTTTCTTCTTCTCTTCATCCTTGCCCCTCTTTTCCTGCAGGGCATTGAAGCATCTCACCTGACGATCGAGAGCATCCTCCCTCAACGGGGGCCTCGGTCTCCGGTAGTCGATTCTCCCCTGCATGAAAACATTCGGTCGCGAGGACAATAGTAAGGAAAAAAGGGGACAAAACGTAAACACGAAAGGCATGGGTCACCAGGTTGAGGCACCCCTCCTCCGGCCGCATTGGGAGGCAGTTGACATCCTCTGCCCTGAACAAACCCGCAACCATCCCCTTCACCCGCACAACATTCTCCGTGGTGGATATCCCCTCGCTGGGCATCCGGCACATCTCGAGCACCTCAGGCGCTACCTCGGGGAGCATCTCGTCCAACTGCAGTGGGTGCTCCATCAGGGGGAGCACCCATCGACTGTGGAAGGCCGAGACCACCACACCCGCTGTCAGGCCCGCCTCTCGAAGGGTCCTCATCGCGGCGACGAGGGGACGCCTCTCAAAGGCTCCGATGCATAGCAGTAGCTCTGATACAGCGACGGCGGCCTTCTTCTCCAACTTCGGCAGTGGCGTTGACCTTCCCCGCCTCCTTTCTTCTCCCCTTCTCCCCTTCTTCTCTAATTAGGCAGGCTGCTGGTGAAATTGACTGGCCACCGAGGTGGCGGCAGGCGATGGAGCCCTAGGGGACGCCGAGGCTTGCTCTTATAGGGGAGCGGTAGAGGTAGGTGGCCGGCGGATGGTGATCAGGCGAGGGGCTCGATCAGGCGGCCTGGGAGCGGTCCAGGGGTCAGTGAGAGGGGGTTAGCTGGTGCCGGGTGAGCCGAGGCATTGCAGTGGCATAGCTTCATAGCGGCGGCAGCGCATGGGCACACGCGCACAAGAGGAGGTGCCCGCGCCGTGGGCATCTTGCTGTTGGCCGGTTGGGCCAGGTGGCGCGCTTGCGAGTGTTGATGAGGGGAAGGGCTGGATCGAGCGGCCAGGGCGGATTGCTTAGGGGCGACGCGAGGAGTAGCGCCTGACACCGGGGATGTCATGCCCGACCGGATGGTGGGGGACCATGGGGAAAGCTATGACAGGCGGTCCCCACCCGTCAGCGGCTCAGCGATGGCTCAGTGTGGAGCAGACGGCCGCGGGTCCTTGCTTGGCCTGATGGGCCGGTCCGACGTGGAGAGAAGAGAGAGGGTGAGCGGGCGAGCGGCTGGGCCATCTGGCTGGCTTGCTGGGGCGATGCGGCATGCTGGGCCGCTCGACGCGCGAGAGAAGAGAGGGAAAGAGAGAGGTTGGGCTGGGCCGGTTTGCTGGTTCGGGCCGAAAGGTTTCCTCCTTTTTCTTTTTATTTCTTTTCTCTTTTTCTTTTCTAATTTTTCCAAATACTTTTATATATATGCATATATATGTGATGTGCCAACTTTGAATAATAAAGTAGTGGGCATACAAGGCCCTTATATTTGTTAGGGTATTATTCCCTTAATATTTATTTGTGAAAATAAATATTATGGTTCTATTTTATTTATCATCACATAAATCAAATAAAATCCAAATCACATTTGAATGCAACATGACATGTTAACTAATGAAACATTAAAGGCAAGCTATTGCCACATTTGAAAACAACTTATGAAGCATTGATCAACATTTACTTTGAAACATGATTATGCTATGATTACATGGATGCTATGACATGACATGTCGGGGTTGATGCAAGGTTAGGGTTAGATGATGACATGTCACACTCATCACTCATAAGTTTTTCAAAATATTTTTGTAGCTCAGATTTTTGTGTTGTTACACTTGGCTAGACTGATAATTTTAATTCCGCATTTGTTTCGGTTAGCTGGTGTGATAAGTTTTTGAAAGGACTATTCACCCCCTCTAGTCCGCCATCTCGACCTTTCACCCTAGCTCCTTGAAGGCTGGATAGAATAGTATGTTCAGGGCACTGCCACCGTCAACGAGCACTTTCTTGAACCAAACGCCATCTATTACCAGGTCAAGGACCAGCGGGAAACATCCGGCGTCGGGGATTTTGGCCCGCATGTCACTGCGACTGAATGATATGGGCTGCTCGGACCAGGCGGGCACCTTGACATCCGCAACGAAGTCGTCAGCCTCCTAGATAGCCACGATGGCTCACGTCAGGAGCTTCTTTTCACAGGCGTTCTCCAATCTGATCTTGCCATCAAAGATGACAGCGGTCACATTCTTCATGGGATCCCTGTAGGCGTGCCGTGGGTTTGCATCTTGAGCTTCTCCCACGTCCTCTTGCTGGACGAGGTTCTTGGCCTTGTCCTTAGGAGCTGGATGCGGTTTCTTGTTGGTCATCTTCTCCAGCGCCTCTTTTAGGACCCAGCACTGGCCCAGCATGTGGCCCTTGCCAGGATGACAAGGGCAATCCTGACTAAGAACTTTGTCGAGCTCATCGTCGTTCGCCCTCTTCTAACCCTTTACCGCATGGACAGAAGAGTCATTGCGCTTGCGCCGCCACCATCATAAGTGTCCTGGCCATGTCGTTTGAAAGGATGATCATCACCGTGGTGGTCAGGGTCACGATTGTTATGACGGTTGCGGCGATCGTCTCGCCAATCTGGCCAGCGGTCTTGGTCACTGTCACGGTCATAGTTGTCATCGCGTCGGTAGATGCGGTTAGGGGGAAGGGAGTCCCCCTCATTCAGTTTGTCGTCAAGATGGGTGAACCTGTGGGCAATGGAGAGGAGCTCTTCCATGGTTCTTGGTCACTCAAGGAGCAACTCTTTCTTGGGGTCCAGACCACGTGGTTGGACCAGACCGGCAATGATGAGGTCGATCTCCTCCACCAGAGTGACGTCGATCACATGATTCCATGCATTGAAGAATCATTGGATGTATTGTCGCAGTGACTCCCTTGGGCGATGCTACACCTGTGCCAAAGTGTACTTGGTGTTAGGCTGCACGCAGGTGGGCTTGAAGTTGTCGATGAGTATCTACATGAGCTGGGGCCAACTGTTGATGCTACCGACGTGCTGGCGGAGTAACCAGGAAGTGGCAACATTGCTCAAGACCACCGAGAGGTAGTTTGCCATGATGACCAAGATGTACCGACGTGTTACTGCTTAGATCTCCACCTCATACAGCATGATCCAGTGTTCCAGATCTTCATGCCCATTGTACATCTTGACATCCCCAATTCTAAAGTTCTTTGGCCATAGGATAGCCTTGAGTTCCTCCGAGAACGGAGCTAGTCTGCTCATATGTTGCCGAGCACGATAACGCTCGTCAAGGTGTCCACAAAGATCGTGATCTTGGGGTTGCTCAACTTTTTGGTTGCAGTCAGCACGGTGGTTGGCCTGTTGCCTGTTGGTGCATTGGTGATGACAGCGTTGGCGTTGATCACCGCGCGGTGCCTCCCATGGGACGTCATTGGCATTGGCCTGCTAGGGCTGTTCGGGCGGAGGTCGTCCTTGATTGGACTCATTGTCGGTGCCGCTTTCTGCAGGTTGGTGACGACGACTGTGCCGGGATCATCATGATCGATGGGACATGGTTAATGAACTGACGGAGTGAAGCTGGATGACCTATGCTTCTGCGGCGATCAGAAAATCCTAGATTGCTTTGACCCCGGGTGTGTTCAGGGGAAGGTTGTTGAGCCGGTCCATGGCCATGGCAATGTCGGCCATGGGAGTTTCATTGATGACCTGATCCCTTGTCACACCCTAGTTTCCAAAGAAGACCAGAGGTTGTCATATGTGTACCCAGGAAGTCCACATATACAATAGAAAATGGTAATATCAGAAAACAGTGTATTATATAGTGAAAACATATGTATTTAACACTTACACAATCAGAGTAATGCGGAACGTTGGCTAAGACTTCTCTTTAGTCTTCATTCTTCTCTGGGACAGTTGACTAGGTGCTACGTATGCCAAACACTTCCAATACCCAACTTCTTTATCCTTCCTTTGAGACACACTTTACTACAAACTATAGCAAGAGTGAGTTCCATGTCGAAACTCAGCAAGTACAGGTGGAGAGTAATGACATGCATGGCTTATACAAAGGTAAGGCTGAAAGGTAAACTGTAGTAGCATTTTAAATGTAGAAATTAAGATTTAACTTATTGCAACCTATTCTCTAATCAACTTGGTTGAAACACCCAACCCTTTATTAAGGTTCAAGTAGCATTTAATGTGTCATTTAACACCTCAGATAGAAGCATATATCCATTAAAAACATGAACCTTGAGACTGCCATCTCAAGTAACACAGGACTTCCATCCCGTTCAGAAATAGAGGTATGCCATCTCCTCAAACAACATCACCATGATTTAACAATTTGTTCCATTTAGCTAATCATGCGAGTATCTAGGCTGCTCGTGACCGTGAGCACAGACGATATATCAATTTTAACTCTGCGCAAAGGTGTACACTTTCGCTCTAGATTGTTATTACTCTTTATGCCCGAGGTGGTCAGCCTCTTAGCCCATTGCTAAGATAGGCTGGCAGAGGTCACAACGAGGTCCTTCACAGGGTCATAGGCAGTGGTAACCCGATCCGTGATGTCCCAAGCACATGAGAGACGTACTCATAGTCGCCGCCTCGGTCTATGGATCAACCAAAACTCCCATGCTAGAACTTATAACACCCTTCACACCATAGCTATGCTACCCGTCGGTAAGTCACCCTCCTGCCTATGATGATCCTGCTAATAGACCAATCTAGAGCCCATTAGCCTGGAGATGTACGGAAGTCCCAGGTTGCCGCTCCACAAAAGGACCACAAGGGGGAGGAGATACGGATACCCTCATCCAACACGAGTCCCACTAGCATCCGTTTCCCCGTCTTTCACCGCTAACCAACGATGTGAATCAGCATCAACTTCTCCAATGGCCAAAGCCAAGAGCCCACGGCTCCAACATATTTTAAGAAGCAAGTTTTATCTTCATTAAACTAGTGAAAGGTGAGGTAGAGCACTAGCAACCTAATGACCTATCAACTAAAAACCCCCATAGGTGATATATGGATAGAGTGGCTAGTCATTCCTATGGTTTGCCGATTTAAGACACATCCAATGTATTAATTAAAAGTGAATAGGTGCAATATGATCAAAGGTACCTGCACTTGCCTTAAATCCAAAGTCTAGCTGCTCTTCTGGCCTCCAGCTTCAGCTGCACTTGTCAGTCCTCAGCTCTTAGTCTTCAGCATTAACAAACCGCTCTTCGTCTAGTCACAGTAACCAAGCAACACAACTAGATAAACAAAATAGAAAAGACTAAGAACAATACACCAACCAAAGGGGAAGCTAAAGACACAACAGTCTAAACGGCAAAACTCGGTGCTACAATCGCAAGAGCGCAAGAACGACGAACGACGGATCTATCGTTAAAGAAAACACGGCTATCGAGGTACTTGCAACAAGCACAAAGACAAACTTTAAGATTGATACATTTACTAAAGCAAGATGTGGAACATATAAGAAAGACATAAAGTCAAATCAGTTGGATGATGTTGAAATGTAAAGCAGGGTTAAACCTTAGTTATATTTTAATTATAAGCAATTATATTATCTAAGTCAATTAAACATTCATAAATTATAAAGCTTAGAACATGCGAGTGCATTAAAGAAAACATCATATGCTTCAAGATTAATCTAAGCAGGACATAAACGACAAGACTTGTTGATATTAAACATATTAGCATTTATTTATATACATCAAAGTTACTTTTATTTAAATAAAGCATTATTAAAGCATTAATAAACCTAATCAAATTAACAAGATTAAATGCACAAACATGTGACATGGTGAAGATCATATTTCACACAAAGCTTAAGGTTGACACGGTCATAACACAATGAGATCGAAAATATAAAACCCTAGATTACTTTTAATTAGAAAACTATTAAATCACTATTAATCCAATTAACATTTAAATCAATAAATAAATTCACAATTAAATGACATGAAAACCACTAGCGACTGGCATCGCTCGAATTGGAGTTAAAACGGTGAAATGGCGGAGATTATACGATCAGTGGCAAAACTGTAAATAAATCGCTTGGTGGCAAAGTTGTAAATAGATCATCTTCTACCTTTAACAGTTGGAGATAGCAGCCATGGGGCTGCTGTGCTAGCACCGGAGCCAAGGGGGGCCAGGCAAGGGGCCTGCTGGCCGGCTAGGGAGCACGGCGGCCGACCGGGTGAGGCCAGCGATGGCCGGGCGAGGCTAGTGGCGGCTGGGTGAGGCTGGCGGCCAGCACCCGCACAACACGGCCAGCGGCGGCCTGCTGCCGCTACGCGTGGGAAGGAGGGCCGCGGCCCTGACCAGCTGGCCGGCGGTGGCCGCGGGCAGCCGTGCGGGGCGCAGGGCCGGGCCGGCGCCTAAGGCCGAGCGGCCAAAACCGGCGGCCGGTGGCCACCTGCTCGCGTGGGGAGGCAAGCTGCGGCCGGGCTTGGCCGGCCGACGGCGGCCGACGATGGCTGATGGCAGCACAGGGCGCACGCAGCTAGGTAGCGGCTGGCCAGCCGGGTTAGTAGCGGCAGCGCCTGAGGCTGTGGTGGTCGGGAACGAATAGCAAGCGTCCAGGGATGACCTCGCCGGAAGAAAAGAAAGATAGGTTAGGGACTCAATGAAACGGACACGGATTTGCGAAACAAAAGGCATGCTGGTGTAGAGGACGAAGAGGGCTACCTTCTGGTGGCAACGGTTTTTCCCGTGATGGACGAGGTGGCCGAAAAAGCTCGCCGAACGTTCGCCGGAACCCTAGCCGAGATGAACTTCGGCGATCAATTCCGAGAGCTACGAGTGGCGGCTTGGGATGGGGTTTTCTGATCTGGAACCAGCGCATTAAGGGCTATGTCGGCATATATATACCTAGGGAGGAAAAAATCAGATATTTTTATTAATTTCGTTAATTATAAGGGAGCATTTTTAGTGCGAAAATAATTCCAGAAAAAACTGAAATGATTTTAAAGCCCTAAAAAATATTTCCTTAAATCCAAAAATTATGGAAAAAATACCCAAAGGAAGATTGAACATGATGAATCCAAATAAAATATTTGTATCTCATGAGAAGGATATTTTAGAGCGTCCAAAAATTGGAAAAGCTCTTGGATAAATAGGAAAATATACTGGAAAAGTCCAGAAAATTCCTGGGAAGGATCGATCGATGTTGAAACACATTTTCAAAAACCTAACACACTAAAACACAAAGCACAAGCAACACGCAAGCATCATACTAACAAAACCCATTCAATTATTTTCTAAAAAACTATAGAAAAGCACATTATATTTAGCGCTTTCTAATAACAACCCAAAATACAAATTTTAGGGTGTTGTATCCCCGACCATGTTGAACTCACCATTTAGGTTGCGTTGGAGGCGGCGCGGCTAAGGCCTGCACTGTTACCATTGTTGCCCCCGTTATTGGCGGTGTTCGCTTCTTGTGCCTCTTGGAGGCGTTGGCGTTCTCTATCGGTGTTGCGTTCTTCCCTTGCTTGCCTCTCCTGCTCGGCTTCGTTTGGAACAGGAGGCTCGGCCATGCTGACCACGAACACTGAACCATCAAAGCCAGACGGGAGCTTATGTTTTCCTGGCACCTGGTCGGTAGAACAGGTCCCGTGGTCCAGCGTGGTCGGGCCCTCCTCCTCGACATTCTCCTGACTCTGGACCTTGGGACTCTCTTCATCAGAGAGGAGGTACTCGGTAAGGTCAAAAGAGATGGAGGGTGTTCCATCGAGCCCAGAGAGCGGATCTGACGTGACATCATCTTGGGGGATCATAGCATCTGACCTGGAAGGGATTTGCTACAAAGCAACCGTGCCTACCATGGGCCTTGGATCTTCCAGGATCAAAACCAGATTGGGATCTGGATCCAGGAGATGGTCATCACATCGCTGAGGAGCGTTATGCAAGTTTCTCGCATGAGACGCGGCTACGTCGCTCAACCCGTGCAGTAAGATGGATGTGTGATTTGTGCCAGGGGCATTCAGATCTACCGGCCTTGGTGTAGGTTGCGTCTGCTGCACCCGGCGCAGTTGCCTCTGCTCTGCTCGGGCATGGCGATTGGCATGGCAGGGTGTGCGCTGGCGCTGATGCACACCGATGAACTTGTCCAGCCTAACTGGAGGCGGAGCCCGGGTGGCGGCCAAAGTTGGATCCGGTCGGTGTCGGTGATGAGCCTGACTGCACGCAGGGCGCTACTGGTGGTGCCCCTGGTCGGGCGTAGGCCATTGTTGATGGTGCTCCACCACGGTAGGGGGCCCGTCTCAGCGAGAAGCCGGTGGTCCTCCTCTGCGGTCAGTAGGTGGTGCTCGAGCCGGGTCCAGGTTCAGATCTGGTCAGCGTGGGCCACCAGGTCGACCCGTACGTCCTTGCTGGTGCCTAGCGTCACCCACTTGGCGGATAGGTGGCGGATGACCGACCACGGACAGATCTGGATCCACGCGGTGTGGTCGGTTGGCGCAATTTCGATGGCGTGGTCGGATAAGGATGAAGTCCAAGTACTCTTCATGAAGCCGTGCAGGGGCGGATTCCACATACTCGAGGAGCTCAGCCAGACCAGCCCCGTGCCAATCGATCATGTCGATCAGTTCAGGGTTGTCGATATGCCTTCTCTGGTAGCGAGGAAGCCGCCAGTTTGCTACTGGCATGGCCATCAACTCCGCCCTCACCATGGGTGGTTGGAATGATCCCGGGGGCGGCCCCAAGATCTGGGTTGCTGGAGACATGGTTGGCACAGTCGGTGCTGGGATCGACTGCGTCACAGCAGAAGCTAGGAACGACTGCGCTGCCCCACGAACATGAGGGACGTCGTCACACTGGTGGTCCAAGTGAGTGAACCGATGGTGAGGGAGACGCCCACCTCAAAGTCCATGGAAGCTGGGAATGAAACTATCTAGATCGCCTGAAGATTAGATTACGCACCCCCTACCTGGCGCGCCACTGTCGATGAAAACTCCTTAGCAGTCTACCACGGGATACCCCAAGGTAGTAGATTGCGGTGAGGGCGTACTCAGATCTATGACCTAGTTGTGAGACACAAAACGAACAACCAGGACAACAAGGGTTTATCTAGGTTTAGGCCACTCGGAAGCGTAATACCCTACGTCCTGCGTCTCTACTGCTGTATTGATGAGTACTTGAGTACAAGGGTTACAATCAGATGAGATCAGAAGAAGATGAGGTATTCAGCATATGTTCTAGGAGGGTCCTTGTCCACCTTATATAGTCGGGAGACAAGGTTACATATCTAGGGTTTCCCCATGGTTGGTTACATTGCGTCGTATCCTTGGAGTACATAAACAGATCTAACCGACTAAGACTCCTTGCATGCCAAGCAGTCTTCAGCACCCATGCGGCCCACCAACCTAGTCGGTAGCGGACCACGGGCTTCGTCTTGTCATCCAGCTCACCGATTAGGATGATGATGGACCAGCCTTCATCTTCTGGTCTGGGCCATCTGGATCAAGCGGCCCAAAGTCTGGCTATGAGGGTATACGAGGTTTATAACCCCATAGGTACCCACTAGTCTGGGTACCTGACAGTAGCCCCCAAGTTTCGGTGTGAGTGCTAGCACTCATACAGAGGCTCATGAACTAGAGTCGTAGCGCTTGCCATTTTCTGAAGGGTGCGCACGAGCGTACCCTTTGGGGGTAGCCCCTGAGGGCTCGGAGGAGTAGGGTACTCCTCTGAGGGCTTTATGCGCTTCTTGTCGAGAGGTACTCAAGTTGTCAAGCCCCTGGGTGTATTCAACCCTCTTTCATCAAGGGGTGCCAACCGTAGTTGAGCCCCCAGGCCTCGTGTGGCCAGGGCCTTGCTAGCTTTTGGCGTCCATCCCATGAGCCCTTTCAATTGGGTATGGGGTAAGGAGTGTCGCACTACCCTCGATGGGTGAGTCTCGTCGTCCTCTGTTGAGCTATTATCAGGAAATTCAAGCAAGAGCTCATGCCTCTTCGATGGGGGTCAACTAGTGGCCACAGAGGTGCTGTTATTGAAGCAAATCAATGGGTCTCATGGATGCTGATCCCTTTTGATTGGGTTTGGTGGCTCGATGCCTCTCTCTGAGGGGATTCTGAAGTGGACCCTTAGTTTTGCCTTGAATATGTTCGTGGGGCCTCGAGAGTTTGTTCTCGAGCTGGGGCCTCATTTTGGCTACCCCAAGTCATCCTTGACTAGGTACTCGAGGGCGGTTGTCGAACCCTGACCGAGGGCCAACCTTTGCTCCCTCGAGATTTTTTCATGGGGCCGAGGCCTGCTTTCCTTCTTGTGGAAGATATCATCGCAGATAACTCCTCTCGTCCATTGGGCATGTCTTTTTAGGCCGGAGACAGAGTGACGCAGTCATGTGGGAAGTGGGCAACAGCTAGAGATCGAGCACATGATGCATGTCTCTGCACCTGGGAATTGAGGGAATGATTAGGTATGAGCATTGAATGCAGAGATTTACCTGCTACCTGGCTGGATCCGCCCGTTGCTCCTTGGTCTGCCTATAAATTCGGGGGGTTGGGTTTCATCCATCCTGATCTTGCCCTCTTGTTTTCGCCAATGCCGCCACCAGAGACCAATCCTGAACCAATCTGTTGGCACAGGAAAGAGAGGTGGAGAGAGAAATTGAGAGAGATTAGGAATCTTCCCTCCTGTCTGTCCACCGAGAAGATCCAATCCTCTGCTATGGGTGTGGAGCTTCTTCCCGCGGATGACTGGCTTCCATGGACCGTGGTGGAGCAGGAATTGCAGAAGTTGGTCGACGATGGGCTCCTCCATCCCATCACCTCGGATGACCGACCGGATTGGATGGCGCCGCCGTGGGACTACCGGGAGTCGGACCAGCCGGCGGGCTATGTTGTGAGCTTCATCACCTTCCACAAGATGGGGCTCGGAGCATGGCTGAGCCAGTTCATGTGCGCGCTGACCAACCACTACGAGGTTGAGCTCCAACACTTCACCCCTAATGCCATCTCCAATGTGGCAATCTACGCTACTATCTGCGAGGGGTACCTGGGGATGGAGCCACACTGGGAGATGTGGCTCCATCTCTTTAAGGGGGAGTTCTTCTCTGAGCTAGTGTTGCTAGGGAAATGGAGCATCGTCCGTGCCAGCTGCTGCAACTTGGCATTGAAGTAGGGTGACCAGTACATCCTGATGGGGCTGATTTCCAACCACGGCGGGTGGCACGCTCGGTCGTTCTATCTCTGGAACGATGATGGCCTGCACCTACACTACACCGCGCGTACCATCGTGGAGCCCTCGTATCATTGGCCGCATAGCAAGGTGGGGGAGAATCAGGTGAGGCTGGACCCCCTCCTCAATCAGGGCCTGACCACCGGGATCGTTGTCTCGGCTTTCCATAGCCGGAGGGTCCTTCTGCTGATGCAGCACTCGCTGTGCCTAGACCAGATGGGGCCTGGGGTGCCCCTCGAGGGTGCTGGATGTTGGACGAGGACCTTCCCATTGAGGAGGTTGTAAAGCATGTGAAGGGGGCGGTCGTCGGCCCCCTTTACGCCAAAGATGGTGAACAGCATACCAATGCTGTTGAACGACAACCATATATAGTTGGTGAGTGTCCCGATCCACTATTCTTGGATTCTTCTTTTCTTTGCCTTGTCCTTATGTTCTTTGGTCATGGGTTTATGTGCAGGGGGCCATAGATTTTAGGAAGTCGACGCCCCCGGTCAAGGAGTGCGATCCCGATCATCAGGTGAGACACTTCACTGCCCACCAGCAAAAGAAGAGTAAGGATAAGGAAAAGAAGAATTAGAAGAAGAAGAAGAAGAAGAAGAGCCTCGAGCGCCTGGCGCGTGACCAACGTCATGTGAAATAGAGGTGCGATGGGCTTCCTGATAAAGAGTCTTCCTCGGTAGAAGAGGAGGGGGAGGAAGATGAGGGCAATGATGATGAAGGGGTGCAGGCGCGGCTTGACACCTTGCGGCCCGATCCCCCAACCGACGTTCGCTTTACGTAGGAGATGGCCGAGGTGGGGTCGACTTCTTAGGTGTTGAGGGGGGCCCTGATGTCTGCCGAAGCCCGAGAGGCAAGGACCTCAGTGCAGCCTTGGGAGAGGAGGATGACCGACCCCTCGACCCAGGGGGATCGACGTCGCGGTGTACGCGCACGGGGACTCCACCGTCTTCATCAAGGGGCAAGTCTAGCATGCCTTCGCTCTGTACCAGATCTTCGATCCTCAGCACGTGGGTGTAGGATTGGATGGCTTTGGAGTAGCAGAGGATGCCATGAGCATCACCGATCATGGCCCCAGGCAGCTCTAGATCTAGCAAGGAGTCGTCGAAGAGGGGGACTCAGAAGCCCCCGAGCAGTTCGAGGGTGCCCGGGAGGGTGCCCCTTATTCCTGTGGGGTAAGTTTTCACCCTCTGTGGTTTCATTTCCCTTTTTATTGTTTATAGGATGTTTAACATCCTCTGCTCATGCGTGTTTAGGCTAAAGTATCCAATGGAGGTGGCGACTCCCTCTGCCGCCAAGCGGCTCAAGACCAATGATGCCGCAAAGATGGCGGCGCCAGCACCAGGTGCCTTTCTGGGGTCTCGATCGGCGATGGTGGCCACCTGGCTTGTGAAAGCCCACGCTGCAATGGCTCAGGGTAGGCTGATGGGCACTGCTTCCATTGCAGGCTCTGACACCTCGGGGACCGTGGCGGGTGGTGACGTGACCCCGGACTGGGGGCGGAGCAAGGTGCTCCCCGGTACCGTAGAGCTCGAGGGCGTCACCAGCGGCCGGGTGCCGGGGTCGATAAAGGAAGCCTCGATCACTATTGATGACAAGGGGGCGGACTCCTTCACCTGTGATGCAGAGGAGATGGTGGAACACCCACACGAGGAGGGGTGGGGCTCCCTCAACAGCTACAACCGTGGTCACCATGGCCACTAGGGCCACACGAGTGGGAGGAGCGGTAGAAGCGAGAGACCTACAGAAGCAGCAGGAGGATGGGCGGCAGCCCTTGGCCCACCGGCACAATAGCAACAACAACAATAGCAATAGCAGCCACAATAGCAACAATAGCAGCGGAAGCAGTAGTAGTAGTGGCAGGAGGAGCCGGCATCATCGAGCCTGTCGTAGCAGCCGTAGTTGGTGGTGACGGGCTTAGACCTGCCATAGCCAAAGCAGACATCCTTGTTAGACGCAGAGCAGGACGACGGACGACCGAAGCCGCTGGCTTCAAGCTAGCCAAAAGAGGCTCCGCTAAATGTGGGCCAAGAGGACAAGCGGATGGAGTCACCAGCCTCGAGCCGTCCGGAGGAGCGGGCAACCGAGGACATCCTGACATGGGGAGGGTCAGACAGCCAACCGTGCATGCGATCTCAGTGGAGGCATCGGAGGCTGAGGTCATCACGATGGTAGTGATGCCTTGCCCACCGTCGGTTGGGGCGTCGGCCGGTCGAGGAACCTTATACAGCCCCAACTTGTATGCTCCCAGCCTCCTCACCAAAGAAAAGCAAAAGGCAGGGGAGGCTAGGTCGCCGAGGGTTGAAGAAGAGGCCGCGTCACCATTCCCCACACTGGCTGACCGAGCGCTTCATCATGGCGGTTCAGTCAAGATAGGGGACGACATCATGGCGGTCGTGCAGGAGCGGATCGAGAAAGATCTTCCTTACTGGGGCTGAGAGGCTCTTCAACTCTGGGACCCAACAAATCCTGACGTGCCCATGTTTGAGATGAATGATCCAGCGGATGTCGAGCGTTGGGAGCACATCAAGGAATTTTTGGGTCTGGATGCAGCACACCCTACGGCTGGTGGTCGACATTGCCACTGAGGACTTGGCAAGAGCCTTCAAAGTATGTGTTTTCTCTCCATGATATGAGGGGTCGACTTGCTTTCTTAACTGATGCCCTTTCTTGTGCCTTTTGTTTCCAAGATCTGAGGGGACGCTCCCAGACCAACTCTCAATTCATTCACCTGACAAGGGGTCGATGGGAGCAGGTCCCCGTGTTGCAAGTAGTGGTCAAGGCTGCCCTGGCTGAGGCGATGAAGGCGAAGGAGGACGTGGTCAATGCCAAGGAGGAGGCAACAAAGGGCAAGGAGGACGCCATCGCAGCTCAAGGTGAGGCAACCCAAGCCAAGGAAGCAGAGACCAAGGCCAAGGACGACGCCACCAAGGCACAAAAGGCCCTCGAGGACCTCTCCTTGGCGGTAGGGCATATCAAGATGCTCGAGGGGGAGCTCAAGTGATCTGTAGCACGCGTCAAGGAACTCAAGGAGAGCCTCGCCCTGACTTCCAGTGACCGCAATGCGTTGAATTTTTTGGTTGGAGAGGAGAGACGCCGTGTCCAGACACTGGCTAACAAGGTATCGACGCTGAAGGGAGCCCTCCATGAGAAGGAGAGGGCCCTCGAGGGCACCAGCAAGATGATCAAGGAGCTGCGGGCGAAGAAGACAGATGTGGCCAAGGCCTTGGCCGAGGCCAACAAGGCATTCGCCGAGCTGCGGGATGGTACACAGCCTTCGAGACCCACACCAACAGTAGGCTTGTTGCTTTCGCCTTTAGCTTTTCGGTCTAAGTGCCTTGTCTGCCATGATTGACCTTGTCCTGTGTTTTAGACCTCGATGATTAGAGGCTCTAGGCCCAAAAAGATGCCAAGGCGCTCCAAGACCTCTACTAGGCGGTGACGACACTGACCGATAAGCTCTGAGGTGCCATTGACTTGGTCTGCGATTGTCTGGGGGTCGACACTGAAGACGAGGTTGAAGGCGATGTGCGTGGGGAATGAGTGGAGGTACCATAGCCCAGGGGCATGGGTGGTCTCATGGCTCGACTTAGCATCGTCCTTAAGCTCCATAGGACTGAAGGAAACTCGGCGGCCCACTTCTTGCCATGCTAGTTTAGCCGATTGAAGATCCGAGGCTTGAGACCTTATAGAATTATGCAGTTGGCACGCACGACCTGGCCGTTAGTTCTAGGATGAGTGATGGTGGACCAGTTCACACGGATGTGATGGTGGTCGCAGAAATCTAGGAACTTCTTGCTGGTGAACTACATGTCATTGTCAGTGATCATGACATTGGGGATCCCAAAGCGATGGATGATGTCGGTGAAGAATAGCACTGGCTGCTCGAACCGGATGTTGGTGATGGGCCAAGCCTTGATCCACTTGGTGAACTTGTCAATGGCTACAAGTAGATGGGTGTAACTCCTGGTTGTCTTCTTTAATGGCCCCATGAGATCGAGCCCCTAAACCGCGAATGGCCATGTAATGGGGATCGTCTGTAGAGCATGAGCTAGGAGGTGGGTCTGCCTGGCATAGAATTGGCACCCTTCACACAAGCGAATGAGGTTGAAAGCATCGGAGACTATGGTCAGCCAGTAGAAGCCTTGCCAAAAAGGGTTTCCAACAAGGGTCCTTGGAGTAGCGTGATGGCTGCAAGCCCCCGAGTGTAGAACCTTGAGCAGCTTTCTTTCCTCCTCAATGGCGATGCAGCACTGGAGGACCCCGGTGGGGCTTCATCGATAGAGATCCTTATCGTCACCATAGAGGACCTAAGTCTTGACTCGTCGAGTGATGCGGCGGGCCTCTGTTCAATCTTCTGGCAGCTCCCCTCGAATAAGGCAGTCGAGGAAGGGAGTGCACCAGTCTGGCTTGGGGGCTGGTGGAGGAGGTGACCCCTTGATTTCCATGGCCTCAGCCCTGGTTGAGGGGTTCTCGGTCGAGGGAGGGGGTCAACCACCTATGTTGTGACTCCTTCCCCTGAGCCTAGATCGACAGAGGGCTCGTACAAGTCCTTTGAAAAAACATTAGGTGGGATAGTACCTTGATTTGATGCGATCTTGGCTAATTCGTCTATGGCCTCATTGTATCTGTGGGCGATATGGTTGAGCTCGAGGCTATAGAACTTGTCCTGAAACTTGCAAACCTCCTTACAGTAGGCCTCCATCTTGGGGTCGTGGCACCTCAAGGCCTTCATGACTTGGTTGATCATGAGCTGCGAGTCATCGTGAATGTCGTGGCATCAAACCCCGAGCTCGATGGTGATGCACAAGCTGTTGACGAGGGCCACATAATCTATGATGTCGTTAGAGGTAGCGAAGTGTAGTCGGATCACATAGCGCATGTGGACTCCAAGGGGCAAGATGAAGAGCATGCCCACACTGGATCCTATTTTCATCAGCGACCCATCGAAGAACATTGTCCACAGCTCTGCTTGGATCTGCGCTAGTGGGAGTTGAGTGTCGGTCCATTCGGCGATGAAGTCTGCCAGCACCTAGGATTTGATGGCCTTGTGTGGGGCATAGGAGAGGGTTTCGCCCATGAACTCGACTACCCATTTAACTATCCTTCTCGTAGCTTCCCGATTCTGGACTATCTCCCCGAGGGGGAAAGATGTGACCACAGTCACCAGGTGGCTAAGGAAGTAGTGCTAGAGCTTGCGCCGCGTGATTACGATGGCATAGAGCAGCTTCAGAATCTAGGGATAGTGAACATTGGTCTCTAAGAGTACCTCGCTGATGAAATAGATAGGCCGCTGGACGAGCAAGGCGTGCCCTTCTTCTTCCCTCTTGACAACTATGGCTACACTGACCACCTGGGTGGTTGCGGTGACATAGAGCAAGAGTGGCTCGGCTAGATTCGGAGTATGAGAATCAGAGTAGAGGTCAGCATAGCTTTGAGCTTAGCGAGGCCTCCTCGGCCTCAAGGGTCCACGTAAAGCGCTCTGACTTCTTGAATAGACGGTACAGAGGTAGTGCTTTCTCTCCGAGACATGAGATAAAGTGACTAAGGGCTGTGAGGCAGCCCATGACCTTCTGAGCTCCCTTGAGATCCTGGATTAGGCCCATCCCGATGATTATTGAGACCTTTTCGGGGTTGGCCTCAATGCCACGGTAATAAATAATATACCCTAAGAGCATGCCTCGAGGGATGCCAAAGACGCATTTCTCAGTGTTGAGCTTGATGTTCTTTGCTCAGAGGCATTCAAATGTGATTTTGAGGTCTTCGATGAGATTGTCGAATTTCTTACATTTGACTACGATATCATCTACATAGGCCTCGACTATTTCCCCAATGTGTTTGCCGAAGACATGGAGCATGCACCATTGATACGTCGCCCTAACGTTTCAAAGGTCAAAGGGCATGGTAACATAGAAGTACATGCCAAAAGGGGTGATAAAGGAAGTCGTGAGATGGTTGGACTCCTTCATCCTTATTCGGTGGTAACCAAAATAGGCATTGAGAAAAGAGAGAGTTTCACATCTGGCGGTAGAATCAATGATTTGATCAATGCATGGTAAAGGGAAAGGAACTTTTTGACATGCTTTATTCAAACTGGTGTAATCTACACACATCCTATATTTCCCACTCTTTTTCTTAACTAGTACAGGATTAGCTAACCACTCAGGATGGTGAACCTCCTTGATGAATCCGGCCTCCAAAAGCTTGTGGACCTCCTCCCCGATGATCTTGTGCTTCTCCTCATTGAAATAGCACAAGCGTTGCTTCACCGGCTTGGACCTAGCTCAAATCTCCAAGGCGTGCTCGCCGACTTCCCTCGGTATGCCTGGCATATCCGAAGGACTCCACGCAAACATGTCAGCATTTGCGCGAGGAAAGTCGATGAGCACTGCTTCCTATTTGTCGCTGAGGGTGGCACTGATCGTCAATGCCTTCCCGTCGAAGCTGCTAGGGTCGAGTAGGATCTTCTTCATGTCTTCTGCGGGCTCGAAGTTACCAGCATGGCACTTGGGATCTGGGACCTCAGCAACAAAGCCTTCGAGGGTAGCCGACTGCATCACGGACTCTTCGACCGCCTCCCCATTCTCGATGCACTCAACATCGCAGTCGTAAGCATGCTCGTGGGAGGGGCCGACGGTGATGATGCCCTTGGGTCCCGGCATCTTGAGCTTGAGGTAGATGTAGTTGGGGATCACCATGAACTTGGCATAGCCGGGTTGGCCGATGATGGCATGGTACGTGCCATGGAACCCGATCACCTCGAAGGTGAGCATTCTTCCTAAAGTTTGCGGAGGTGCCGAAGTAGATGGGGAGGTCGATGCTGCCGATGGGAAAGGCCTTCTTCCCCAGCATGACTCCATGGAAGCCCCTATCGCTGGATTGGAGCTTTGACCTCCAGATCCCCAGGATGTCAAGGGTCTCGGCATAGATGATACTGAGGCTGCTACCTCCATCCATGAGCACCTTGGTGAGGCGGGTGTTGATGATGATGGGGTGATGATGAGTGGGTACGCTCCTGGCCTGGGAATGTTGTCTAGGTGGTCATCACGGTTGAACATGATGGTCGTATTGGACCAGTCGAGGTAGTGAGGGGTCACAACCTGCACGGAGAAGACCTCTCGATGCTCCCTCTTACACTGGCGTGTCGTAAGGTGAGCCGAGGGTCCCCCGTAGATCATGTAGCAATCGAGGACATCAGGGAAGTCATCTTCCTTCTTGCCACCTTTGTCCTTGGGGTCCTCCTTCTTGTCATATTTCTTGAGGCATAGGTTATCGAAATACTTCTTGAGTATCCAATAGTCCTCGAGGTTGTGATTGGCCCCTCCCTTGTGATAAGGGCAAGGCTCCTTCAGCATCTTATCGAAGATGCCCCTTCGAGGGGGCCTCGAGGCTTCTTGCGCTCGACTGCGGTGACGAGATCGTCGACCACTGCCTCATGCTTGCCCTGCTGGTTCTTCTTCTTCTTGCTATTCTTCTTAGTACCCTTTCTCGAGCTCTAGGGGTCACCTTCCTGTGCCTTCCCTTGGCCATCACCAAAGAAAGCACCCACCGCCTCCTCATCGGCCGCATAATTAGCGACGATGTCCATCAGCTCATCGGCGGTCTTGGGGGATTACGCCCTAGCTCTCGAACTAGCTCAGGTGGTGACCGAGATGAATGTCAAGATGACATCATGGTCAGAGATGTGGGGGAGCTCGGTGCGTTGCTTGGACAAGTGTCGTGCGAAGTCATAAAGAAAATCCCTGGGCTTCTGCTTGCAGCTATGGAAGTCCCAGGAGTTGTCGGGGCACATGTATGTCCCCTTGAAGTTCCCCTCGAACACCCTAATGAGGTCGGTCTAGTAGTGGATCTGGTCAGGAGGAAGCTCCTTGAGCCACCTTCGAGTGGTGTCTGATAGGAATAGGGGAGCTAACGGATGATGGCATGGTTGTTGCGTGCTCTGCCCAACTGGCATGCCAACCGAAAGTCAACTAGCCATAGCTTAGGCTTGGTCTCACTGTTGTACTTGATGAGCCTCGTGGGGGGATGGAAGGGATTTGGTAGTGGCGTCCTCCGAATCATCCTGCTAAAGACTCAAGGACCCGGCGGCTCGGGGGACTGGTGTCGGTCCTCATCACTATTGTACCATCGGCCCCTATGCGCACTGTAGCCTCGAGCCTTAGCATCTCCGCTCTTATGTCTGCGGTTCTTGTTGATGTTGTGGTAGGCGTCCCGAGGCTCGTGGTTGTTGATGATGCGATTTCAAATGGGAGTTTCTTTCTTCGGTGGTGGGATGACCTCCTAATGAACCGAGCCCTCCCGCTCATGTTAGGAAGGCTCAGCAAGTCGCTCTGAGGCAGCCCCTCGGTGTCTTGAAGCTGAGCTCTCAGCCTGCTATGCGGCCGTGACCTTGAGTAGCCCCTGGACCTCTTGTCAGACTCGACGGGCCTCGGGGTTCGAGGGGACCACATGTTGCGGAGAAGGATGGTAGCGGCGATGATATTTTGGCTAGCACGGTTGAAAATGGGGCGCGTGTTTGCCCCTCCTGGATGATCTGCCTGTTTATGTCCCAAGCCCTAGCTCAAGCTCCTATGCCTCGGCCACATCCGCGCTCCTGCTTGAGGGTCCACTCGAGCTGGCACAGGCACTCCCGATCTTTATCGAACTTGACCCGCATCTCTCAAACTTGTGTGAACTGGGCGTGTTGGGCATCCTGCAGTATTTATACATCATTTGGCATCACTTGAGGTGCCCCTAACCTGATACAGGATCAAAGCCATCTGCTGCTGCCGCTGCAGCTATGACGTTATCGGTTTTGTCGCTCGACGCGATGGCCCCGTCGATATGGAAGCACTCCCTCGTGGGGACATAGCTATCATCGGCAGAGTCAGAGTTGGGGTAGCTGAAGTAGTTGTTGAGGAAGTACCCCTTGCTATGCCGCTCCTTCTCCAGCTGACGCCGGAGCACACTGAGCTAGTAGTGCTTGGGACCAAGAGTCTCTGAAGACTCTAGGTACTTGGAGGCCGGCGTAGAAGTCACCAAGTCCATGGTGGCACGGAGGAGGTGCCCCGGGAGGTCCTCATACATGCTCATGTCAGTGCTCACCGAGGAGGAGTATGACTTGGCGGCATTGTTGAGACCAAATGAGAACAGTCGATGAGACTCGAACAGCCCGTGCAGGAGTAAGTTGGGAGGTACTGGGCCGGCGCCCACCAGAGAGGCTGCACCTGGTCCCCTCGACGAACGTATGGCGAAACTAAAGTCTAGGTCATCGTGGGATCCTCCTGGCTCACCCTTTGCACCCAAAGACAAGACAGACAAGCCCCCAACAAGGTGTCCCCCATCACTAGTCGAAGGTGCGGTGGCCATGGTGGATGCCGCTTCACCCGCGAGCAGGCGACGATGCTTGCACCGATTGCGCCGTCTCTTAGCCGCACACACGCGGTGAGAGCAATGGGACTGATGTGCTATCCTTCCACTCCTAGGAGGCACGCTACCGCTATCCTCTGGATCTCTAGGTGGAAGCAGGATCATCTCCCTGCAGCGGCCAAGCGACATGAACTCCAAGCTCTTGAACCAGATCACCGTGGCGTATGGGAGTGGCAAAATGGGGTCTGCCATCTAGAAGAATGGTAGGTGTCGATACCCTGGAAACAGGTATCCCAGACCCCTTGCTTAACAAACTAAAGCCCCACGAAATCAGCATCTTGACCCCTCCGATAATCTCCCGCGCTAACGTACGAAGGCCCAAAGGCTGAGACGTATTGGACTGGCCCGCGAACGAACAAACGACGGCCCAAAACCAAAACCTGCTCGAGAGGGTACCGAACGGACTAGTGCTGTATCCCCGAGAGGATACTGAATGGACTAGTACTGTATACGCGAGGGAACGATTCGAGCGACCCCTCGAGGACGGAACTTCGTTCAGCGAACGAGCCTCCCCTCGAGGACGGAACTCCATCCGGGCGAATGGGCGGCCCTCGAGGACAGAGCACCCCTCGGCCACCAACTCCCCCGAATGGATCCGAGCGCATTTAATGCGATCTATCTACCCCCGCCTAACTGCATGGCCACAGTTACGGTAACAGTCACAGGCGTGGCGGTCAAATCTACTTTTACTGCCCATGCCCTGGAATCCCGCAAGTCATATTACACTGTTGCGCCATACCGAGCGCTGTGCCACGACCCGCACCCCCTCGATACGTATAAACTAACATATTTTTCATGTTTTCCGGGATTCGATCTTATCCAGCGAAGCTCGACCTCCTCGGCACGACCCCCTTGGCTCCGGCCAGGACCCTCGACCGACGCCCCTCGGCTTCACCGAGGGGACCCTCGAGCTGAACTTCAACAACTCCCGATGCGACGTCTGCAGGGCCTCCCATACCGACGAACATCACTACAGCGGCACCAACATGATCGGCCTGAACGTCGTACGTCATCAGCGTCATGCGAACACGAAATACATGTACACCTGTGCCCCTCCTTCGTCTATAAAAGGAGGCGCCAGGGCGTTAGAAAGGGGGAACTCGAATCGAGAGGATCTAGAGCATAGAAACATTTAGGCCCTAGATCACAGAGCGTCACCGTGAGCCTGTGCAAGGTCGAGAGCAAGGCGTCCGAACGCCCCAACTCCACCTTTCACTCCTCACACGAGCTTGTATTTTCCCCTGTACTAGCACTTCGGTGCAAGATAACACGAATCATCCTCCCCCCGCTGGACGTAGGGCCTTCTTTGCTCGAACCAGGATAAATCACTGTGTCATTCTTGCATCACCCACCGGATTAGGGAGCACGCGGATACGATATTACTCGTTGGTGTTGACCCCTCGAGGGCCAGAACACCGACAGTTGGCGCGCCAGGTAGGGGAACCGCGTGTCACTAATGATTTCCCGCCATTCTTCCGGATGGGCGATTTCGTTTCACCACTTCCGCACGCTACGGTGATCTGGTTCGGGAGCCTGGAGTTCATGACCCTCGGCCAGGGCTACGACATGACCCTGCTCTCGATCAGTGACCCGAACGGAGGTCGCGGTGCACCCCCACGTTCATGGGGAGCCGCTCGCCAGTCTCATGACCATGCTTCCACATCCAGAAGGAGGCACGGTCGGCGCCGTCATCGCCGTCAACCCGAGTCAGGAAGGGTCCCCGCCGCTTTCCCCACGCCCCAGACCGAAGATGAGAAACCTCTTGTTGAGGGCGTATCTGACCCGAGTTTAGAGGTAGAGGGCAAACCGGCAGGATCCCCATACAACCCTAACTCCGCTCTCACCGTGCGCTCGTCGGGGAAGCACGACGAAACCCCCGCTCGATCAAGCTCACTTCCGCACGGGCTGTTCAAGCGTCATCGGTGGTCTTCAACCGACTCCAACAATCCCATGACGACGGCTACGACAGCAACCCACTCCATCACGAGTGCGTTGGAGGACCACCCAGACACCCTTCTCCGCGCGATGACGGACGTGAGGACTGTCACACCGGCCTCCGAGGTTTGGCTTTCGCAACAGCGCCCGGCCCCCGGAGGTACACCGTCGGCACACTCCGACGGCGGCTGCAGGAGGAGGCGCGGGGCAATTCCCCGTCTTCTACTGCGGCGACCCTGACTCTGACTCTGATCACTGGGATCCTACCCGAGAGTGCCTCCACATCGATGGTGGCGTCGACTCCGATCAGGAAATCGTCGATCCAGCGGCCGTGGCGTCTACCGCCGTGGTAAGAGACGCTCCCCCCAGAGCAGAGGACCAACAACCAGACGCACCCCGAGAAGCGTGCCCTCATCCTGGCGAGCAGGACGCGTAGATGGCACAGATTCGGGAGTTGCAGGCGAAGCTTGCCGACGAGCAGGAACGCTTGCGCTTACTCGAGCTGACCCTCGAACAAGAGCGGGGATGCCGAGGATCGAGGGTACAGCGCCTTGGTGGCGGTAGAGGGCACAAAGCTCTCTTGCAGCGCCTTGGTGGCGGTCTGGGTCGCAAGCAGCTCGGACTCGATGCGTGAAACACAAAGCAAGAATTCGATAAACCATACGGAAAGAACAAAGATCAAAAACCCTTTGAGGGACTCACCAGCACAGTGAGTCTCGAGGGCGTTGCGATCCCCCAGCACGGCGTCGCGCTCCCCCCGAGCCTCGTTCCGCTCCCGCTGGGCCTCTTTGAAGGCTCGGGTCACCTCCGTCTTCTCGAAGCGGAGGGTCTCGAGGGCGCCACCAGCCAGGATGATGGCCTGCTCCTTGTCCTGGAGGGTGGCCTTCATTGCCCCGAGCTGGATTTCCAGGTCGGCGGCACGGCTCTTCTCCTCCTGGACCAGGGCGGAGAGGGCGTTGCGCGTGGCGAAGACTTCAGCGAAGCTAGCCTCGAGTGAATGGATGCGCTCCACGGAGCTCTGAGCCTCCGCCATGAGCAGCTCGACGCGCTCCTGGGCTCGGACGCTCTCGACCCTGGCCTTCTCCGATTCGGCCTTTGCCGCGTCAGCCTCCTCCCTGGCACGCTCGAGCTCCCCCTCGAGGCGGGCGGCTTCTCCTCGAGCGGCGTCGGAATCCGCCTTTGCCTAGGCGGCCTCCTCTTTGGCCTTGGCGGCCTCCTCCCTCGTCTGCTTCAGCTCCCCCTCGAGCTCGGCCACCCTGCTCTGTGCAGAGCGGCCGGCCTTGAGTTGGCGAAGCACTTCCTCCCGGCTGTTGTGCGTTTCGTGGAGGAAGACTGACTTAGAGTAGGACCGCCTCCGCGCCACCTGGGGACAGGAAATCGAGGGTTAAGGCATCCCATACGAAAGAACTTAAAAAACTACATATGGCCTAACACAGCGACTCACCGCGAGGTTCCGGTCAAGGCCTTCGGCGAGCTCGGCGCCCAGTTTCAGCAAGTGCCGCAGCCACGCCCGGGACCGCTCGGCCTCCTCCCAGCACTCGACCTCCGCCGGGTCATTCATCTCGATCCCCGGGGTGCTGGAATCGCCGAGTTCCCAGAGCACGATGCGCTCCTTGCCCCAGTCCGGAAGGACCATCTTGACCTTGGCTCGCGCCAAGGAATCGATCTCCTCCACCACATCGCCTGGAACGCCGTAGCCCACGGTCAACTCCCCCGGGATGCGGAACTCTGACGCGGCACGGGCACTCCTCAGCCCGGGGTCGGACGTCGACCTCCTCAGCACGCCGACAGCCGCGGACTCCCCCGGCTGCTCCATCGATGGTTGCGGCGCCTGATCCGGTGCTGCGTCCGGCGCCGTCGGAGGCAGCGAAGGTGTGGAGGCCGAAGCTTCACCCAACGCCATGACTTGTGGTGCCGGTGGGACCACCGCCGGCGCGTCTTTTGCCAGGCTCGATACCAAGGCATCCTCCGGTTGCGCCCCCGGCAGCCGCGGGACCGTCGACGCCTTCGACGCCGTTTCTTGTTCGGACAGCAACTCGTCCAAAGTGATCACGGACACCAATTGTTTGGGCAGTCCGGAAGTCACTTCTGCCTCAGACGTCTCGGGCGGTTGCTGCGTCGACGGGTCCAGCAGCGCCACATCCCCCGGCGGCGTCTGCTGTGCCTGCTGATGCTGGGGCTGGCCCCCAGCTTTCTCCTCCTCCTGCTGCAGCCGTGGCAGCTCCGCTTCTTGCAGGGCCCCCTGCTCCTGCTCCCTCCGAGCCTCGAGCTCGCGCAGCCCCGCCGGCCAGGGCCGCCGCTCTCCCGTCGAGGGGGGAAGGGTCGAGGCCTCCTCACCCTCGAGGTCCACGACGACGACCTCCTCTCCCGGCTCGTGGCCCTCGGGGGCTCCCGCCTTGGGTGCGGGGATCGAAGCCTCCGAACCACCAGGAACGGAAGCCCCCGACGTCGGGGCACCGCCTCCTGGTGCCGGGTCGAGCTCGAGGGCCGCAGGCGGTGACGTCAAGGAGGCGCTCCCTCCCTCATGCGTCCTCCCAGGCACGGAGTCGCCACCCGCCGCGGCTCCCGGGGCGCTCGACCCTGCAGCAGGAGTGGAACCCGTCAGCCTACCGCGCGCCATAGCACCAAGGGCGAAGGACAACCACTTGGCTTCCCACGGGGCCAAGAGCCTCGACGACGCACCTATAGCCGGGGCCTCTGTCTTCGAGGATGCATCCATCTTGAGCCGCTTGGCCGGCACGAGAGACGCCTCCTCGATCTGGCGCTTGGGCCTGAATAGAAAGCAGAACGGAAAAAAGTTCATTAAAGCGCACAAAGACGACGCAACAAAAAGAAAACGATTCAACGGCACTTACCCAAAGGGTATAGAGGCCTTTCGGGCACCCCTCGAACTGCCCGCAGATTTTGAGACCCCTCTCAAAGCCGAGCTCTTCGCAGGGCTGGGGCTGCTCGGGGCTGTCGATAGGGTCGCCGCGCTTCCCTGCTTCGACGGGGCCTCCTGGGCACGCCTCTGCTCCGCGCGCGCCGACGACCGGGATCGGGTCTCCCGGATCGAAGTGGGTGGGCTCCCGCCTCGAGTACGATGCGAGGTGGGTGATCCCCCTCGAGGCGAGGCCTTGGCCCTGCTTTTTCCACGTCGGCGCTCCGAGGCCGACGCCGCCGGCTGAGGGGCGCGCTGCTTCGCCACCTCCTCCTGCACGAAGGGGCGGTCAGCATGGGTGGATTCCGGCAGGATGCGATCGAGGCGCCCCTCCACCCCCTCGACGTCATCACTGTCATCATCATCATCTTCATCTCCCTCAGACGAGGGAGACTCCTCCTCCGGGAGCCCGTCGTACCTCTGCTCAGCGCGGCGCTTCGCGAGCCTTTCGCGCTCCCAGAGCTTCCTGGCTTTCTTTTTCTCCTCCTCGTCCTTACTCCGCTTCTCTTGCTGGGCGGTGAAGCGTCTTACCTGACAATCGGCGGCGTCCTCCCTCAGTGGAGGCCTCGATCTCCGGTAGTCGATTCTCCCCTGCGCAAAGACATTTAGTCACGGGGACATAAGAAAGGGGAGGAGGAGGGGGGGAAGAACTCGAAGGGCACAACCCAGGGCACTCACGACGTCAAGGCAACCCTCCTCCGGCCGCATGGGGAGACGGTTGACGTCTTCCACCTTGAACGAGCTAGATACCATCCCCTTCACCCGTGCGACGACTTCCGAGGCCGATGGCCTCTCGCTGGACATTCGGCACCTCCTGAGAAGCTCGGGCGCCGCCGAGGGGAGCATCTCGTCCAACCGCAGCGGGCGCTCCATCAGAGGGAGCACCCGTCGACTGTGAAAGGCCAAGGCGACCATCCCCGCCGTCAGGCCCGCTTCTCGAAGGGTCCTCATCGCGACGACGAGGGGGTGAAGTCGACGCTGAAGGTCTCCCGCGACACCGAACGGCCAATTGTATGGACGCTCGGCGATGAGCCGCCCGGTGTACGGCGGAAGATAACCACCGTCGTTGCGCAGATAGAACCACTGCTCGTCCCACCGGGAGTGGTTAGTCGCCAACCCGGTGGGGATGTACTCGCGTGGCTCCTCCGACCTCCCGGTCTTCAACGCAAAGTTGAGGCATCCTGCTCTGACGATTCGCCTTACTCTGACCGACACCGGGGAGGCGAACCACTCCCCCTTGTAGAGGTGGAGCCATAGCTCCCAATGTGGCTCCATTCCGAGATAGCCCTTGCAGACGGCCGCGAAGATGGCAGCGTTGGAGATGGCGTTGGGGGAGAAATGGTGGAGCTCGACGCCGTAGTAGTTCGTCAGCCCCCGCATGAACTCGCTTGGGGGAACGCCGAACCCATGCTGATGGAACTTCAGGAAGCTCACCACGTACCCCTCCGGCGGGTTTGGCTCTTCGTGGTCCCTGGGCGGCGCGATCCACTCCGGTCGATTCGAATTCATGATGGGGCGGAGAAGTCCTTCTCTCACCAGCTCGGTCAGCCTCTGCCACGTCACGGTCGACGGGCACCAGGGCTCGGCGGGCTGGAGGACTGGGGCCATGGTGGCGGCGGCGGCACAGATCTGCTCGGTGGTTGCGGCGGCGGCAGCGACAGCACGAATCTCCTCGGCAGTCGGACGACCAGGAAGGTTCCCAATCGCGACTTCTCGCTCTAAGTTTTTATCCTCACGCGCGCAGGAAAGCGGGAGCTTGGCAGAATGGCAAAGGTGGGAGCGAACGCCTGTCCCCCCTCCGTTTTTATACTCGGGAAGAGCAACGGGCGGCGCCCGGCGGCAGGGAAAAGGTAACTTCCCGCAATTAATGTGTTCACCTGACTGTTCCCCCCTCGCCCCTCGACCGGACGCACGCGTCACACCTCTGACAGAGAGCTGTTGCTCGGGCCCACCATGATCACTCTGGTAAGCCCTTCTCCTCAAAAGGCGTGCCCAACGGTAAGAAAAAAGGACCGTTACTCGCTGACGGAGTTTTCTACAAAAGGTAAAACGCACCTCGAAGTCTCGAGGGAGCGAAGGCCGGTCCTCGTATGAGGGCTTAACGACCGCCCTTGAGCACCAAAAAAGAGCGGACTCCGACACTGCCTCGAAGTCTCGAGGGAGCGAAGGCCGGTCCTCGTGTGAGGGCTTAACGACCGCCCTTGAGCACCAAAAAAGAGTGGACTCTGATCCCGCCTCGAAGTCTCAAGGGAGCGAAGGCCGGTCCTCGTGTGAGGGCTTAACGACTGCCCTTGAGCACCAAAAAAGAGCGGAATCTGATCCCGCCTCGAAGTCTCGAGGGAGCGAAGGCCGGTCCTCAAGTGAGGGCTTAACGACCGCCCTTGAGCACCGAAAAAGAGCGGACTCTGATCCCACCTCGAAGTCTCAAGGGAGCGAAGGCCGGTCCTCGAGTGAGGGCTTAACGACCGCCCTTGAGCGCCGAAAGAGAATGATTACTCGTCGACAGAGATTTTCGCGAGAGGAGAAAACGAGCTCTGACCCTATCTCAAAGTCTCGAGGGAGCGAAGGCCAGTCCTCATGTGAGGGCTTAACGACCGCGCTTGAGCACCAAAATCGGGCTCCGGCCCTAAGTCTCGAAGGAGCGAAGGCTGACCCCACGAACGAGGTTCGACATCCGCCCTCGAGCACCCGAGTTAGGGGTGACCAAGGGGGAGCCAACACGAGGCCCTGCTCGAGAATGAACTCTCGAGACCCCTTTGGACGCATCCAAGGTGAAATGCTACGGACTTTATGGAATCCCCCCGAAGGGAGGCATCGAGCCGCCGAGACCTATCGAATGGAATCAGAAGCCATAGGACCATTGCGTTTTGCTTTAATGAGACCGCCTCCGGGCCACCTGCCGACCTCTATCGAATGAGGAACGGGCTCTCGCTTGGATTTTCCCGTTAACAGCTCACTGAGATCTTCGCGGCTCGCCCTATCGGGGGTAGTCTGATGCTTCTCACCTCACATCCGATCGAAAGGACTCATGAGAAGAATGCTGAGGCCAGCAATGCCCCAGCCGCATGAGGCTCGGGGGCTCGCCTGTGTCCGGCGCCTCTCGACGAAAGAGGGTCAAAAATCCCCCGGGGGCTCCCCTCGGTAAAACGCTACGACTCTAGTTCAGGCCTATACCCGACTGGACGAGCACCCTTAACTAAATATAAAATAAAGCCCTCACAGGAGTCTTTCGACTCCTACGAGGCCTCGGGGGCTACCCCCGCGGGGGTCGCTCGCGCGCCCCCCGCAAAAAAATCTGAATCACATCTCATTCCTAAATTCCTGACCCCCTCCCCGAGTGAAATCACTCGCGCAGGGGCTCGGGGGCTACTGTTGATACCCTGGAAACAGGTATCCCAGACCCCTTGCTTAACAAACTAAAGCCCCGCGAAATCAGCATCTTGACCCCTCCGATAATCTCCCGCGCTAACGTACGAAGGCCCAAAGGCTGAGACGTATCAGACTGGCCCGCGAACAAACAAACGACGGCCCAAAACCAAAACCTGCTCGAGAGGGTACCGAACGGACTAGTGCTGTATCCCCGAGAGGATACCGAATGGACTAGTACTGTATACGCGAGGGAACGATTCGAGCGACCCCTCGAGGACGGAACTTCGTTCAGCGAATGAGCCTCCCCTCGAGGACGGAACTCCATCTGGGCGAATGGGCGGCCCTTGAGGACAGAGCACCCCTCGGCCACCAACTCCCCCAAATGGATCCGAGCGCATTTAATGCGATCTATCTACCCCCGCCTAACCGCATGGCCACAGTTACGGTAACAGTCACAGGCGTGGCGGTCAAATCTACTTTTACTGCCCATGCCCCGGAATCCCGCAAGTCATATTACACTGTTGCGCCATACCGAGCGCTGTGCCACGACCCGCACCCCCTCGATACGTATAAACTAACATATTTTCCGTGTTTTTCGGGATTCGATCTTATCCAGCGAAGCTCGACCTCCTCGGCACGACCCCCTCAGCTCCGGCCAGGACCCTCGACCGACGCCCCTCGGCTTCACCGAGGGGACCCTCGAGCTGAACTTCAACAACTCCCGATGCGACGTCTGCAGGGCCTCCCATATCGACGAACATCACTACAGCGGCACCGACATGATCGGCCTCAACGTCGTACGTCATCAGCGTCATGCGAACACGAAATACATGTACACCTATGCCCCTCCTTCGTCTATAAAAGGAGGCGCCAGGGCGTTAGAAAGGGGGAACTCGAATCGAGAGGATCTAGAGCATAGAAACATTTAGGCCCTAGATCATAGAGCGTCACCGTGAGCCTGTGCAAGGTCGAGAGCAAGGCGTCCGAACGCCCCAACTCCACCTTTCACTCCTCACACTAGCTTGTATTTTCCCCTGTACTAGCACTTCGGTGCAAGATAACACGAATCATCCTCCCCCCGCTAGACGTAGGGCCTTCTTTGCCCGAACCAGGATAAATCACTGTGTCATTCTTGCATCACCCACCGGATTAGGGAGCACGCGGATACGATGTTACTCGTTGGTGTTGACCCCTCAAGGGCCAGAACACCGACAGCAGGAAACGGTCATGACATGTAGATCCCCCTACCTAGCGTGCCAACTGTCGGTGTCCTGACCCAGGGGCCAATCATCAATGAGTGAATTTGTGCTGCGTGCTCCCGAATCTAGATGGTGATGCAAGAAGAACTCACAATTTTTATCCTGGTTCGGGCAAGAGAAGGCCCTACATCCAGCGGGGGAGAGAGATTGTATTATCTTGCACCGAAGTGCTTGTACAGGGGGATACAATTGAGCGAATAGGAACAGGGGGTGTAGGTCAATGCCTAAGCCAAGAAGTGCTAAGCCTATGCCTTGCTACTAGAGAGCTTGGATTTTTCTAAGTGTTGTCTAATGCTTGTTAAAATGTTGTTCGGATGTCTAGAATAGCCCCTGGTGTCCCCTTTTATAGGCCAAGGGGAGGCTCAGGTGTACAGGAACCCTAGGGTTGTCGTAGGCGGTGACATTGAGGGGATGATGCCAATCATGTCATGGTTACTGTAGAGGCGTGCCTCGGGCATGGCCTGCCCTGTAGCGATGTGCTTGGAGATGATGGCTGTCCTTCAGGTGTGTCATGATGACACCATAGGTGGTCAGTGAAAGACTCATGCCCATGCGGAGACATGCGAATCCCTGTAGACGTCGTGTTGGGAGTTGTTGGAGCACTAACCGGAGGCGTCGAGGTCCAAGTCGAGGGGTGGTCAAGGGGGTCGAGGCCTGAATGGATAAGACCGAGCCCTGAGAAATATGGTACAGGTGCTAACAATTGCATCTCGAGGGGGTGCCTAACGGGGCACAGTGTTTGGCATGGTGTAATAGTGCGGTATGAACCGCTGATTCTAGGGGTATGGGCGGTAGGATTTGACCGTTGTACCTGGTCACTGTAACCCTGCTGTAGCCATGAGGTTAGGTAGGAGTTGGTGAGTGCATTAAATGCCTTGGATTTTGTACGAGGAGTGGGTGAGCCGGAGGAGGAGCAGCGGTCGACGGGGGGTCGTTCGCCCGCGTAGAGTTCCGCCTCTCGATGGGGGGTCGACCGCCCGTGCAGCGATCTGTCGATTGAGGGCCTCATCAAGGGAGGATGGATTGGCACGCCCCGCTCATGGGCCGGCCCAGCACGGCTTAATCCATAGGTGTTGGGCTTTGTTTCTTTGAAGAGCCGGGCTTAATTCCTAGGGAGCTTTCTCGGGGTTTTTACACTAATTGTTCGGGGATTATTTCTCTTGGGTCGAGGTTTAGGGTACCCCCTTATCCGGATACCCGACAATTCAAAATCAAACAAAGTTAAAAGCCCATCAATATGAAGCTTCCTTATGAAATTTTCACTTATGTGACCCAAACGATAATGCCACATATAGATAGGACTTAACTCATTAAGCCAAGGCCTTTTAGCACTAACATTACAGATAGGTGCATCATCAAGAATTAATACAAATAACCCATTCACAATGGACGCAGAAGCCACAAACATGTCATTCATGAAGATCACACAACTATTGTCTTTACTCACAAAAGAATAACCATCCTTCATCAAGCATGAAGGTGACACAATGTTTTGACTTAAGCTAGGAATAAAATAAAAATTATTCAATTCCAAAAGAAATCCTGATGGTAGGTGAAGTTACATCGTCCCGACGTTCAATGCAGCGACTCTTGCATTGTTGTTGTCGGGTACCTGGAAAAGGGGTACCCCAAACCCTCGATTAATTAGACTAATCCCCAAAGTCAGCAATGTAAACCCTCCTATGACATCCCTCACTATTGCTCAAAAGCCCACAGGCTAAGGCATATTGGGCCGCCTCACGAACAGGCGTTGACAGCCAAAGCCACAGCCTGCTCGACGGGCTACCACACGGACCGAGACTGTACGCCTCGAGGGTACAATCCGGGGACCCCTCGAGGATAGAACTTCGCTCAAGCGAATGAGCCTGTCCTCGAGGATGGAACTTCGCCTGTGCGACTGGGCAGCCCTCGAGCATAGTATACCCCTCGACTACCTACCCTCCGTACGGATCCAGGTGCATTCAATGAATTTTACCTGCTCCCGCCTAACCGTATGGTCATAGTTACAGCAACAGTTGTGAGTATGGCAGTCGAATCCTGCTTTTGCCACTCATACCCTAGAATCCCGCGGATCGTACCTCACTGTTACGCCATACAAGCACTGTGTCCCATCCGACACCTCCTCGAGGCTCAAAAGTCAACACATTCCCCACATCTTCCGGGATTCAGCCTTATCCGAAGGGCCTCGACCCCCTCGACTTGACCTGAGGCCTCGACCGTCACCCCTCAGCTCTGTCATGCTGACCCTTGAGTAGGACTTCAACAACTCCGATCAACACTTCAACAATTCCCGACACGATGGTTGCAGGACCTCCCATACCGACGTACACCTCTACAGCGACAATGACATGATCGGCATTGGCGTCATACACCACTGACCACGTTAGCACTAAAAAAATGTACTCTTGTGCCTCTCCTTCACCTATAAAAGGAGGCGCCAGGGCTTGGGATAGGGGGCCAAGATCCGAGAGCTTCATACGCTAAGGCTTTAGATCACAGAACTACGCCGTAAGACAGTGTGAAGTAGAGAGCTAAGCGCCCGAGACGCTCAAGCTCTAGCTCATGCTTCTCATGCCCGCTTGTATTCACCCCTGTACTAGCGCTTTGATGCAAGATAACATGTACTATCCCCCCCACACTAGACGTAGGGCCTTCTTTGCCCGAACCAGGATAAATCACCGTGTCCTTCTTGCATCACCCACCGAATTAAGGGAGCACGCAATTATGAATTTACTCATTGGTGCTAACCCCCGGGGTCAAAACACTGACAGTTGGCATGCCAGGTAGGGGTCCTATGTGTTACCAATGATTTCCCGCCATTCTTTCTGGATGGGCGACTCTGTTTCACCACTTCCTCGCGCTACGATGATCTGGCTCGGGAGCCTAGAGTTCATGTCCATCGGATAGGGCTATGACATGACCCTGCTCTCGATCAGTGACCCAAGCAGAGGTCACAGTGTGCCCCCACGCTCAGGAGGGGGCCACTCGTCAGTCTTGCCACCATGCTGCCACAACCAGAAGGAGGCATGATCGGTGCCATCATCACCATCAACCTGAGTCGAGATTGGTGCCCACTGCATTCCCCTCGCTCCTGACCGGTGATGAGGAGCCCCTTGTTGGGGGATTATCTGGCCTGAGTTCAGGAGCAGAGGATGGACCGGCAGAGCTCCATGACAACCTCAACTTCACCTTCGCAATGCACTCATTGAGGGAGCCCGGCAGAGCTCCCCCGATGCATGCAACCCCCACTACATCGAGCCTACTTCTGCATGAGCTGTTCGAGTGTCATCGATGGTTCCCATTTGGCCTCAATAATGCCGCAAAGGCATTCTCAACTTTGACCCGTGCCAACATGAGCACGATAGGAGACCGCCCAAGTGCCCTGCTTCGAGCAATGACGGACACGGGGATAGTCATGGCGGCCTCCATGGACTTGGGCTTCGCGAGAGCACCCGGCCCCCGGAGGTACACCATCGGCACACTCCGATAGCAGCTATAGGAGGAGGCGCGGGGACAATTCCCCATCTTCTACTGTGGTGACCCCGACTTCGGCTTTGACCATTGGGACCCTACCCACGAGTGTCTCCACATCGACGGTGACATTGCCTCCAGTGAGGACACTGTCGATCCGATGACCGATGTGGCTACCGCTGCGGCTAGTAGGGCTCCCCCAGAGCAGAGGTTTGACAACCAGTTGCACCCCGAGAGGCGTGCCCCCATCCTGACGAGCAGGACGCATAGCTAGCACAAATTTGGGAGTTGCAGGCTAAACTCGTCGATGACCAGGAACGACTATGCCAGCTCGAGCGAACCCTCGAGTAGGAGCGACCACCACCCGCGGAACAGCCTGAGCCAAGGCCTGAGAGGTCAATCTGTAGATCAACAAGGGCGGGGCACCAGAACATCCTATCAACCATTACCCTCGAGCAAGCAAGAACATTGTTGCGGTGGCTATGCTTCTTCGCAATATGCCCGCACCATCCAACTTGCAAGCTCGATGGGTACAACGCGAGATCGAGGGTCTCCTCCAAGTTGCTGCTATCTGCAAGCCGAGAGCTCAGCCTCGAGGCGTTGAGGGGCAGCTTCTGAACCACAGGACGAGCCCTCCTAGCCCGAAAGGGAGGGCTCGGTCGATCAAGAGGCGGCCCCCCGAGTGAAGAAGACACCAGCCCGAGATCGTATCATCAACAACCGCGCCTCGTGTGACGTGCACCTCGATATCATCGAGAACCACAAGCGCAAACATGGGGACACTGAGGATCAAGGGTACAGCGCCCAACATGGGGGACGTTACGACGGCGATGAAGATCGACAGGCCCCAGAGTCACCGGGTCCCTGAGTTTTCAATAGGATGATCCGCAACGCCCGACTGCCCGACAAGTTTTGACCCCCCACAAGCGTCGTCAGGTACAATGGCAAAACCAAACCTGAGCTCTGGCTAGCCGATTTTCAACTAGCTTGTCAGGCAGGCGGGGCATGGGACAATCACGCGATCATACGTCACCTTCCCCTGTTCCTATCCGACACCGCGCGTAGGTGGCTCGAGGAGCTTCCCCCTGACCAGATTCACGACTGGGTCGACTTGGTCCGAATCTTCGAGGGGAACTTCAAGGGAACCTACGTGTGTCCTGGAAACTCCTGGGAATTGTGAAACTACAAGTAGAAACCAGGGGAGTCTCTGCATGACTTTGCTCAGCGTTTCTCCAAGCTCTGAACTGAACTCCCCCACATCTCTGATCTCGACGTAATTCTAGCATTTGTTGCGGGTACGACCTGCAAGGACCTAGTTCGCGAGTTGGGGCACAACTGCCCCAACACCGTTGACAAGCTCATGGATGTGGTCACCAACTACACGGCTAGCAAGGAGGCGGTCGGAGCCTTCTTTGACGACGAAAAAGACAAGAGAATGGCACCGACAGTCGATGCCGGGGGCTCAAACAATGTTTCGAAGAAGAACAAGAAGAAGAAGAATTAGCAAGGCAAGTGTGAGGTTGCAGACGATGATCTCGTCGCAGCAGCCGAATGTAAAAATCCTTAAGGTCCCCCGAAGGGGCCATCTTCGACAGGATGCTCGAGGAGCCCTGCCCTTATCACAAGGACAGGGCAAAACACAAACTCAAGGACTATCGCATGCTTCGAAAGCTCTCCTATAGTGCCTTGGCGGTGGCCTGAGTGGAGAGTAGCTCGGACTCAAGGCCTAAAAGACAAAACAGCAGTTAAACAAGTCACACAGAAAGAAAAAGGTCAAAGCCCACCAAGGAACTCACTGGCACAGCGGGTCTGGAGGGTGCTGTGGTCCTCCAGCATGGCATCGCGCTCGTCCTGAGCCTTTTCTCACTCCCGCTGGGCCTCCTTGAAAGCCTGAGTCAAGTCGATCTTCTCACACCAGAGGGTCTCGAGGGTGCCACCAGCCAAGATGATGGCTTGCTCCTTCTCTCGAAGGGTAGCCTTCATCGCCTCGAGCTTGGCGTCCAGGCTGTTAGCTCGACCCTTCTCCTCCATGACCAAGGAAGAGAGGGTGTTGTGTGCCATGGAGACCTGAGCCAGACTGGCCTCGAGCGAGTGAATATGCTCCATGGAGCCTCGGGCCTCCTCTGTGAGTAGCTTGACGTGCTCTTGAGCGTGAGCGCCAACGCTCTTGGCCTCCTCCGCTTTGCCCCTGGTCGTGTCGACCTCCTCCTTAACCCGTCGGAACTCCTCCTTGACTCGGGCGGCTACGCCTCAAGCTGCCTCGGCGTCCTCCTTCGCCTGGGCGGCCTCCTTCTTGGCCCTAGTGGCCTCCTCCCTAGCTTGCTTCACCTCCTCGACCTCGCCTACCCTTCTCTGCGCAAAACGGCGGCCTTGAGTTGGCGAAGCACTTTCTCCTGGCTGTTATGCATTTCATGGAGGAAGTATGACTTGGAGTTGGAATGCCTCCGCAAGTCCTAGAAACAGGAAATCAAGGGTTAAGGCGATCCATACGGGAAAAGCCAAAAACCATAGGTGATCCAAACAGGGACTTACCGTGAGACTCTGGTCAAGATCCCCAACAAGCTCGACACCTAGCTTGAGGAAGTGCTGCAGCCACACCCAGGACTGCTCCACGCCCTCCTAGCGCTCAACCACTGCCGGGTCATCCATATTGATCCTGGGAGCACTGGAGTCATCGAGCTCCTAGAGCAAGACACGCTCCTTGCCCCAATGAGAGAAGAGCGTCTTGACCTTGGTTCGCGCCAAGGACTCAATCTCCTCCGCCACGTTGCGTGGGGCGCCGTGGTGCTCCGCCAACTTGGCCAAGGTAGGAAACTCCAACGTGGCGCCAATGCCTCCCAGCCTAGGGTCAGATGTCGACCTCCTCATCAATGGGCTAGGAGCCCCCAACGCGATGGTGCTCGCCATCTCCTCCAACCGCTTTGCCTGCGGACCAGAAATCGCTGGCTCCTCTGATGGCGTGGCTGACAGCTGCGGTGGCTGCCTCGACACTGGCTCAGGCGCCTCCTAAGGCGGCGGAGGAGACGAGGCCGTTGCTTCCTCCAATCCCACATCCTGTGGCACCGGCAGGTCCACCATCGACACGTCTGCCGGTGGGCTCGGTGCTGAGGTATCCTCCTCGAGCTGCGTCGAGGGTTTCAGCACCGCTTCTTGTAGTAGCTCTTCAAGGGTGATCATGGACACCCACTATTTCGGGAGTCCCAAGGTCTCCTCCCCCTCCGACGGCTTGGGCGGCTATTGCGCCGATAGGTCCAGCAGCGTCACGTCCCCCGGGCGGCGTCTGCTGCTCCTGATGGTGCTGGGGCCGTTCCCTGGTCACCTCCTCCTCCTGTCACTCCTGTGGCTCCTTCTCCTCCTGCTATGTCCGTGGCAGCTCCTGCTTCCGCTGAGCCTCCAACTCACGTAGCCCTGTCGACCATGGCTTTCGCTCCCCCGTCGAAGGGGGAGGGGTGATGGCCTCCTCACCCTCGAGGTCGATGAGGCCTACCTCCATTCCTGGCTCGTGGCCCTCGGGGGCTCCCGCCTTAGGCATGGAAGCGGAGACCTCGGGCTAGCCTAGGTCAGGGGCTCCTGATGCCGGGGCTCTGCTCTCTGGCGCCGGGCCAAGCTCGGGGACCATGCACATCGACATGAGGGAGGCGCTCCCCCTTCTGCGTCTTCCTCGGCTTGGAGTCGCCACCCGTCGAGGCCCCGAGTCGCTTGACCCTGCAGCAAGAGCAGAACCCATCAGCCTACCGCGAGCCATAGCCCCGAGGGCTAAGGAAAACCACCTCACCTCCCATGGTGCCATGGGCCTCAATGTCACACCTGTGGCCGAGGCCCTCATCTTCGTGGCCGCATCCACCTTAAGCTGCTTAGCTGGTATAAGGGTCGTCCCCTCGATGCGACACTTTGGCATGGACAAAAACCAGGATAGTAGAGAACTTAATGAACCACAAAATGGGGAACCAACGAGAAGAGACTTAAATCGACAACACTTACCCAAAGGGGATAGAGGCCTTTTGGGTCCCCCTCGAGCCGCCAGCAGACCTCGAGGCCCCACCCGAGGCTGAGCTCTTCCCAGGGCTGGGGCTGCTAGGGGCTGTCGGTGAGGTCGCCGTGCCTCCTTGCTCCAACGAGGCCTCCTGGGCACGATCCTGCTCCGCCCGCGCCGATGACCGGGACCGGGTCTCCCAGGTCGAAGTGGGCAGGGTCTCGCCATGAGCACGATGTGAGGAGGATGAACCTCCCCAAGTCGAGGGGGTGGTCGACCTTTCCCCTCACTGGCGCTCCGAGGCCGTAGTCGTCGACTGAGGGGCGCACTGCTCCGACGCACCTTCCTGCACCGGAAGACGGTCAGTACGGGAGGAACCAGACAGAAGGGGCTCGAGACGTCCCACCACCCCTTCAACATCATCATCATCATCATCATCATCCTTGTCTCCCTCATCCTCAGAGACTCCTCCTCTGGGAGTCCGTCACGCCTCTGCTGCACACGGCGCTTCTCACGCTTTTCACGCTGTTGGAGCTTCTTGTCCTTTTCCTTTCTCTCCTCATCCTTGCACCTCTTTTCCTACTGGGCGTCAAAGCATCTCACCTGATGATCGGGAGCATCCTCCCTCAAACAGGGCCTCGATCTCCGCTAGACGATTCTCCCCTGCACGAAAACATTCGGTCACGAGGACAAGAGTAAGGAAAAAAGGGGACGAAATGTAAATACGAAAGGCATGGGTCTAGGAACTCATGAGGTCGAGGCACCCCTCCTCCAGCCGCATGGGGAGGCAGTTGACGTCCTCTGCCCTGAACAAACCTGCAACCATCCCCTTCACCTGCATAATGATCTCCGCGGCGGATATCCCCTTGCTAGACATCTGGCACTTCTCGAGCACCTCAGGCGCTACCTCGTGGAGCATCTCATCCAACCGCAGTGGGAGCTCCATTAGGGGGACCACCCGTCGACTGTGGAAGGCCAAGACCACCACACCCATCGTCAGGCCCGCCTCTCGAACGGTCCTCATCACGGCGATGAGGGGATGAAGTCAACGTTGATGATCCCTCATCACACTGTGCGGCCAGTTGAATGGTCTCTTGGTGATGAGCCAACCGGTGTACGGCGGGAGGTAGCCTCTGTCATTGAGGAGGTAGAACCATTGCTCATCCCATCGAGAATGGTTGGACATCAACCCAGTGGGGATGTACTCACGTGGCACCTCTGACTTGCTTGTCTTCAACACAAAGTTGAGGCAGCCTGCTCTGACGATCCGCCTCATGCCTGACCCCACCGGAGAGGTGAACCACTCCCCCTTGTAGAGATGGAGCCACAGCTCCCAATGGGGTGCCATCCCTAAGTAGCCCTCGCAGACGGCCATGAAGATGGCAGCGTTGGAGATGGAGTTGGGAGAGAAGTGTTGGAGCTCGACGCCGTAGAAGTTCATCAGCCCCCGCATGAACTCGCTCGGGGGCGCTCCGAGCCCGTGCCGGTGGTACTTGAGGAAGCTCACCACGTAGCCCTCCGGTGGGTTTGGCTCTGGGTGGCCCCTCGGTGGCGTGATCCACTCCAACCGAGTCGGATCGGTCATGGGGTGGAGAAGTCCCTCTCTCACCAGCTTGTTCAACCTCTGCCGCGTCACGGTCGACGGGCGCCAGGGTTTTGCCGCATTGTGAGAGCAACGGGCGGAATCACCATGTACCATGGGTATGGGAGGTCTTGCAACTGTCGCATCGGCAAAACCATGGTTTTGCCCGTTTCTCACCATGCGTCACCAGCTCGTTCAACCTCTGCCACTAGATTCTGGCACCTCCTCGAGGCTCAAAAGTCAACACATTCCCCGCATCTCCCAGGATTCGGCCTTATCGAAGGGCCTCGACCCCCTCGACTCGACCTGAGGCCTTGACCATCGCCCCTCGGCTCTGTCATGCCGACCCTCGAGCGGGACTTCAAAAACTTCAGTCAACACTTCAACAACTCCCGATGCGACAGTTGCAGGACCTCCCATACCGATGTACACCTCTACAGCGACACCGACATGATCGGCATCGGCGTCATACATCACCGACCATGTTAGCACTAAAAAATGTACTCCTGTGCCTCTCCTTCACCTATAAAAGGAGGTGCCAGGGCTTGGGACACGGGGGCCAAGATCCGAGAGCTTCATACGCTAAGGCTTTAGATCACAGAACTATGCCGTAAGACAGTGTGAAGTAGAGAGCTAAGCGCCCGAGATGCTCAAGCTCTAGCTCACGCTTCTCACACCTGCTTGTATTCACCTCTGTACTAGCGCTTCGGTGCAAGATTACACGAACTATCTCCCCTCCCGTTGGACGTAGGGCCTTCTTTGCCCGAACTAGGATAAATCACCATGTTCTTCTTGCATCACCCACCAGATTAAGGGAGCTCGCAATTACGAATTTACTTGATGGTGCTGACCCCCGGGGTCAAAACACCAATAGTTGTCCACGCGGAAGTCAACCTCTCCCTTTTCCATGCTTCTACTTCTTATCATTCCCTACATCGTATTGCATATATGAGCAACTGATCCGGTATCAAATACCCAAGAATTGATATAAGAGTTAGTGAGAAAAATGTTTGTAACATAAACAACAAGTGTATGTGCGGGAGTACCTTTACTACCACCATCCTTCTTCAAGGATGCTAAGTACACCTTGCAGTTTCTCTTCTAGTGACCTTTCCCCTTATAATGAAAGCATTCATCATTCTTTGTAGGTGGTTCATCCTTGGAAGCTGATGGGTTTGGCTTAGAGATCTCATCTTTAGCCTTGCCCTTTTTCTTCTTCCAGGTGCCCTTCTTTCTCTTAAAGTTAGGCCTATTTTGAACCGCCAACACTTGGCCACTTCCTGCAACTTTCTTTATGTCAGCCTCTGCTATTTTTAACATACCACACAGTTCATTCAAGCCCTTCTTTGCCCCATGCATATGGTAGTTTGAGTGAAGTTTCCATAGCTGGGCAGAAGAGATGAGAGAATAAAATTAGTAGCCAACTCATGACCAATTGGGAAGCCTAGCTTCTCCAACCTATAAGCATAACCAACCATCTTGTTTACATGTGGCCCAACAGCTACGCCTTCTGCTAGCTTAGTTTCTGCAAGTGCCTTTGAGACATTGAACCTTTCAATCCATGCTTGATTTTGGAACATATCTTCAAGCACCACGATCATATTGTTCGTTGAATGTTGTTATCAAACTGCATCTGCAGATCAGGTTCCATGCAAGCAAGCATAAGGCAACTCACTTCAATATCAGCATCTAATGCTCTCCTGTGAACAGTTCTTTCAGCAGTAGTTGCATTTTTAGCAGGCTCATCAAGCAGCAGGGTGTCTAGAATTTCTTTCTTTTTCTCACCCCTAAGAACAATTCTCAGGTTGCGGATCCAATCCGCGTAATTCATTCCATTGAACTTATCTTTCTCAAGTATTGTATGCAAAGAAAATGGTTGATTGAGAGAGGCCATTTATCTATAGCAAAAAGTAGTGCAAATGTATCCATGATGAGTAAATCATATCAAATAGAATCTACACCCACTAAAATATCCCTCTATTGATACTTAGTGATTCAAGACCCACAACTAACATGCCGACCAATGAGCTTTAGCATCACTAATGAGCTTTAATCATTCGGATGACCTTGTTTAAGTAACCAAACCTTCTTACAGTAAGTATCTGATACAAACCTGTCTAGTCAAGGAAAACCAGTGGCACCCTAATTTCATAGACCCACCACCGATTGTACAAGACTTGTGATAGCGAAAGGTTTGGGGAAGCATGCAACTTAAACATTGCTGAGGGATCATTCTACTTCACGTTCGCACTTATGTAGACAAAACATAATAGCATGTGAAAGTAGAACATAGTAAGAATGACATTAAACAGATATGACTTGGTATAGCCCATTCATTCTTTAAAGATCTCCATCTTCATCAATCTGTACATCATCGTGATCTCCATCTCCATGATCCATGCTTGCCATCCTCCAGTGATGAATCCGCCAAGACTAGCTATCACTAACACAAGCTAGTAAACTGCAATTACATAGTCGCAGATTGAATCATCACAGATTGGCACGTAGGCCATTACATTAATGTTGACAATATCTTTAAGGCCCCTGCCTATATTGTCCTCATGACGTGCAAGCCATGAATTAATTACACACATGCATCCCATACACATAGAGGCTATACCAGTCATTACATCCTGCAAAACAGAGTTAGCCAATACATATGTCTAACATTGGAGGGCCTAGAACTCTATTTTCTGAGCAGTTTTTCACAAATCTGGCTCAGCCAAATTGACGTTGCCTATTGGGGATGGATGTAAAATTTTGTTATCTATGATTTTCATTTAGAATTCGTCTCAATCCGAGTTACGATTCAAAAGTTACAGCTGTTTACCGAACAACACTTTTCACGGTTACCCAGTGCTCGGTACTAGATCCAATCTACCACCGACGCACATCACATGTGCTTGGCACTTGACCTAGGGTTCAATTTGATCAATCTGATTGATCTCAAACTCGCCAATGGTTTTATATGTATCACTTAACTCAGATGGTGGAATTCCGACCGGTACGAGTAGATTGTTACAACACCAATGTGGCAAGACAATGAACCAAGATAAGAGACTAATCTACAATGGCGCATATCACCATATGCACACATCCGAACCTATAACACAACAGCATACCTCCAATACCACTGTTGGGTTATGAGGGTGCTATGCTAGCGAGAAAACAAAACTTTTGTACCTCATAAACCAGAATCTAGTGCTAGATATAGGTCACAGGATTACCACTAGACATGCAGGTGCCATGTAGTTGCGTCGAACGCGTCGCAGCAGTGCCATGCAGTTGTGTGGTCGTCCGTCAAGTTCGTCCTTCACTCACGGATCGTCCAAGCACATTCCCAACTAGTCCGACCAGTCGCCAACCAACTACTGACCACCGTGATCGATGAGGTCCGTCCTTGTGCTGTAGATGCAGCACCTCTGAGGTATCACACATGTGCGGGAAGAAGCAATGCGCAAACCAGATTGCTAGGTCCATGAGGAGCAAAGGCGTGAGCATGGGTGGTGACGGCAGCTACCAACAGGTGTAAGATCAATCAAATCATCCTGGCTGCACCCTACCCCTTGATTATATAGGCGTCCCCTATGCAAGCCTGACCTGGAGGCCCATCAGGAAACCCTAGGCCTCGTCTAATTCAGGTCCAACCCGAATTAGGCTTCCAAACCTTAAGCGTGCGACCCTATGGGTTCATGCACATATAGACATAGGCCGAGTACTCCTACTCTCCCAATAGTTGACAGCGGCCTCTAGCAAGGAGTGACAACTCCTATGCACACGCAAAGATCATATCAGATGAATCACCACAGACCACGTACAAGTTATTCCCTTTGCCACACGATATATGGTTCAGCTCGTGGGTTAACACTTAACTCAAGCACGACTATGCATTTGTTGATCCAATCACTTGAGTGATCCCAGTGATATCTCTATCATACAGAGAGGGCCAAATTCCATCTTGACTGTCTATTTCTCACAGCATGCTTCTCGACCACCCAAAGACCACCTTTATAACTACCAAGTTACGGAGCAGCATTTGACAGTCCCTAAGTAGATCATTTCACATCTTGAGTACATACAACAATCTCATGTCCAAGGACATAACATACATGATGTGAATAGAGATAATCTCATGTCAGGTTAGTTCAGCCTACATGTTATACATGTGCTCACATTATTAGTCAGACATCTCCATGTCTATGACTTGTGAAACATAGCCATCAACTAATACATGTGTTGATCTAATATTGAAGTGTGTTCTCACAAGAACACTGACCAGGGACAACTTTAGAATAACCATTCAAGTAAATGAGTTTCACAAACAATTCACATAATTGCCAATCAATACAAGTAGTCAATAATGGATATTCAATGAACACATATTAATCATAGATACAATCAGAATATCATCATCTTCATCATTAGCTCTAGGGCATATTCCCAACACCCACTCTACTCCCCCTAAAAATACAGCCTGCCTCCAATTTCTCAGGACATGATTCATTCAAGTGAGATACCAATCACTAGTATAGTTGTACTTTTAGTCTAGTGTGGGAGTTAGAGTTGAGTCGAGTGAAGCTCAGGGTCTCTGGAGTTGTCTTCTGGAGAATTTGGTATTGCTCTTATATCTTTCTCTTATAAGACTTTATTTAATATAGTATTCTTCTGCTATTTTTTGAGTATTTACTTTGTGCAATATTATTCTTAGAATAGTGTTTTAGTGCTCTAGTTAGTCTTGTAGTAGTTGCATACTAGATTGTGATCCTGTAAACAACTCCTTGGTTGTTTACCATCGCCACAAGGTGCTCTATTGGATCGTATATTCACTAGAGTAGTGAGAGTTAGTGTAAGTGCGGTGCTTAGGCTAAATCTCATCATTGGTTGTCACTGGTCCGCACGGACAGTTCGTGTGCGCACTCCCAAGAGATGACAGGTCTTGGGTGGCATTAGGGTTTTCTCACCATGTTCGGGCTAGTTCTTAAAAGGCAAGGCATTTACTAAGAGTATATTCACTTTAGTAGGGGTTCTGTCTCCTGCTTTCTCGTCTATCCCTAGAAGCCATGTAATAAGGTGACAATCCTAGTTGTTTCAACTGTTTGACTAGATTAGAACACAGAAGTAGAATTAGACACACAGGAACCTTTTCTCACTCATTGTCCTCCCACCTAGCTATACTACTCTAGTTATCTCCTTTAGTTATCTTTGAATCATCACCTTCCTTTTACCTTTCACTTACCCCCGTCTACACTAGTTGTTATTAAATTGTGATAAGAGTCCATTAGTATTTCTAGCTACCGCTTTCCCTTGGGATAAATATAAATTACAATACCTTGGAATACTCCCGGGTGAAGTGCTACAGTGCTATATTCTATGCACTTGTGGAATCATCCAATAGACTTAGAATTACCCCTCAGGCATCTCTTGCGTCATCACCTAACATTGGTGGTTACGTTAAGATTTGCTAACACCCTGTCTTAATAGAAAAATAGAGAGAGATATCTTATCAAATAAAGGAGCAATCTAGTCCACCATACCACACACTTGCACATCTTCATCTAGGGTATGACACTTCTCTTCAAGGATCCAAGCTTTGACTTCACAACAAATGCAAAGTAAGTATGCTATCACCTTCTATCCCTACCTTGAACTCCACATAAGCCTTTTTAGAAGTAGGATGAAATAGGAAAGGCAACTCTTACCATGTGCCTTGGTGAGGAATCAAACAACAATTGAGTGACATGAGAAAACCATATGAGGAACATTAAGTTTTCTTTTGAAAAATATTACAATACCTCCGGTACGAAAATTTCTAGGAACAAGAAAGTTAGTGCTCAAATCAAATTGTTCTGTCTTTCAACCACCCAAGACAAAGGAAAAGTCATAAGCCCCATAGAGGACTAAGGTAATATGGGTGAGTTTTCATAGCTATTTTTTCCATTCAAGGAGAAGAACTTTGTTGTGCACATGGTACTCTTGAAATGTGGACATGGTAACAATACCTGATCCATTGAGGCTAAGTTTGATTATTTGCTCAGGATGAGCAAAGGTTAAGCTTGGGGGATCTTGTTGATGGTGGATATACCATAAAAATCCACACTCAAAACACTATCAACATGCCTCTGTTTCAAGGAAGAATAGCATAACATGAGCATATATTATCAGTAACTAGTTTCACTTATACTCTTAGCTTCTAATTTTAGGTAACAAAAAATACAGCTCAGGAGGGCCCACATAGGGGGTCGGCCGACCCCTACTTGACCCCACCTTGAGCTGAGCTTCGAAGCATGATCCATGATAAGGTCCATGGAGTCCAACTCAACCATCAGATCAACTTGGGTTTTCATCCAATGGCAAATGATCGTTTCACATGGATTCACGGGCCCACAAGGAAGCAAGTAACATGACAAATATTTGGCAAAAGACCAAACCACTCCATATGACAAATGGGGACACCTTCTAGAAAACCTAGGCGGGGCCCACCATCATAGGGGGGACGGTCGACCCCCAACTGGTGGCCAACTAGGTCGGTTGGCCCCCATCAACTTGTGCATGCCTCCATGCAACGTGCTCGATCCTAGACGTCCATACATGTCGGTTTTGAGGTCGGTTCATCCAAGGGTGAAGAGGCATGGAGCACACAGATCGCTCACGTGGCACCCCCTCTCCTTCCCCTATAAAAGGAGGTTGCCTCTACCCATGAGAATCATCTTCCAACTCTCCAATCCTCCAATGATATCTTCGAAGATCAAGAAGCAAGAGTAGTAGTAGTTAGTATAAAGTCAGAGTTAGAGTCGAGTCAAGTGAAGCTCGGGGTCTTCGGAGTCATCTTCTAGAGAGTCTGGTATAAGTCTTGTATCTTTCACTTTTTGTAAGACTTTCCTTTTATCAATATATCATTCTTACTTTACTTTACTTAGTATTTACTTAGTGCCAGTCTATATTTATTACAGTTTTGTTGTGCACTTGGCTTAGCAATATAGTTGTCTTAGTTAGAATGGTTTCCTAGAACAACTTCTTGTGTGTGTATGTTGACACTCAATAATGATTAAATATACCTATCAATTATTGCAACAACATTCGAAATAGATCATAAAGCATAGTTTTAGGGTATTTAAACTAACAAGTTCCACAAGTGTTGGTGTTTTCACTTGATTGCAGGATTATCCTTATTTTATGATAGAAAAGTATCTCAGATGAAGAATTAGAGTGCACCATTATGAAGAGATCATCAAGACAATCGAAACGGACATATCACTTGCTATATTTGGAGTTTCGATGAGAGAATCCACTTTGGATACGCTTTGAATCTTCTAGAAGACACCAGAATCATCACCAAGCAAGAGTTTTCTGGACTAACATAATAATCTTCTTCATGCTTTGGTGAATTGTCATTTTTTAGGGATTAGATCAGAAATAACCAAGGAAGAGTAGGAGTCAAGAAACCAAACCAAATCAAGTCAGATTTTCGCAAGAATTGATGAAAATATTCTAGAGGACACTAGAGGACACCAGAGCAAAAGAGAAGGTCACCTAGCACTGGGCCAGGCCGACCGGCCTAGGTGGGTCCCACCTGATGGTCTCCTTCAGAGTTCGATCTCCAACCGACCTCCATGATGCATCTTGGCCATTGTTTCAAGTTGGTTTGATTCAAGGGTTGTCGTTCATCCCATCGGGCTATATAAGCAATAGTAGACCCCCTGAAGAGAGCTACGAATCTACAAATCATTATCCATCTCCAGAGTAGATCTCGGGGGAGGATTCACTTGAATGGACCACATCTCTAGAGCTTAGCAATCAAGAAGAAGACTACACCTCTAGTTAGGTTTAGATCTAGTCTTAAACTAGAACTAGAAGAGAGAGAGGGGTAGAATATCTCGAGGAAGCCCTGGGCGTGTCGGTGCTCCTCTATGGCTTGTACCTATGGATTCAAGTTTTTCAAGAGCTTGGATCAGGGATTTCTATGGTTATCAACTTCTATGAGTCTGTGAGTAATTGTTCTTATTGTTCTTCTATTTTCACAACTCTTTGACTACTTTGATCCTGGTAGCTCTAGGGTTAGAAGAGTTGTCATACGTAAGTGTGGTGCTTAGGTTTGATTGCTTGTGGAATGCCCCCTATGTTCCGGGCCATGTGGTAGATCACGAAGGTGACTTTTATAGCTTCGTTGGGTCCTCTATAGTCCACTACCCAAATATAGGATTTGTAGGAGATTTGGTTATGTGGTTGATTCGTACTCTGTTTGCGGACTTCCATAGTAATCCCATAGTATATTGATAAGAGCAATACTTTCTAAAAGTAGAACTAGACAACCCTAGTAATATCCCTTAACCTTCTAAGCGTCTCATCCTTGATTGTGCTCAGGGGTTAAGCATAGATCAAGATCCCTTCTTCTGTTCCTTTGGGTTCGATATTTAAAATTGGGTCATCCTGGTGAAGTGCTACATTGGTATATTATCTGTGCGCTTGCGGATAACTTTCATATTTTCGTTGCACTTAATAAATACCAACAAGCATTTCAGGTGCTGTTGCTGGGGAACGGTTGTTAGCTGATCTCAAGTCTAGCTTAATCTTGTATTATACTTTTATTTTCCTTTTATTTTATTTATTCTTTTTATCCCATGGATTTCTCAGAGTCTTTGTAAGATTCAAAGGATTCCACCCTATCCAATTTTGCCACTTTCCTAAAACTATAGGTTCAGAGCCACCACCATTCGACAAACCTATCTTTTCTGATGGCTTTGAGCTATGCTCATGCTTAATAGAGATGGTCCAAAACATATCCTTTTCACGCAAGGTAGACAAAAATCCTCATACTCAAATTAACAAGTTCGAAAAGACTTGTTCATGTCTTCATAAAAAGGGCATGTCCGATGAAAACCTAAGGTAGAAGCTTTTTCCTTTCTCTTTGGAAGGAAGGGCTAAGATCTGGTATTCTAGAACCACACCAAGTAAGGAAGGGAATTGGAAAGCTCTTTGTTCTAGCTTTTGCCAAGACTTCTTTCCTATTTCTAAAATCACCAACCTGCGTGTAGAGATCTTATCTTTTGCTCAAAAGGCAAAAAAATCTCTAGTTGCTGACTGGGAATGATTTGATAATCTTGTCCATTCAGGTCCATCCTTATGAATTCCAGACCTAGTGCTTTGGCAACATTTTTATTTAGGTCTAAAAAAGGAAACTTATTCTTTTCTTAACTCAGCTTCTAATGGATCTTTTTTGCACATATCTGCCCCCTCAGCAAGAGAGCAATTGCTCAAAATTGCTGAATTCGTACCCGAAGCTGAGCCCATAGTGTTCTTAGAAGAGAAAGAAACCTAGATAGTTGAACCAAAAATTCTATCCAATCCATCAACTTCAGCTATCTTAAACTCTAATCAGGAGGAAACTCTAGTTTTAGAGATCTTCAATTTCAAAGATGATTATTTCATCAAGTTTGATGATACCTCAAAATATCACATGGTAAGAAAGCCTCAGAATCCCAAACTTTTAGAAAAACCTTTAGATGTGACTGACCAAGCTTTCTTACAAGAGGCTACAAAAGAGTTACTCTCCATGATAAGCCATGAATGGTTAGAAGAATCAGAGTCCTCCTCTGATGTAATTTGTTTAGATTCACCTTCTACTTCCCTTTGTTGCCAAATTCATGAAGACCCTTTTGATGCCTTATACAATCCAGTTGTAGGTGTTAATATCATGTCTGCAATGTTTGCTCAAGATTTACTAGCATACATGCCATTAAACCCAACATCAAAACTTCTGAAAAGCCCTTCAGGACATATTGTTGCTTGTTTAGGAATTTTATATGTCTTACCTATCTGGGTAGACGACACCCTGGTGAATTTGAGTTTTTACATCTTTGACATCATTGAGTTCGACCTGTTGATAGGCCAACCAATTGAGAGGCCTATTCATGAAAGACATACTGGGAAACTAAACATTTGTCTTGGGAAAATCTTTCATTCCCATTATCCATTACCCATTCCTTAAATGTTGAGGGTGAACCCTGTTTAAAACCAAACCCAATGGAAGAGGTTAAGGTAGCATCTTTAGAAGCTTTAATAGAACCTAACTTAGGAGATGATGCATAGTTTTTCATAGAGTAAGAGGAGGACCAACCTCCACAACCTCTAGATCCTTTTGAAGAACCCCTAAACCTCCCATTGAGTTGAAACCTCTACCTCTAGGACTTTGTTACATTTTTCTTAATGATAATCTGAACACTCCCATGATTATAAGTGATAAACTTTCTTTGGAAGAAACATTCCGCTTAATCACTATCTTAGAAAAACATAGATATTCACTCCAAGATCTTAAGGGGATTAACCCTGCCCTTTGTTGTAACAACCTCGATTTTCATGAAGGGAAATCCACAGAGTCGAAGTGAAACATGACCATTTAAATCACATTCCCCGATAAAAGTTGAATACCGTAATCCATACATCGAACAAAAGAGTGCAATAGAAAGGGTTTACAATGACTTATTGCATCACCACTTGGCGAAATCAGAGTTCATGCAGTAGTGGCATCGATCTATACAGTGGTTCGGCCGTCTCCCCCCATTGGAAAGTGAGTGGAAAGCAAAGGATTCCTAAGGTTCGGATACCAGCGCAATAGTTCCTAGGTGTGACCAAGCCAGGATATCTCCATCAGAGTTATTCTTTAATGTGCTACCACGGCACGCTCATTCTGGTTTCCACCCCTCAGAGGCTTCCACCCAAGATTCTCCATCACATCCAAGTTACCCACCATAGGTTTATCTCATGGGAATGTCCAGATCCATTCCACGACAAGACTTGCTCCAAAAGCTCGTCGTAGATCCCAGCTTGATCGACTCAACCCTCACCCTACTACCTGCCGTAAGTTTCACCCCAACCTAGATACATCATCATCAGCTCACAAGCCCATCTCATCCATCAACATACTAAGTCTGGCATCCCTGCCAGACCCTCCCAGGTTTCATCACATCGTATCAAAATGTAAGCGAGTGAAGTTATATATAAGTAAAGCAGATAAGCGTGTGGCTAACATAATAGCGGGTAAGCAGGTGATGGGTTACGACAAGGTAGGGCTCATCAAGTAATAATATACCATGCATTCCTAGCACAAGTGAACCATTATATTGCAGTAAAAGTAAAGCACTAGCAATACTAGATTGGCCATGCGTAATGGGATTTACGAGGTTGGGTGGGATGTGGCACCTTTGCTATCATTGCTTTCTGATCTTCCCTGGTACTCGCTGTCGTTGTCAGACCGGTCCTCGCTCGACCCTGTAATCGGAGATTAATGATCGCGGGAGCGACCCCTATAGATTAGCACAAAGACCAAATTCTAAAATAAAGATCCAAATGCACTCAAACATAGCAAAAATAGGTAGAGCTTGATTTATAGAAAATTTATATGTGGATCATAATTTTTTGAGCTCGTATAAATTAGTTATGATTTTTCAAAGATTTAACCATTTTTCGAGAAACAAAAAAGACTGGGTTATTCTGGGGCTGACACGTGACGGCTCGGGATTGGGCCACGTGTCATGCTTGGGTCGTTACTGGGCCGATTGGGCCAGATATGGGATGGGTATGGGCCAGGCTCGGCCCACCACGTGGCATGCTTTGGTGCTGCCACATCATCTTCTGGATCCAAAATGGGCTCAGCTCAAGCCTCTTGGTCCCCGGTGCACCGATGCTCGTTGTGTCCACTATCAGCAACTCACGTCCACATGCACCAGGTGTACCGATTAGTCCTCAAGTCCACACGGTCCACAGACCGGTTCATGATGCTCTAGAGGCTACGGGGTCCACCAGCAGTGACTCAACCCTCATGGACCGTGTCCATCTCCTCCTCTGCGAACTAATCCCCTCCTCTGTTTCCTTCACTTCGACGATGGGGCTCATCGGCGGTGGCCAAATCTCTAATTCCGGCATCTCGATAGTCCTCGGCCTCCATTAACTTGCTCATCGGCTTCGTGGCAGCATGGCAGCCTGATCAAGGTGCTCTATGGCAGCCTGATCACAGTGGAGCGACGGTGATGGTGCATGGCAACAGCACAATAGCTACTAATTGCAAGCCAAAGCGGGCCACGGGGGTGCAGTTGGGATCACCCAACACACTCCCGACGCGCTGGCGGTGACCATCTTCCATGACGGAGTCTGTGTGGGCAGCAACTCCCATGGTGGAGCTCCAACGTGGCCGCGGTGCATGGCACAGCACCAAGGGAGGTTCCCCCATCCCCATCTTCCCAATCTTCCATTGCAGCACATCACGGCGGTTCTTGTTGGCAGTTCCTCATCCTTTGCAGTGGTCGGAGATGACAGAAAATAGGCATAGCACGGTGGCACTCCAGCGCGGCATGACGACGACATGGTGGTGTGTAGATGGTCCTCCGATGCAGCATCCAAACAGTTAGCGTGCGCATGGGGTGCTTCTTGATGCGGCGCTTCCAGATCCGACGATGATGTGGCTCGGGGCTCAATGGTTGGCTGGCAAGATAGCTTTGCCGCAGCAGCGCACGGCTATGATGAAAGGCATGGTAGCTGTCCAGTCTAGCGTCCTCCTAACACTGTGGTCCTCTATGGCCTGGCTGGTCAGTGGGTGTGTGCGTGTGTGTGTCTGAGAAGACCGACGATGGTCTTGGCCTACGCGCTCACGGAGTGGAGCGCCATGGCCGAAGCAAAGGTCAGGGTTGAAACAGGGGATCATGGTGGTGCTCACCGGTGTAGAAGAGGAAAGGAGGTGTGGTTCATCTTGGCGGTGAGCGGCTCCATCGTAGGTGAGGCAGAAGGATGTAGACGACATCGGCTTGTAGTACAACTTCTCCTTCCTTGACTCGGTGACTCCTCCTTCTTTAATTCTGACAGCGGCTCCGGCGAGCATCTTCTCCTCTGCGCCTTCTTATTCTCCTTTCTCCACCTTCTCCTCTGAGTTGGTAGCGCTGTGGTGTGGTTTGGTAAGCCACCAAGGTGGCAGCGCGGTCTAGGGAACCCTAGAACGCCAGGGCTGCTTATATAGAGGAACGGAGGTCGGGGGTCACAACGGCGGCATGATCCGGTTTGAGTCAATCAAGTGGCCAGGGAGGGCTCCAGGTCAATCGGTAGGGCTCAGTTGGGTCCAGGCCGTCAGCGAGGGAAGGCAAGGCGGGGCTGTGTGCGGCTAAGCATTATAGCGGCATAAACTCACCGCGGCGGCAGCGCATGTGCGTGTGCGTGTGAGGAAAATCGCCCGCACCGTGGGTGGTTTGCTGCTGGGTGGTCGGCCCAGGTGGCACGCTCGCGTGCGTGGATAACAGGCAGGACGGGATCGAGCAGTTGCGACTCCTTGCGTAGCGGCAACATGGGGGACAGAACCTGACATCAGTGACGTCATGCGCGAATGGCCGGTGGGGGACCTGGGGGAAAGGTATGACAAGTTGGCCCCACACATCAGCGGCTTGGGGAGGTACATGATGGGCTGGTGATCTTCTTCGCTTGCTAGGCCGACAGGGCTAGTGCGGGAAGAAAAGGAGGGCTGGGCCGATTGGTTGGCTTGGGCCAGATGGCTTTTCCCTTTTTGATTTTTATACTTTCTATTTTTTAATTCTACTTTTTGTATATGTATATATGATATATATATAAGATGTTGTAAAATAATTCTCTAGTGGACATATATGGTCCTTGCTAGGTAGGGTAGTATTCCCATATATTTGATATTTATTTATTATATAAATAAATATTGTTGGTATATTATTTAGCACACATAAATTCAAATAAAACCAAATCACATATTAATTTAAAATGCAACATGATGCATGACACATGAGCTATGGATTTGCAAGGTAAGGACATGAGATGCTTGTGCAACATGTGTGGGAACTTTCTACATGACACATCATCACTCATAGGTTTTGAGAAAAAATTTTGTAGCTCGGATTTTCGGGTTGTTACAGTCCTCCCCCCTCATGGGAATCTCAACCTCGAGATTTAAGATGTGACGTACCCTTCGAAGAGGTAAGGATACTAAAGTAGCAATTGATTTTCATCTTCCCACATTGCTTCACATTCAGTGTGATTGCTCCATAGAACCTTGCACATAGGAATAGTCTTGCTTCCGGTCTCTTTGGTGTTGTAACCCAAAATCTTGATAGGGTGATCTTTGTACTCTAAAGTATCTTGGATATCAAGCACATCAGTGGTAACTGTTTCCTCTTCGGGTAAACTCAAGCACTTACGTAACTAAGACGTGGAATACGGGATGTACTCCTGCCAACTGTGGGGGTAGTTCAAGCTTGTATGCGAGCTTTCCAACTCTCTGACAGATGCGATAAGGGCCAACATATCTCAGGGCTAGCTTCTCTTTCATGTGGAATCTGACAGTACCACGAAGTGGAGAAACCTTGAGATAGACAGAGTCCCCAACTTTGAACTCAAGGTCTTGACTATAACACCCTGGTGTTAAGCATGCATTATCTTGCATATCATGAGCATAACCATCTCATTTGCATCATCATTGTTACATGAAATGATAAATTTGAAATATGTGCTTACTTGATTTGAACTAGAGCTGTGTGATAGGTTGCTTGTTTGGGGTTGAGTGTTAAATGAAGTTTGTAGAGAAAATTATTTGGAGCAAAACTTATTTTGGGGTCATTTCCTGAAAAGGCATGGAAGTGGGTCAAAAATGTCAAAAAATAGTTTATAAAAATGATTTTCTTTTATTTTTAAATGGATTTTAAATCCCCATTTTTGAAATTCAAATTCTAGGCAGAATTAGGCTTTGATTTTAAAAGTGAAATGTTCTACACAACAAAAGGAACATTTCATCTTTTAAAAGCTTTCAAAATTCGGATTATTTTAGAAAATATGGAGGAAATCAGGTTCTGCAAGAATCTTGGCGCAGTGGGACCCACCTGCCAGTGTCTTCTTCCTCCTCTCTTCTTTTTCCTCGCAACGCTGTCCGCATTGACGCCGTCCGCGTGGCGTTCGTACGCCGGGCAACGCCGCTGCCCGCTATGTGGCCTCCCCATCCGAGCGCCGCTCGCACGCGCCGCACGCCCGCACTCGGCCTGGCCCCACCGCTCACCCACTCGCCCTCCGCTCGGCCCCGCTCCGCTCACATGCGCGCCACGCGCTCGTCGAAGCCCGATGCCGCGCTCTGCCTGTCTGAGCCCGAGCATCTGCTTCAAGGCTTCACGACCTCGTCATTCTCTTTCCTCGCTCTCTTCTCTTTCACCAGATGCCCCTCCTCACCTCGCCTTCCTCTTCCTGAGCTCAAGCAGACACGGAGCCCGCCATTTTCACCACCACCAGCTCACACCACCACCGCACCTCACAGCCTTGACACATTTTGCCCTTAACTCGCCAGCAGCTTGTGGCAGAACCTCCTAAATCATATGGCCCACACGCATGATTATTGTCTAAACAGACTCCAAATAACCATGACTATGTTCCATACGACTTAAAAAGTCTGTCGGGTAAATCCCGAATCATCCATG
>CM041637.1:33940206-34003860 GCA_023333625.1 Bothriochloa decipiens | reverse complement strand
TGATATAATACTAGATTTGTCTACATAAAAATCTTGAGGAGCCATGGACTCATCACCTTGTGTCCCGCCGTGACCGATTCCGGCGAGCTCACCGTCGAGCCTCGCCGCCGTCCGCCGTCGCGCCTGGCCGACGGTCAAAACCGCGCTAATAACTTGCATCTTGTACACCAATGAGTCCACGCTACTGAGACGAGTCGAGTGATGACTGTAGTGTCGACGGAGACCTCGCCGCCGGCGAGATCCCGTCGGCCGGCGACCGGTTCCCCGCTGTGTCCCCCTGACGTGTGGGTCCCGTGGTGACGTCAGCATGACGTCAGAACTGACGTCAGCATAGGTTCGGTCTGGGTGCACAGCGTCGTGTGCACTTAGCAGAGTCAAGTCGCTCGGTACATGTCGTGTACGCGTAGCATTTTCAGTTCAGTTAGTTTTCAAAAATGGATTTTCCAAAATTTGATAAAAGCTTTGAAAAATCATAACTTCCTCATTTTCAGTCCAAATGAGTTAGTTCAACTTGTAGTATTTTTCTTATGAAAAGATATATATATGAAAAATATGAAATGTAAAATTTGTGATACTTTTCTGTATTGATTATTTATCCCTATTAATTGCTTTTATCTTGGAAAATGCATAAGTAATTCCCTGTTGTTCAGAAAAATGTGAAACCAAGTTTGTTAGTCTTCTTACGCTCTACCTGTGAAAAATGTTGAAAGGCTATGTCATGTTCAAATATTGTTTTGTTTATTTATGGTGTATTTTTCCATTAGATGATAAATAATTCATAATAAATAATATATAAGTGATTTGTGCATGAAACTTTTTGGAGAATATTTTTATGTCAATCTGGAGCTAAGAATGTTCTGAGATCTATTGTTTGACATATTTCTATGTACAAAGTATTTTATGCCCATTGAATTATGATGCCTTGTCATTTTTGTGTAGGATAAAGTACTTACTGTTTTGGCTTGAAAAATTTATGGTAGTCTACATTAGGTATGCTTAAGCTTCTGTAATTTTTAAACAATTTTCTGAGTAATCTAAAGTCATGTTGTAGTTCTGCCCTGATTTCTTTCAATTATTAATAATGCTTTAAGTTATTATTTCATGTGTGTAATAATGCTTTTTCTGTTATTTGTGATGTGTATAATCTGTTAATGGTTTTGGTTCAGTAGAGGGTAGTGTGAAAAATAGTAGTCGTTTATAATTCCTTTTAATGTGTAAGTAAATTGTAATGCGAGGCTTGTTTAAAGGATTGTTTATAGAAGAGAATGCAGATGACATGTGCTTATCTTATATGTTTTAAAATCATGTCATTTATATTCAATCGAGCATTCATTCACCGTCAGCATGTACATTGTATTTTTATATATTCGTAGTATTCATATGCACTATGCATCATACAGGATCGTCAAAGCTTGAAATGGTAGTTCCTAGAGCACCAGAAGAGGAGGGCCAGCAGAAAACTGTGGTGCGGGAGATAGAAGTAGAAGAGGATCCCAAGGTTGATCTTCTCGAGTGTCCCGACCACCAGCCAAGCTCGTTCCTGAAAGGCAAGCCCCGGAGCATTCTCCCTGTGGTTTGCAAAATATCTAAGTTGAGTCCTTTACTTGTTTGATGCATTAAGTTATAGGCGTTGTTTTATACCGTTGCTGCATTACTTGTATTCCTTGCCACTGTTTGTACTTCAACCCTGTTAGGTTCAGGTATGATTATCTGCTTAGTCCTGCTTAACTAGATCGGTAGAAGTCGGGTGATTTCCTGTCATCCGCGAGTTATGGGTGGTGACATGGAATGGTTGAATACATTGTTATCTTGGATAACCATGTGGAGATAATAAATTGAGACCGGGCAGGATTGGTGTTGAGACTGAACTGAAGGTTCGGTGAGGTTATCCCGTCTATGTCAAACTAGGACCCCGTCCGTTGTACGTCCTCAAGTCATATTGAATTTATGCCTCACATTTAGCTGGAAGGATAAGTCGTTCCGACCGCAAAGCCTAATTTTGATTTGGGCCGAGAGTCGACCTGCTGTACGCATCGTATTGGTGAAGATGAGGGACCACGGGTTACGCGGAGAGTAAGTCCGAGGTCAGGGTCGCCCTGAATAAGGCAGCCGGACGGTTCCCAGATATGATGGTACCTGTTGATCCCGCGCTTTTCCCGAATTGAATGTCAGTGATCTATAGCTCACCGTGGCTGGTGAGTGTGGTTTATGTGAGGAATACCCGCCAGCTGGTTAGTAATCGATTATAATCGCCATCGTAGTAATAACTTGAATAAAGAGATGAGATGGTTGAGCTGTGATGTTGAAAGGCACTCAACCGGAATTGGTTACTTTTCTTGTTGAATAATTATTACCATGCTTGTTTAGTACAGGTGCTAATTTAGCATGATAAGGTTAATCAGATTAAAATACAATGCTAGATGGTTTTGGTCAAACCTTTCACAATGCTAGATGGTTTTGGTCAAACCTTTCTTTAATGCAAGCTTTTTCGCAACTTATGAGTCAGCTATCCTACTTATACAGCCTTGCATACTCCTTGGAGTCAATTTATTTTTAGTTTATGACGGGTAAGTCTAGCTGAGTACATTCTCGTACTCAGGGTTTTATTTCCCATGTTGCAGATGGTGAGATGTTTTATGGCTACTGTCAGCATTATTTCTATCCCGCCATGGGCGATGACTAGACCTTGGGCATGGTCACTCTACTCTACCTTATGCTTTTGCTAGATATTGACTGAGGACCTGGCACTGTATTTGAACTAAGTGTGTGTGTGGATTTGAACTAAATCGCTTCCGCTTTATTTCGAATTTGAACTTGGTTTGTAATAACTTATTTCGAACTCCGATGTTTTGAACTATGTGCGAACTATGTATGTTGTGAATGGTGACGGCTAAACTTATTACGATCTTGGCTATGCCGAAAAGTTTGAAATCCCTCGAGATTTTGGTATGACTACCGGGTTTATTAGGTCTCAATCATGTAAGTTTGCTATCTAATGGCGAATTACGTGCTTGTGCTCTAATAAATTGGTTGGTTCTGTTACTGCTGGCATCAGAGCAAAGTTTAGCATTACTATTCATAAATATTTAAAATAAAAGAGTTTTTGTTTGCGAAAAGTATTTACAAAATGTATAGCTATACATAGGTGTTCAAATCTATTGTTTTGGAAAATTTAGAATGTACCAGTGGTCATATCCTTTATGCCCAATAGGAATTCAGGTGGCTTAATTAAGTACTAACTTGGGGAATTGCATCATATTTTCTGTTTTGTCGTTGCCTATACAATGACGAAGTCGTATGGGTGCCATTCACTTGAGTGGTAATGTATGGATCAAATTGCCTCTACGCCCTGGTAAGTGTGAGTTGTGAGAGCATGATTGGATGCAATGCTAGTCTAGGGGAGTGCTTATTGATGCCGGATTATTCACATGTTGCACACATGTTTATGTGAAGGTATCCCATGTTGGGACCGTCTACTGACGGTGTCATCTTCTGCGCGACTTGTTGGGGTAGTAAGTAATCGGTGTTTTCACCTTGTTCGGAAGGTGCGTGAATTTTTACGTTGAATTGCATTCATATGGGATATGGGCTGAAATGAATTTTTTGCAGGTACACTAACCGCGTGAACGGTAGAACGAAGTAGTTACGTATAAATGAGAGAATGATGTATGCCACCGCATAGCATGTTAACTATTAGTTCATGAGGACGTATGTAACGTGCATGCATCATGGTTAAAATGGCTCATTCATACATTCATGGTTCCTTCCCTTATAAATAAATTGTCTCATTTCTTTAAAATTATGAACTCATGGGATATACAACTTTTGGACAGATGCCGAGAACCAAGCAGACTGCTCGCAAGTCCACTGGAGGAGTGCCCCGTGGTCCTTTGGCTATCTGTGAGTCGGTGCCAAGGAAGGTGGACACTTTTCTTGAGGAGCACACTATGCCTAGCCTTCTTTGGAGGATTCTCTCCAATGCTGGGTACACGGTGGGCATGGAGCCTCACTACTACTGGGACAAGGATGACTTGGTGAACTATGGAGAGACACGGGTGGAGGTAGTTGTCCCACCTTTGGACGGGGACCCCCACTGGGTTGGGTGGCGCTGTTTTGGTGCGGGCAGGACTGCCAAGACGGGTGCCACGTTTGCAGCCTTTGATGTGGTGGAGCACCTGATGGAGGAGATCCCACACCAGCTTGCCTAGGCTTTTCCTGGTGTGTTTCCCTTTGCTTACTGCCTTTCTAGGTGGCCACATGCTGACGAAAAACCACTGGAGGCAGGTCCTAAGGAGGCACAGGGCAGCGACACGCCTGCCATGAGTGCTATGTTTGCAGTGATGAGGGCCTATGTCAACATGGAGACTAAGGCACTTCGTCTAAGTGAGGAGTTCAAGGAGGCTCGAGCTGATGCACGCAAGGAGAAGCATGAGTTGACACGTGAGCTTCAGCGCTCACGAGAGGAGGTAGCCCATGTGTCTCAGCATCGAGATAAGGTTGTTCAAGAGAGCCAGAAGATGGCTCAGGCTAGGGATGAAGCCTGGTCCGAGTTTCGTCGGCTTAGCATCTATCAGCAGCAAGTGCTAGAGGAAGTGGAGGGTGTTCGTGCTTACAATGCTAGTCTTCACGAGGAGGTGCACAGGAAGCAGGAAGAGATCCATCAGCTAAGAGCAGCCTTAGCAATAGCTAGGAAGGCTTTGGACGGTGCTTCTAGTGAGAGTAGCAACAATGGAGAGTAGCCTTGTTGATGATCGCTAGTCTCTAGTTTTTCTTTTGCGTTCCTGTCGGGTGGTCATGTAACCCTTTTGCACGCTATTGAGACTTTGATGTAATGTTGGAACATGGTGTTTGATGTGGCGATATCCGTACACCTTTAAAAGTCCAGTGTATGTATGCTGGCAAAATGTGGATGTTGTAAGACGCTTTGCGATGGATCAAAGTAATATTATTAGTGATGTTGTGATGTGAAAATTGGAATTATTGTGCCTCTATTTATTGTGCGAATTTATTCCCCTCAATTAATTCAGTTTGGCATGATTTTTACATTCACCTCTCATTATGACAACATTCACCTAATAAATACTTATTGCTAAAATATGCAGATGCCGGTTACCCATAGTGGTTCGGGTGGTAATGGTAGTGGTGGTGCTGAAGAGGGTGCCGATAATACTGCACGTGGTGTACCACCCCCACCTATGACCAATGCAGAGCAGCTGTTTGCTCAATTCTTGGGCAGCCAGCGCAACGTGGAGTAGCTTCTTCGTGAAAGCTTGGCCCGTGATGTTCGTTAGGGTCCTCAGCAAAATCAGTACAGTAGCTTCAAGGATTTTTAGGACACTAAACCTCCTGTGTTTAAAGATGCTCCTAAACCACTTGAAGCAGATGAATGGCTCAACACCATGGAAGATAAATTTTGTCTTCTAAGGTTAACAGAAGAAGTGAAGGCGGAGTATGCAGCCCATCAACTTGAGGGACAAGCGGGGACGTGGTGGAAGCAACATCGCACCACCTTTCAGCAGGGTGTTCCTATTACTTGGGACCGCTTTGTACGTGCTTTCCGGGGAAATTTCATTCCACCAAGTTTGATGGCTATGAAGAAGACTGAGTTTCTGTCGCTCACTATGGGAACTTGTACAGTGAAGGAGCATCTGCATGCCTTCAATACCTTGAGTTGGTATGCTCCTGAGTTTGTTAACACTGATGAGAACAAGATAGCTAGTTTCAAGAGAGGATTGAGTTCCAAGTTGATGAAGACCATGAGCACTTCTGCCCGTGTTACTTTCAATGATTTTCTGAATGATTGTATTATGCAAGAGAACAGTAACAATGTCCATGCTGCTACCAAAAATCGCAAGAGAGCTTATGATGGAGGTGGTTCTTCTTAGTTAAGAGCCCCAACTACTTTTTGTACACCATTTTGTCCACCTATGTCTGGTGCGAGGTTCAGGTCCCCGCAGCAGAAAAGAAATAACCCTTATCCAGCTCAGAATCTGTAGAAGCATCATAGAGCATTCAAAGTTCCTGCTCCACAGGGGAAAGTAGGACAGAGCAGCTTGACCGGTGCTAACAAGACACCTGTTAATGGACCTTGCTACAACTGCAACCAGACAGGGCACTATGCTCGTTATTGCGCTTTTCCCAAGAAGCAGCAGGCCCCATACCAAGCTTGTGTGCACAACACCTCTATTGAGGAGATTTTTGCTAGAGAACCAGTGACTACGGGTATGTTTTCTGTGAATCAAATCCCTGCTGCTGTTTTGTTTGATATTGGATCATCGCATTCTTTCATGAGTCAAGCATTTGCACAGAAGCATGACCAAAAGATACTTGAATTGAGCATTGAATTCAAGGTTAGTTCAGCTAGGGCTGATATAACTACTAAGCAGATAGTTCAGGGTGCAACCTTAGATCTAGATAAGTGGAGGTTTTAGTTGAACTTGATAGTTCTACGTGGCTTAGGAGTGGACGTGATAGTGGGGATGAGTTGGATGAAATTTTGGGGTGCTATGATCGATTCAGGTAACAGGGTGCTATCTATCAGAAATCCTCTTGGGGAGGGTACCTTTCAAGTGTCGTTACCCGGAAAGTTTAAGCTGGACAGCGTATCCTACTCTACTCGTGTGACCCCTCTTCCCGAAATTCCTGTCGTGCGTGAGTTTCTGGATGTTTTTCCTAAAGAGCTTTTGGGTCTTCCACTAGATAGGAATGTTGAGTTTCGCATTGAGTTACTGCCTGGTACCACCCCAATTTCTAGGAGGCCATATCGGATGCCACCAAATGAATTGGCAGAGCTTAAAAATCAGTTGAAAGAATTATTGGACAAGGGTCTTATTCGCCCTAGTGTGTCGGAATGGGGTTTTCCTGCTATCTTTGTGAAGAAGAAGGACAAATCTCTACGGATGTGCATGGATTACCATCCACTCAATGCTGTGACCATTAAGAACAAGTATCCATTACCCCGAATTGACATTCTTTTTGACCAGTTGTCCAAGGCGAGAGTGTTTTCCAAGATTGATCTTAGGTCTGGTTACCATTAGATCAAGATTAGACCGGAAGACGTGCCTAAGACCGCTTTTCTACCAGATATGGATTGTATGAGTATCTTGTTATGTCCTTTGGCTTAACAAATGCTCCTGCATACTTCATGTATCTGATGAATTCGGTCTTTATGCCTTAGTTAGACAAGTTTGTGGTAGTGTTTATTGATGACATCTTGGTGTACTTAGAAAATGAAGAAGATCATGCCGAGCATCTAAGGATTGTTCTAGAAAGGCTTAGGGAACATAAGTTGTATGCTAAGTTTAGCAAGTGTGAGTTTTGGCTCAAGAAAGTTCAATTCCTTGGCCATGTTCTATCTGGTGAGGGAATCTCAGTAGATCCGAGCAAAGTTCAAGAGGTTATGAATTGGGAAGCACCAACTTCTATGCATAAAGTTTAGAGTTTTCTTGGTCTAGCCGGATATTATCATTGTTTCATTTCGAATTTCTCGAAGATTGCCAAACCTATGACAAATATGTTGCAGAAAGAGAAGAAGTTCATTTGGACAGAAGAGTGTGAAATGGCTTTCCGTACCTTGCGGGAATCGTTGACCACTGCTCCTGTTCTTGCGCAACCAGATTTAGGAAAAACGTTTGATGTATATTGTGATGCATCAAAAACCAGTTTGGGATGTGTGCTTATGCAAGAAGGGAGAGTCTGATGTGAACTAGGGTTCCTGATCTTTCGAAAGGTTCTAATAACTCTCGATTTGGTGGAATCGCGACACAATTCGATCCGGCTTCCGAACAACTCGGCTCTAAACCCCGCAATCGCAGCACCACATCTCCTATGGTTATCGATCATCGAAGCACAATCGACCTTGCCAAGAAGGCTGAGTCCTTTTCCTACTAATCGAAGAACACAAGCAAGAACTTGAAAGAATGCAACCAATTGCAGATGAATGATTAATCTCACGAGTTGGGGTCTCACAAACCGACGGCGGGGCAAAACTGTTGTGAACAGAATAATCTAAGCAAAACCTAAAACCTAACGAGAGAGGCGGCGGCTGGTTATAGAGGTCTAAGGGTCATCGCCACCCCTGGACACGCCCCCTAATGGGCTCAACAACGATACACGGCCCAACGGACCAAAAAAGGTGACGCAGCACCGGAACAGATTTTGGATGCTAATTCCTGATGACTCCAAAGGAATTTTGACCTCAAACCAGTGCCATTGGCTTCCTTATGAAATTATCTTTCCATCCATAGGTGGATCATCAAAAATGGAGTCCGGATGCATCCTAGGCATCTGCTTTACTCCACACTAGTCTTGGACTCTGAAACAGGCTCGAAGTCGACTCGGTTTGGGCCTCCACCTTGACTTGGGCGCCCTTGCTAGTCCTCCACACCTCCAAGCCATCCCTTATGCATCCCTTGGTCCTCTCCATGATTCCTAAGTATAATATAATCATTAGGTAGCAATCTATTCTCAAAATCATAAAAAGACTTCCTTAAGAACGAGCTCACCTGTAAATTTAATTGTCGTGCGCGAGCTCTTGTGATTGGACCTTGAATGTCCAGCGGAGGATCATCTTGTGCATCCAATGGAGTGATGTCCTCATCATCCTCCCCCTCTTGAATTGGAGTCATCCTCGACTCAAGGTCTTCTTCTTCAAATCTGAAATGTTGAAAGAAGGACTAACCCCGAATTCGGGTAGCAACTCAAGTTTGTATGCATTATCATTTATTTTCTCAATAATTTCATAAGGACCAGCAGCTCTTGGCATTAATTTTGACTTACGCAGCTCTGGAAACCTGGCTTTTCTCAAATGTAACCATACTAAATCACCTGGTTCAAGTTTAAGTTCTTTTCTACCTTCACTACCAGCAATTCTATACTTTTCATTCATCTTTTCAATATTTTCTTTAGTGGTTTCATGTAACTTACGAATAAATTTAGCACATGCACTAGCATCACTATGTATTCTTTCATGGGTAGGTAAAGGCAAAAGATCAATTCGAGCATGAGGGTTAAAACCATACACTACCTGAAAAGGACTTACCTTGGTGGAAGAATGTGTCACCCGATTGTAAGCAAACTCCACATGAGGCAAACATTCTTCCCACATCTTTAAATTTTTCTTCAAAACAGCTCTCAGCATGGTGCCCAAAGTGCGGTTCACTCCCTCTGTTTGTCCATCTGCTTGTGGGTGACAAGTTGTTGAAAACAACAATTTTGTGCCCAACTTATTCCATAGGGTTCACCAGAAGTGACTCAAAAATTTGGCGTCGCGATCTGAAACAATAGTAGACGGCATACCATGCAAACAAACAATATCTTGGAAAAAGAGGTTAGTAATATGAGTTGTATCATCACTTTTATGACATGGTATAAAATGTGCCATCTTAGAAAATTGATCCACAACCACAAAAATACTATCCCTTCCCCTCTTGGTCCTAGGCAAACCTAAAACAAAGTCCATCGAAATATCTGTCCAAGGAATAGAAGGAACAGGAAGAGGCATATACAACCCTGTGGATTCTAGCGAGACTTAGCTTTTTGACATGTGGTGCAGCGTGCCACGAACCGCTCAACATCTCTCTTCATCTGTGGCCAAAAGAAATGTGTGGCCAAAATAGCTACCGTCTTTTTAGCACCAAAATGGCCCATCAATCCTCCTCCATGCGCTTCCTGTAGCAACAAAAGACGAACAGAACCAACTGGAATGCATAGACGGTTAGCTCTAAACACAAATCCATCATTTATCACATACTTGTTCCATGTACGTCCCTCTTTACAATTCAGCAACACATCTTTAAAATCAGGATCAAGCGCATATTGTTCTTTTATTGTTTCAAGCCCAAAAGTCTTACAATCAAGTTGGGACAACATAGTATATCGTCTAGACAAAGCATCAGCAATTATATTATCCTTCCCTTTCTTGTGTTTGATAACATAAGGAAAGGATTCAATAAATTCAACCCACTTAGCATGTCGACGATTCAGATTATTTTGAGAACGAAGATACTTAAGTGATTCATGATCTGAATGTATAACAAATTCCTTAGGCCACAAATAATGACGCCACGTCTCTAAAGAACATACAAGAGCATACAATTCCTTATCATACGTAGAGTAATTTAAAACAGGACCATGCAATTTTTCGCTAAAGTATGCCACAGGTTTACCATCTTGCATCATAACACCTCCAATGCCAACTCCACTAGCATCACATTCTAACTCAAAAGTCTTACCAAAGTTTGGAAGTTGCAGCAATGGTGCATGTGTAAGCTTACCTTTTAACATCTCAAATGACTCCTCTTGTGCCTTACCCCATTGGAACACCACACCCTTCTTTGTCAACTCATGTAATGGGGCAGCAAAGGTGCTGAAATCCTTAACAAAGCGGCGGTAGAAACCTGCAAGACCAAGAAAACTCCTCACCTGTGTGATGGATTAGGGTACTGGCTAGCTCCTAATGGCTTCAATTTTTGTCTCATCCACCTCAATTCCCTGTGGAGTAACAACATATCCAAGAAAAGAGACTCGATCCGTGCAAAATATGCACTTCTCAAGGTTACCAAATAAGCGTGCATCGCGTAAAGCATTAAAAATAGCACACAAGTGATCCATATGTTCATCCAAAGACTTGCTATAAATCAAGATATCATCAAAGTAAACTACCACAAATCGCCCAATAAAAGCCCTTAAAACTTCATTCATCAATCTCATAAAAGTACTAGGTGCATTAGTTAAACCAAAAGGCATTACTAACCACTCATATAATCCGAATTTAGTTTTGAAAGCTGTTTTCCATTCATCTTCAAGTTTCATTCTAATCTAGTGGTAGCCACTACGCAAGTCAATTTTAGTGAAAATTACAGAGCCACATAACTCATCAAGCATGTGATTAAGCCTAGGAATAGGATGACGATATCGAATAGTAATATTATTAATGGCTCTACAATCAACACACATGCGCCAAGAACCGTCTTTCTTAGGAACCAAAATCACAGGAATAGCACAAGGACTAAGGCTTTCTCATACATACCTGCGGTCCAAAAGCTCTTGGACTTGTCGCTGAATCTCCTTAGTCTCTTCAGGGTTGGTTCGATAAGCAGCACGGTTTGGCAATGTCGCTCCCGGAATCAAATCAATTTGATGCTCTATTCCTCTCATAGGTGGCAGCCCCGGGGGTATCTCAGCTAGAAAAACATCCTCATACTCCTGCAAAAGGTTAGTGATAGCAGGAGGTCTCAAACTAACAACATCATCAAGAGAAAACAAAGCTCGTTTGCAAACCAAAGTATAGCAAATATCATCATCAGAAATTTCAGCAAGGTCACATTTTCTTGCAAGCATAACACCACCCTTCAATTTAATTTCCTCAACCATAGAATTAGGTGTCAACTTATCCTTTTTAGGTGGGTAAACAGAATTTGCAACTTGCTAATTTTTAGATTTAACATCATGCAAACTAGCAGCTCGTTCTTTATCAGCTTGTACAATTTCAGCTGGGGTCATTGGCACCAAAGTAATTTTCTTTCCTTTATGAACAAAAGTGTATGTATTACTTCTACCATGATGAACAGCATCATTATCAAATTCCCAAGGGCGACCCAATAAAAGTGAACAAGCTTCCATAGGTACTACATCACAATCAACAGAATCAACATAGGTACCAATGAAAAAAGAAACTCTGCAAGTTTTTGTTACTTTAGCCTTACCGGAATCATTCAACCACTGAATATGGTACGGATGGGGATGTGGGCGTGTAGACAAGTCGAGCTTCTTGACCAAATCTAAACTCACCAAATTATTGTAGCTACCCCCATCAATGATGACACGTGCTCGCCGGTTGTTGATGACAAAGAAAATTTGGAACAAATTGTGGCGTTGCAGCTTCTTAGGTTGTTGTACTTGTGCGCTAAGCACTCGCTACACAATGACACTCATGTAGGCTAATGTGTCCTTGCTATCAAAGACCTCACCTTCTTCTTGAACATCTTGTTCTTCATCATCTTCCATGTCAGAGGTGCTGATGTACCCATCCTCTATAGCAATGTATGCCCGCTGACTTGGATAGTCCTTTTACACATGTCCGTAACCATGGCACCGATGACACTGAATGCTAGGAGTGCGTCCCATTGAGGCAACAGAAGATGCACTCTTCGATGGTTCCTGCACTAAATTTTTACCTAAACCAGAAGGTTGCGCAGAAGACGTCCTCTTGTTCGCTGGTAGAGGCGCGCGAAAGGAGGATGCCTTGGAAAACCCGATGATGATCCCGTGTGTGGTGTGTATGAGGTGCCAGCCTTGCTCTTGGCCTGCTTATCTTGCCCCTGCAATTCCTTCTCTGCAAGCATAGCAAATTGAAACAACTGGTTGACAGTGTTAAATTCCTTATAGTCAACTATGTCCTGAATTTCCTCCCTCAAACCCGCATAAAAATGAACAATAGAATCCTCAGTTCCCTCCACTATGCCACAATGCATCAAACCTTTCTGAAGTTCACCATAATAATCCTGCACAGATTTATGTCCCTGTTCTAAATGCATTAGTCTTTTACGTAGGTCTCTATGATACGATGGTGGCACAAATCTATCACGCATAGCAAACTTAAGTTCTTCCCATGTATGAGTTTGGCAATTATCTGCAACTAAACCAGTCCACCAAATGATAGCAAAATCTTTAAATTCACTAGTGGCTTGTCTAATGCGATGTTGCTCAGGCACAAGATGGGCACATAATTTTTGCTCTACTGTCATCTCCCAATCAAGGTATTCCTCGGCATCATAATGTCCCGAAAAAGAAGGTATGGTAAATTTAAGCTTAGCATAAGGATCATCGGGAGCATGAGTACGATTACCTTGGTGGTGGTTGAAATGTTGAGCGCCACCCATACCTGTGGTATTTGTGCGAAGACGATGATGTAATCTATTTTCTCTTGTCGCTGCTCTATCAACATTACCATCAGCATCATATACCTCGTTGCCAGCATTGCTGCCATCATTATTTTCTTCAGGTGGTGGTGGTTCTTCTAAAGCAGTTACCCTATCGGTCAGCGTGGACAATCGTTTATCCAATCTCTCAAGGGTGTTGCCAATCTTGAGATCAATGAGTGCAGTAGTTACAGCCTTGGTAACTATCTCGTTCAAGTCCTTCTGAGCATTGTTTATAACAAATTGTAGTTGCTCTTAGCTGACACACTCTGAAAACTCTTTGGGTGAATTCTCTCCCTTATCACCTGCCATTGTAGACACAAAACACAAGCAGCAAACGGTGAAAGTTATCCCTAATAATCCTCTACAAAGGTGGAGTGGTGCCTCTCAAATTTAGAGCAAAAGGCAACACCTTAACAAGTTTCAATCGGTTCTTACCAGCAAGGCACGGATACCGGAAAGACGTAGCGCTAAGATTACGGGTGTTAAAACTTTTGCTGTCCAGAAGTATATGTGGGGCTTAGGAAGGCTGGCCAAAAAATATGTGAGTGGTACACAATTCAAAGACAGAAAGTAATATTGAATTATAGTCCCAATTACTTGTTCTTGTTGCTGGCCTAACGTGTTCCAAGTACCAAATGTGTGTGAACAAGGACAATGGAAGCACAAGTATGATGGAGAGACAAGTATGAATGAAGCACAAAGCACAATGTAGCACACGCAATCACAGAACAAGCAACTCCTTTTTGTTTTTCCTTTTTTTCTTTTTTTTTTCTGAACAAACTTTTTTTTAAAATTTTTCTCTGAACAAGTATGACAAAAGATACAACCACAAAAATTTTCACCTACAATAGAGGTGGAATGTGGTCTATAGAAAGTTAGCACATTCTCTGAAAAGCGTGCAAGAACCTTGTCAATTTTTTTCTATATTTTGCTGATTTTTTTGGCAATTCTAACTGGACCAAATAGGCTGAAGGCAAGTTTGGGTCGGCTCCAAATGGAGTCAAGAAGCTGCTGTAAAAATTTCAAATTTTTCTGATAAACGAGCCAAAAGTTATGCCTGTTTTACCGAAGGTATCTCAAATTATGTTTCTCGGAAGGCACAACACGGCGGCGGCAGTTAGGGCGAAGCGTCCCTAAACTCCAACACCGATCACAGCAGTAGGTATTCGGCTGATGATGCAAGGAGGGCTATGATGCAAGCAACAATGAGCGGCTGGCGACCTATCTAGGGTTTGCGCAGCGGTGAGAATTGACACAAGGCAGCTAGCGGGGCAAGTCGAGTAATATGGTGGATTCGATTTGTTGTTTGGGATGGTGGAAGGGGACAACGTTGAATGGAAACGATAGGGAAAAACACACAACTGGACTCTAACACAACCTAACCAGCAACAAGACCCTGACCAAGACACAAATTCAACACTACAAAATCTGACAAGAACTATGCAAAGGCTAAACGTGGTTCTGGGATAAGGGAACAACCTAGACTAAACTATTTTTGGCTTTTTTTGGATTATAGGACGAAGGCGAAAACAAACTAAACTAGGGTAAGGGCGAACCTGACGGTGTACCTGAAGCTCTGATTACCACTTGATGTGAACTAGGGTTCCCGATCTTCCGAAAGGTTCTAATAACTCTCGATTTGGTGGAATCGCGACACAATTCGATCCGGCTTCCGAACAACTTGGCTCTGAACCCCGCAATCATAGCACCACGTCTCCTCTAGTTATTGACTGTTGAAGCACAGTCGACCTCGCCAAGAAGGCTGAGTCCTTTGCCTGCTAATCGAAGAACACAAGCAGGAACATGAAAGAATGCAACCAATTGCAGATGAATGATTAATCTCACGAGTTGGGGTCTCGCAAACCGACGGCACAGCGAAACTGTTGTGAACAGAATAATCTAAGCAAAACCCAAAACCTAACGAGAGAGGCGGTGGCTGGTTATAGAGGTCTAAGGGTCATCGCCACCCCTGGACGCACCCCCTAATGGGCTCAACAACGATACACGGCCCAACGGATCAAAAACGGTGACGCAGCACCGGAACAGATTCTGGATTCTAACTTGTTTCGATGTTTCCCGATGACTCCGAAGGAGTTTTGACCTCAAACTAACTCCATTGGCTTCCTTATGAAATTATTTTTCCATCCATAGGTGGATCATCAGAAACGAAGTCCGGATGCGTCCTGGGCGTCTGCTTTACTCCACACTAGTCTTGGACTCCGAAACAGGCTCGAAGTCGACTCTGTTTGGGCCTCCACCTTGACTTGGGCGCCCTTGCTGGTCCTCCACGCCTCCAAGCCATCCCTTATGCATCCCTTTGTCCTCTCCATGATTCCTATTACAATATAATCATCAGGTAGCAATCTATTCTCAAAATCATAAAAAGACTTCCTTAAGAACGAGCTCACCTGTAAATTTAATTGTCGTGCGCGAGCTCTTGTGATTGGACCTTGAATGTCCAGCGGAGGATCATCTTGTGCATCCAATGGAGTGATGTCCTCATCAGAGTCATAGCTTATGCCTCATGCCAGTTGAAGAAGCATGAAGTGAATTATCCGACCCATGATTTGGAGCTTGCAGCTGTTGTGCATGCTCTAAAAATTTGGAGGCACTACTTGTTGGGTAACTTCTGCAAAGTTTATACTGATCACAAGAGTCTGAAGTATATCTTCACTCAACTTGAATTGAACATGAGGCAACATCGATGGATGGAGTTTATCAAGGACTTCAATATGGAGATCTTATATCATCCAGGCAAGGCAAACGTAGTCGCAGATGTGTTGAGTCAAAAATCACATTGCCATGCTATTCAACCCTTGTTAGCAGACGGTTTTGGCCTCATGCATCCTGTTGTGCTGCGTAGCATCCAAATTAGTTACTCGCTTGAAAGCAAGATCATCGAGGGTGAGAAAACTGACAAGGGTATAGGTCATATCAAGGCAAGGGTGTTGAAATAGCAAATCAAGCATTTCAAAATAGACGAGAAGGGAATCTTATGGTTTGATGATCGTCTGGTCGTACCAAAAGATAGAGAACTCAGAAATCAAATCATGGATGAAGCTCACTTATCAAAGTTATCTATTCGTCCTGGTGGTAGTAAGATGTTTCATGATCTGAAGGCTCGCTATTGGTGGACAAAAATGAGAAAGGAGGTTGCAGCTTATGTCGCACGGTGTGACATCTGTTGTCGCATAAAGGCTATTCATTTGAAGCCAGCCGGAATGCTTCAACCGTTGCCGATTCCTGAATGGAAATGGGAAGATATCAGTATGAATTTCATTACCAGACTTCCCACCACTCAAAAAGGGCATGACTCTATTTGGGTAATCGTTGATCGACTTACCAAGAGTGTGCATTTTATTTCAGTTCGTACAGATTATCGACCGCCTCAATATGCTGATATTTATCTCAAGGAGATTATCCGTTTGCATGGGATTCCCAAGACAATTGTATCTGATCGAGGATCTTAGTTTACTGCTCATTTTTGGGATCACTTGCAGAAGGATTTGGGGACAAAGCTGAATCATAGTACAGCTTATCATCCTCAAACTTCAGGTCATACAGAAAGAGTGAATCAAGTTCTGGAAGATCTCTTGAGGGCTTGTGTTTTATCATCCAAGGGTTCATGGGAAAAATGGTTACCTTTGGCAGAATTCTCTTATAACAATAGTTACCAAGAGAGTATACAGATGGCTCCTTTTGAGGCACTGTATGGCTGAAGCTGTAGAACGCCTGTGAATTGGGTAGGACCTGGAGAAAGAAGATATTATGGTATTGACTTTGTTAAAGAAGCTAAAGAGCAGGTTTGAATAATTCAACAACACATAGCAGCTGTGCAATCTCATCAGAAGAGTTATGCTGACAAGAGAAGAAGACCTCTAGTCTTTAATGTTGGTTATTATGTGTATCTGAAGGTCTCTCCTATGAAGAAAGTACAACGTTTTGGTGTTAAAAGGAAATTGGCACCTTGTTATGTTGGTCCATATCAGATAGTAGAAAGAAAAGGATTGTGGGCCTATAAGCTCAAACTGCCTAAAGAGATGAGTGCCGTGTTTCCTGTTTTCCATGTATCCCAACTCAAGAAATGTCTACGTGTTCTAACCGAAGAAGCCGTTAAAATCAAAGACATTAAGCTAAGTTCAGATTTAAATTATGAAGAGAAACCTATGAGGCTCCTGGATGTCAAAGACAAAGTGACCAGAAATCATGTGGTCAGGCAATACAAGGTTTCTTGGAGCAATCATGACGATAGCGATGCCACTTGGGAAACCGAGGACTATTTAAAAGAAGTATATCCCGATTTTTATAAAGAATGGTTAGTCTACTTAAATCTCGGGGCGAGATTTCTTTAAGGGGGGAAGGGCTGTAACACCCTGGTGTTAAGCATGCATTATCTTGCATATCATGAGCATAACCATCTCATTTGCATCATCATTGTTACATGAAATGATAAATTTGAAATATGTGCTCACTTGATTTGAACTAGAGCTATGTGATAGGTTGCTTGTTTGGGGTTGAGTGTTAAATGAATTTTGTAGAGAAAATTATTTGGAGCAAAACTTACTTTGGGGTCATTTCTTGAAAAGGCTTGGAAGTGGGTCAAAAATATCAAAAAATAGTTTATAAAAATGATTTTCTTTTATTTTTAAATGGATTTTAAATCCCCATTTTTGAAATTCAAATTCTAGGTAGAATTAGGCTTTGATGTTTGAAAGTGAAATGTTCTACTCATCAAAAGGAACATTTCATCTTTTAAAAGTTTTTCAAAATTCGGATTATTTTAGAAAATATGGAGGAAATCAGGTTCTGCACGAATCTTAGCGCAGTGGGACCCACCTGCCAGTCTCTTCTTCCTCCTCTCTTCTTCTTCCTCGTGACGTTGTCCGCGTCGACGCCATCCGCGTGGCGTCCGTACGCTGGGCAACGCCGCTGCCCGCTGTGAGGCCACCTCATCCGAGCACCGCTCGCACGCGCCGCACGCCCGCACTCGGCCTGGCCCCACCGCTCGCCCACTCGCCCTCCGCTCGGCCCCGCTCTGCTCGCATGCGCGTCACGCGCTCGTCGAAGCCCGACGCCATGCTCCGCCTGTCCAAGCCCAAGGGTCCGCTTCAAGGCTTCACGACCGCGTCATTCTCTCCCCCGCTCTCTTCTCTTTCACCAGACGCCCCTCCTCACCTTGCCTTCCTCTTCCCGAGCTCAAGCAAACGTGGAGCCCGCCATTTTTGCCGCCGCGAGCTCGCACCGCCACCGCACCTCATAGCCTTGATACATTTTGCCCTTAACTCGCCAGCAGCTCTGGCTTGACATGGGACACGTCTTGCGCGCGTTCCCTGCCCTCGAGCCATAAGGTCTGCCGTGGCCAGCAACCCCTCTCTCCCGCCATTAGCTTGCGCATCGTGTTCGCCTGCTCGAGTAGTGTAGCTTGGTGTAGCTAATGGGACCGATTAGGGTTCGAGTCCATCGGATTTGGCCGACCGCCATCGCGGGTCGCGCTGCCGCTCGTCGGCGTACCTCGTCGTCGTCATTTTGGCCAGTATTTCATCTCATTGACTAGCTAATCCGAGTCGCCTTGGTCTGCTGTAGCTGGTAGGCAAGCCCCTGTGTCCCGCCATGACCGATTCTGGCGAGCTCACAATCGAGCCCCGCCACCATCCGCCGTCACGCATGGCCGACGGTCAAAACCGTGCTAATAACTTGCATCTTGTACATCAATGAGTCCGCGTTGCTGAGACGAATCGAGTGATGACCGTAGTGTCACCGGAGACCTCGCCGCCGGTGAGATCCCATCGGCCGGCGACAGGTTCCCCGCTGTGTCCCGCTGACGTGTGGGTCCCGTGGTGACGTCAGCATAGGTTGGGTCTGGGTGCACAGCGTCATGTGCACTTAGCAGAGTCAAGTCGCTGGGTACATGTCGAGTACACCTGTCCTAGTTTTTGAAAAATCATAACTTCCTCATTTTTAGTCCAAATAAGTTGGTTCAACTTGCAGTATTTTTCTTATAAAAAGATATATGCATGAAAAATATGAAATGTGAAATTTGTGATACTTTTCTATATAGATTATTTATCCCTATTAATTGCTTTTATCTTGGAAAATGCATAAGTAATTCCCTGTTGCTCAGAAAAATGTGAAACCAAGTTTATTAGTCTTCTTATGTCATGCTCTATCTGTGAAAAATGTTGAAAGGCTATGTCATATTCAAATATTGTTCTGTTTATTTATGATGCCTTCTCCATTAGATGATAAATAATTCATAATAAATAATATATAAGTGATTTGTGCATGAAATTTTTTGGAGAATGTTTTTATGTCAATCTAGAGCTAAGAATATTCTGAGATCTATTGTTTGACATATTTCTATGTACAAAGTATTTTATGCCCATTGAATTATGCTACATTGTTATTTTTATGTAGGATAAAGTACTTACTGTTTTGGCTTGAAAAATTTATGGTAGTCTACATTAGGTATGCTTAAGCTTTTGTAATTTTTATAGAATTTTCTAAGTAATCTAAAGTCATGTTGTAGTTCTACCCTAATTTCTTTCAATTATTAATAATGCTTTAAGTTATTATTTCATGTGTGTAATAATGCTTTTTCTGTTATTTGTGATGTGTATAATCTGTTATTGGTTTTGGTTCAGTAGAGGGTAGTGTGAAAAACAATAGTCGTTTATAATTCCTTTTAATGTGTAAGTAAATTGTAATGCAAGGCTTGTTTAAAGGATTGTTTGTAGAAGAGAATGCAAATGACATGTGCTTATCTTATATGTTTTAAAATCATGTCATTTATATTCAATCGAGCATTCATTCACCTTCAGCATGTATATTGTATTTTTATATATTCATGGTATTCATATACACTATGCATCATACAGGATCGTCAGAGCTCGAAACGGTAGTTCCCAGAGCACCAGAAGAGGAGGGCCAACAGGAAACTATGGTGCAGGAGATAGCAGCAGAAGAGGATCCTGAGGTTGATCTTCCCGAGTGTCCTGACCACCAGCCAAGCTCGTTCCTGAAAGGCAAGCCTCGGAGCATTCTCCCTATGGTTTGCAAAATATCTAACTTGAGTCCTTTACTTGTTTGATGCATTAAGTTATATGCGTTGTTTTATACCGTTGCTGCATTACTTATATTCCTTGGCACTGTTTATACTTCAACCCTGTTAGGTTCAGGTACGATTATCTGCTTAGCCCTGCTTAACTAGATCGGTAGAAGTCGGGTGATTTCCTGTCATCCGTGAGTTATAGGTGGTGACTTGGAATGGTTGAATACATTGTTATCTTGGATAACTATGTGGAGATAATAAACCAAGACCGGGCGGGATTGGTGTTGAGACTGAACTGAAAGATCGGTGAGGTTATCCCATCTATGTCGAACTAGGACCCCGTCCGTTGTACGTCCTCAAGTCATATTGAATTTATGCCTCACATTTAGCTGGAAGGATTAATCCTTCCAACCGCGAAGCCTGAGTTTGATTTGGACCGGGAGTCGACCTGCCGTACGCATCGTATTGGAGAATATGGGAGACCACGGGTTACGCGGAGAGTAAGTCCGAGGTCAGGGTCGCCCTGAATAAGGCAGCCGGGAGGTTCCTGGATATGATGGTACCTGTTGATCCCGCGACTTATCCGAATTAAATCTTCGATGATCTGTAGCTCACCTTAGCGGGTGAGTGTGGTTTGTGTGAGGAATACCCCACCAGCTGGTTAGTAATCGATTATAATCGCCATTGTTCCTGGACAGTGAACACTTGACTTGAGCAGCGGCATCGTAGTAATAACTTGAATAAAGAGATGAGATGGTTGAGCCGTGATGTTGAAAGGCACTCAACCAGAATTGGTTACTTTTCTTGTTGAATAATTATTACCATGCTTGTTTAGTACAGGTGCTAATTTAGCATGATAAGGTTAATCAGATTAAAATACAATGCTAGAAGGTTATGGTCAAACCTTTCTTTAATGCAAGCTTTTTCACAACTTATGAGTCAGCTATCCTACTTATACAGCCTTGCATACTCCTTGGAGTCAATTTATTTTTAGTTTATGATGGGTAAGTCTAGGTGAGTACATTCTCGTACTCAGGGTTTTATTTCCCATGTTGTTGCAGATGGTGAGATGTTTTATGGCTACTGTCAGCATTGTTTCTATCCCGCCATGGGCGATGACTAGACCTTGGGCATGGTCACTCTACTCTACCTTATGCTTTTGCTGGATATTGACTGAGGACTTGGCACTGTATTTGAACTAAGTGTGTGTGTGGATTTGAACTAAATCGCTTCCGCTTTATTTCAAATTTGAACTTGGGTTGTAATAACTTATTTTGAACTCTGATGTTTTGAACTATGTGCGAACTATGTATGTTGTGAATGGTGACGGCCAAACTTATTACGATCTTGGCTATGTCAAAAAGTTTGAAATCCCTCAAGATTTTGGTATGACTACCGGGTTTATTAGGCCTCAATCATGTAAGTTTGCTATCTAATGGTGAATTACGTGCTTGTGCTCTAATAAATTGGTCGGTTCTGTTACATTGACATCTTTTATCAGCATAGCTCTTCTGTCGGCTTTGAGCGATCCTCAAGTTCTCTCTGACCTAAGCAACTCCTTTGGCTTCCTTAATCTTGGCGGGGCCAAACTGCCTTCTCACCTAGGTGGTCCCACCTCAATGGGGTTCTGCATGGCTTGCCATACAGGGCTTGGAAGGGAGACATCTTGATGCTCGCCTGATAACTGTTGTTGTAAGAGAACTCGGCATAAGACAGACATTTCTCCCATTCCGTTCCATATTTGAGAACACTAGCACAAAGCATATCTTCTAGGATTTGATTCACTCTTTCTGTCTGACCATCTGTCTGAGGGTGGTAAGCGGTACAGTAGTCGAGGTCAGTCCCAATGGATTCATGTAGAGCTTGCCAGAATCGGGGCATGTATTGAGGTAGATGTCTGCTAGCTCCTCAGCGCTAACGACGGTAGAGTAGTCGAGGTCAGTCCCAATGGATCCGATATAATACTCTTAGGAGCTCCGTGAAGTCTAAGTATCTCCTTGATGTAGATGTCTGCTAGCTTCTTAGCGCTAACGGTGGTCTTGATAGGCACGAAGTGTGTGACTTTAGTCAGACAATTAGCAATCACCCAAATGGAGTCATTGCCAGCTGGAGATCGGGGTAATCCCATGATAAAATCCATGGATATGCTTTCCCACTTCCATTCAGGGACATCGAGTGGTTTGAGTAGTCCAGTGGGTCTTCTGTGCTCAGCCTTGACTCTATTGCGGATGTCACATTCGGCCACATGTTTAGTGATTTCTGCCTTCATGTTCTTCCACCAGAAGTGCTTCTTCACATCTTGATATAATTTTGCACCACCAGGATGGATGCAATACTTGGAGTCATGTGCTTCTGACAGAATCTCCCTATGTAAGGCAGGATTGCTGGGTACACAGATTCTGTCCTTGAACCAGATGGTTCCATGCTCATCTTCTCTGAATTCTGAGCTGTAGCCTAGCTTCATCAATCCATGAATGTACTCCATTTCCTCACAATTTTTCTGTGCTTCACGGATTCGATCGATGGGATTATACTCGATGCGAAGTTGTGCAACAGGCCATGAGGTACTATCTCAAGCTGGAGGTCTTCAATTTCTTCCCTCAATTCAGGTGGCACAAAAGTTGTGATAAGGGTATGGCAATAGGTCTTGCGACTAAGAGCATCGGCGACCACGTTCGCCTTCCGTGGATGATAGTGAATCTCCATACCATAGTCCTTGATTAGCTCTAGCCATCTGCATTGCCTCATATTTAGATCATCTTGAGTGAAGAAGTACTTCAGACTCTTATGATCAGTGTAGATATCACACTTGTTGCCAATGAGATAGTGCCTCTAGATCTTCAAAGCATGCACAACAGTAGCTAACTCAAGGTCATGAGTGGGGTATCGTTGCTCATGCTCTTTTAGCTATCGGGAAGCATATGCAACAACCTTCCCACTCTGCATTAACACACAACCAAGTCCTTTGCGAGAGGCATCGCAATAGACGACAAAGTCTTTAGTGATATCAGGTAAAGCTAGGATAGGCGTGGTAGTGAGCTTCTCCTTCAGAGTTTGGAAACTTTGTTCACATTCAGGAGTCCATTGAAACTCATTGGTCTTCTTCAGGAAGTTAGTCATTGGGCGAGCTATCTTCGAGAAGTTTTCAATGAATTGATGATAATAACCCGCCAATCCCAAGAAAATCCTAATCTCAGACACATTACAAGGCTGCTCCCATTCTTTCATGGCTTCGATCTTTGCAGGACCTACAGCAACACCATCAGCTGAGAGTACATGGCCAAGGAAAGCAACGTCTTCATGCCAGAACTCACATTTGCTGGACTTGGCATAGAGTTGATGCTGACCTTGCTTTTTGAGCACTATTCTTAGATGTGCCTCATGTTCTTCGGTAGTGGCTGAATAGATCAGAATGTCATCGATGAAGACCACCACAAATTGATCAAGACCATCCATAAACACCTTGTTCATCATGTTCATAAAGTAGACAGGGGCATTCATGAGACCAATGGATACAACGGTAAACTCATACAGCCCATAGCGGGTGACAAAGGCTGTCTTGGGAATGTCTTCTTCGCGAATCTTCATTTGATGGTAGCCAGATCTGAGATCAATCTTCAAGAAGTACTTAGCACCATGAAGCTGATCAAGAAGGTCATCAATCCTTGGTAGAGGATACTTGTTCTTGATGGTGACAGCATTGAGGCTTCGGTAGTCTACACACATCCTCATTGAGCCATCCTTCTTCTTCACAAACAGAATGGGAGATCCCAGGGTGAGGCACTAGGCCTAATAAATCCCTTGTTGGAAAGCTCCTTAAGCTACTTCTTGAGCTCTTCTAGTTCATCAACTAACATGCGGCACGGTCGCTTAGCAATGGGACCGGTACCCGGCACAAGGTCAATTATGAACTCCACATCGCGATCAGGTGGCATGCCTGGTAACTCTTCTAGAAACATGTCCTCATACTCTAATGATGGGAACATCAGCGAGAGTCTTCTCCTTTGCCTGAGATTCTACCTGAGACTTGAGTGCATTCAAGGCACATAGAACAGATATCGACTTATCCTTCTGAGGTGCACATCTAACTAGTTGGCCAGAGGGATGAGTTATCTGAACATATCTGGGTGAACAGGAGATCAAACCCCCTATGCTTGGTAAGCCAATCCATGCCTAGGATAACATCCAAGCCATTTAAAGGTAGAAGGGTAAGGTTAGCTCGAAAGGTTAGACCCTCGATAGAAAGCTTCACTCCCTTATAAATATGGGAGCTTCTCATCTCACCTAGGGGAGAACTGGTGACTATAGGCTCTAGACATGGAGTGGTAGATATATTATACTATCATGCAAACTTGGATGAGATGTATGGACATGTAGCTCCAGAATCAAATAGAACTGATGCTTTAATGCCATTAACCAAAAACATACCATACACGACATTCGGTGCAGCTTGAGCTTCTTCGGCATTCATGTGAGTGAGGCGACCATGGCTTGCAGATCCACGGTACTGTGAATTGGGTGCGGTAGGAGCAGGCATCTTCTCAGGGCATTCCACCATCTTGTGGCTAGGTTTGCCACAACTAAGCAAGTGAACGTCGCACCACCTGTGGAGGTTGGAGTGGCAGCCTTCCAGTTGCCTGGGTTTGGTGCAGCATGAGTAGGCGCTAAGTGGTCAGTCCTATGGCACGGCTGCAAAGAGTGCTCATGAGAGTAGTGATCCCTCCCTGAGCGGTCACGAGAGTGGTGGTCACAAGAGTGAAGGTCACGGGAGCGATGGTCACGGGAAGAGCGGGGGTGGTCAGCACAGTAGGCACCACCACTCTTGCCCGAGCCATAGGCAGGGTCCTTGTTGTAGCGGGGACGGCTTGATGACCTGTCCCAACAAAACCTCTTGTGCTCATAGTCACGATAGGAGCCTTCTGGCTTCCTCTTCTCTCTTCTGGACATTTCACCTGCCTCCTTCTGTTCCTTCTCGATCTGTATGCAGTGATTGATCATGTCACGAAGGGTGTGACTCTTAGTGCCTCCTAGGGTCACCTTGATCTTGGGGTTTAGGCCCTTCCTGTACTAAGTGATCTTCTCCTTCTCGGATGTTGCAACATGTGGAGGTGCATAGCACAGCAAGCTGGTGAAAGCGTTGGTGTACTCACAGACATTACACCCCTTCTAAGTGAGGTTACAGAACTCCTCCTCTTTCAGCTCCATGATTCCATCAAGAACGTGGTACTCAATGAACTCATCTGTGAATTCATCCCAGGAGATGTGGTTGAGGTCCTCGTGAGCTTGGTAGTAGCTGTCCCACCAAGAGCGTGCAGCACCTATGAGATGGTGGGCGGCAATCCCAACACACTCTTCAGGGGTATAAGTGGTTAGCTCCAGCTCCTTCTCAATTTCCCAAAGCCAGTCATCAGCTTCTAGCGGCTCAGTGTTGGTGCCATCAAAGGTGGGTGGCCTCAGGTTTAGAAAACCCTCAAGTTTCCTCTGGAAATCGTTCTGGTTGCCTCCATTGCTGTGATTGGCCCATCGACCAATGCGGTGAGTAGCTGAGTCAGTTGCACCATCACTTCGCCAGGTTTGGCGGCGGTGCAGGGTTCGGTCGAGGTCCATTGCCATTGGCATCACCTCCTCCAGGGGCATTGTTGATGAAACCTCCTCGACAGTCTACCACGGGATACCCCAAGGTAGTAGACTGTGGTGAGGGCGCGCTCAGATCTACGACCTAGATGTGAGACATAAAACGAATAACCAGGACACCAAGGGTTTATCCAGGTTTAGGCCGCTTGGAAGCATAATACCCTACGTCCTACGTCTCTGCTGCTGTATTGATGAGTACCTGAGTACAAGGGTTCCAATCAGATGAGATCAGAAGAAGATGAGGTGTTCAGCATATGTTCTAGGGGGTCCTTGTCCACCTTATATAGTCGGGAGACAAGGTTACATATCTAGGGTTTCCCTATGGTCGGTTACATTGTGCCGTATCCTTGGAGTACATGAACAGATCTAACCGACTAAGACTCCTTGCATGCCAAGAAGTCTTCAGCGCCCATGCGGCCCACCGACCTGGTCGGTAGTGGACCACGGGCTTTGTCTTGTCATCCGGCCCACCGATCCGGATGATGAATGACCAGCCTTCATCTTCTGGTCTGGGCTGTCTGAACCGAGCAGCCCAAAGTCTGGCTATGAGGGTATACGGGGTCTATCCCCCCACAGCTAGTCCCTGAGCACCATGTATCTTGAGGAAATTGTCATCTTGACCTACACCAAGCAGTGAAGATGCAAACCACGTGATATCGACCAGTGAAGATGTCGACCATGCAACGCTGACCAGCGAAGATGCTGACCACATAATGCCGACCAGCGAAGATGCTGACCACATAGTGCCGACCAACGAAGATGCTGATCATGTAGTGCCAACCAGCGAAGACGCTGACCACGTAGTGCCGACCAGCGAAGATGCTGACCACGTAGTGCCGACCAGCGAAAATGCTAACCACGTAGGGCCGACCAGCTTCATCCCGAGTAGTTCGTAAGTCTGTTCCTGACCATGGCTTCTGCTAAGGAAGGTGATCTGTCGAAAGATGCATGGTGCTCCAAGAAAAAGAAAAATTCTTTTCATGTCCTGAGACATGGGCCCATGTTAGCACGTGACACAAAGTATCACTGGAATGCTAACATGAACAATCCATAGAGGTAAGAGCATCAAACCAGAGATAAAAGATAGGCCTAAGTCACCACGAGGTGACACGGGCCCACATAGTCCCCAAGCTCGATAGAAGATAGAAAATATTGTATTGAGCTTTTTAAGAAAAACTCAAAAATACCAGCCAAATATAGTCCATGCTAAATACCCGTTCGTGAACCTAAGGACAAAAAATAGGCCCAAGTCACCGTGAGGTGATGTGGGCCCACGTAGTCCCCAAGCTCGATAGAAGATAGGATATGTTGTATTGAGCTTTTTAAGAAAAAAGTCCAAAACAGCACTAATTCAACGGAGACCAGCATCCCAGGACTAGATATGTTCCCCTGCCTTGTAGTCCCCAGGTGTGGTCAGAATGAGCTATGGGCTCAACCGGGTTGGACACTGAGAACCCATGGTTTGCAACCAGCACTGGGTGAGAAACTGTCGCACAATCTCTAGGCATGCTCAGAACAGGTCACAGGATCGATCAGGTCAAGGACACTGAGAAACTGTGGTTCGCAAGCAACACTAGGTGAAGAAGTGCCAAAATTAGACCCCAGATTTTTAGGAAAAAATCTAGGATAAATGCGGAAGGGAATTTGTAAAACAAATCTGAGATTAAATCCCCAGATTTTTGGACACGTGCATACCAACTGGGGTTGGATACGCAATCGTGCACATGGGGGAAATTAAAGTATCCCGGCCCACGCGCGCACTCAGGACCAGTACGGCCCACCAAGCCGCGTCCACATGAATCAAGCGGGGTCCAACGCTAGAAGTCAAACCGATGTCATCCGGTTAGTATAAATAGCGGGTGCTGCCAGGGGGAATGGATTACACATCGCATTCACTTCAACTCCCACTCTCTCCATCTTCTCGAGTGCTCTGTCTACTACTCCTAAACAATCACCACCATTTTTGATCCCTCGCCCCAAATCAACCCGCCGTCGCTTAGCAATCAAGCGGTACTAGCACGTTTGCACCACTACTGCTTTTCGCTTACCCCCTCAACTAGTCTTGAAGGAGATGGTGAGGAAAGGAGCCAAGAAGATGGGGAAGGTGGCCAGGTCTGATGCGCCAGGGCCGCAATGGCAGCAGTCGACCTCCACACGGGAGTCACTACAGGCGCTTGCTGAGGAAGGCTTGCTGCTGCCGTACGAGATGGAGGCGTGGCGTGAGCCGCGAGGTGAGGATTCCCCCATCCTCGAGATGGGGAATTTGTAGTTTTCAAAGATATGGTAACACGAGGATTAGGAGTACTCGTGAATGGCTTCCTCCATGACCTATGCCTTTATTGGATGATTTCAATCTATAATTTGGATCCCAACTCCATTCTTTCCATCTTCATTGCCTACTGCGAGATGTTCCTGGGCATCGACCCCCACTTCAACCTCTTCCCGCCACTTCTTCCTATTGAGGAAGAAGGGGGACTGAATCGGGAGGGTCCCAAGTCACTGGTGGGTGCTACATGCGTCTTCATGATGGGATGAAGGTGCACTGTCTAGGGAGCCGGTACCAATCAGCCACCAAAGGGTGGAACACTCACTGGTTCTATATAAGCCAAGATGTGGAAGGAAGAATGCCCTGTGACATGACGTAGGTGCCGGAGTTCATCTCGAAGTGGTCAGATCCACCAACTATAGATGAGATGCATCAGGTGAACGAGCTGCCGACCTTTATTGACAACAAGATTATCAATGGAGCACTGGTGGTAGGGACGTGGTTGACACGCCGGGTTTAGCCGTGCAAGGAGTGGGTGAACCACTTATACGAGTATGCTGGCCGGGCTGACCCTTCACGGGAGACCCGAGAGAGGACAACACCAGAGACGGTGGCTCAGCGTTTGTCCTTGTTTTTTGAGAAATTTGACCCATCCACTGGCTTTCTAAAAACATGTGCACTGCCGTACGACCTTTCTTGACCACCACCAGAGGTAAACCAACCAGTTCCACACATTGATTTGACTAGTGTATGGTGGTATGTGATGATGTCTGTATAACATGGTTCATCTGACTGTTAGACTTTGCTTTGACAAGATCGGAAGGTCTTTTTTTTGCTGTGCTGGTGGAGCCATGGCCTCAAGGTGAAGCGCAGGCCAACCGGCGCAGGACCAACGAGTCCCACTACCAATGTAGGGCTCAAGCTGAGCGGGAGATGATTGTTGTCTCTAGCTCTGATGATAACAAAGTCCCTGCTTCTCAAGCAAGGCGCCGAGCAGTGGGTAAGCGGCCTATGGCAGAGGCCGTCAAGCCAAAGAAACCCTCTATTCTGCTGTCCAGGGGCAAGTTGAACCTATACGGCAGAGCAGAAAGGGGCAAGAAAAGGGATGCCCTGGCCACCCCGGAGTCATCAAACAATGATCTTTTGATGCTAAACCAGCATCAAAGGAAACATCAAGCCTGGACGCTTCTGACAGGGAGGACACTATGGCCCTCATCCACAATGACACCCAGGAGGTCTGTGCGGACCGGACCACCACCCACACCTCCTCCTCAACAGGGAACTGCTACTTTAACACCTCAGCCGAAGGCGGCCAGGACATCAGCACCACCACCACCATCTCCGCCGCCTGCACCACACAGGGCGGCCACATCTCCAGCCAGATTGGCTGCATCTTTAGGGCACCAAGAGGAGGCAAGGAAGCCAATCTCTCCGGTGCGCCCCGTCGGAACAAGCCAAAACAGCGAGGCATCGGGCCGAGTCCCCGGGCACGGCAGTGAGGCAACAAGCGGAGCCATAGGCACTCCAAGTGGGGGAACAGTCCCGCAATTCAAAGGAGGGTTCCGACGGTCAGCCGGGTAAGTGTTATTGAGTTCGCATATCTTGCATTTAATTGATTTTGTATTTGTTGTGAACAAAATATGACTGTAATGTGTCCTACAGCCGTGTTTCTCTGGCAATGACACCGACCCCACCACCCAGCCAGACCACCACGCCATACACTGAGTAGGTGAGGACTAGCAATGTGGCACAGTCCTCTAGGCAAGGGGAGGAGGCCAACACACTATGACACCAACCAGGCCGACCTCGACGCTAACTCCGCATCCAGATGGGACGGTGGTACCATTCAGGCTTGTTACCACCGCAACAAGTAGTCTGCCGGAGCGTACACCGGGCCAGGAGGGGCCAAGCACAACCACACCTCCTGAGGTCGAGGAGGTGCTGAGGATGCCAAAGATGCTGCACACCGACTGCCCTCACAACGCGTCTACACGTCGCACAAGCTGGGGGAGGACAGCTTCATGTCGTATGAGGAGATTTTAGATGACGACATCGAGGCAAGTGTCCAGGACGTGGTGGAAGTACTGCTGGATAGGATCAAGGTAAGATTTGATCAAGATTTTCCCTCATGTTTCGAGCATGTCATTTGGACACTAACTCACTGAGCAACCCATGATGTATATCGTCGCTACAGGAGACCAATGCTTAGCGTGGCAAGACCATAGATTGGTTTGCGGCAAACTAGGAGGAATGCAAAACCCTCTAGGTAGCCAAAGCTGATTTGGAGGCACAGGCCTAGGTCTATCGAGGAGGAGATTGCCACTATGTGCCACAGGGTGGAAACCCTGGAGGAGGACAACAAGAGTAAGTAGACCTCTCTCAGCCACACTGATACTTACAGTGTATTGATGGGCCCTTCTTGTAGGACTGAATGGCCTGCATGAAGCCATGGCTCAGGAGCTAGCTGGCCTACTAGACCAAAAGGAAGCTACTGAAGAGCAGCCCAAGGTAGACCAGGCACAGATCGCTGAGCTGACTGGTAAGTAGAACAATATAGAATTGTTGTGTGTACTCTGCTGCATACTGGACAGACCAGGATATGCTAACCACCATTGTTTTGTTATCATAGGCCTGTGGGAATGCTATCTGGCCTAGTTCCAGGTGCTAGAGGGCTCCATCTCCGTTCTCTAAGGAAAGATGCGGGGAATGATAGACCACATCAAGCCGGTATTAAGGGCCATATTTCGAGGAGAAGAGCTCCCTGCCGATCTCGTAGGTGAAGCGGTTGTCATCGCCGACCAGTGCAGGAGGCTTTGGCTAGCGGTCCAGGGGTTCATCATAGAAGCTAGACGCTACGCTATTGCGACCGCACTGGCTGTGGTCCGCTCTAGGTATCTAGAAGTGGAGCCGGGGAAAGTCGCGCTCAAGATCGCACCGGAACTATCGGAGGCCACCGCCAAAAATCTTCAAGCCTCGTCGATGCCTGCCACTACCACCCTTGTCGACGACATGATCCTTATTGAAGATTCTGCACAGGGTGATGGTGGTCAGTAGGTTGTAAACAATGTTTATATGTAGGAAAAAACACTGTTTGCAAGTTGTATCGAGCAGGTGGTGCTCGAAAACTTTTAGCCTTTAAATGCAGACAAGGTAGGCATGTTTAAGCGGGTGGTAAACATTTTACCATTTGCTTTTATAGATGCATGTGTAGTTCATTTTTTCAAAAAGATGTCATCAATTAAGTTTTGCCCCTACCCTCGAAGCGAGCTAACTCTGTCGGGTAACTAGGGATGCACTAGTGAACATCGTAGGACTGCCGGGATCACTAGGTAGCTAGCACCGTTAGAGAGCGACTACTGAAATCTCCTAGTGCATTGTAGCACGGAGTTGTAACACATCGTAGTGCCTTCTCAAGCTGTTCTCGGTGGGCAGAAAACAAAGTTTAACTGAGACTTATGCAGGGCGCATGTATGACAGATGTGTGCACAAAAATAGGATTGAGATAGGTAAATAAAACACTGAGGGGAACTATATTAAATATCTGAATGACAAAGATTTAGGTACATATCTTTTTCTATGGATAGAAGCGTATGAGGTGGTCGATGTGCCAGGAATTGGGTTCCTTGACACCCTTCATCGTCTCGAGCCGATAGGACATCGGGCATGTGACAGCCTTGATCCTAAATGGTCCTTCCCATCTGGATGACAACTTGTGCAGACCATCTGTGTTCTGGATTTGTCGTAACACCATGTCGCCGACCATGAATAGCCTGCCTCTGACATTGCATAACGTCGGACTGAAGCTAGGTATTTGGCTGTCCGAGCACAGGACTCAAGCACCATCTCTTCTTTGGCGATGATGTCGATTTCCCTAGCGTCGTTCGAGGCTGCTTCGTTGTAATGCTGGACACGTGGTGAAAGGAGTGCGACCTCGGCTGGTAGGATAGCCTCAGATCCAAACACCATGAAGTACTGGGAAACTCCAGTGTTGCGACTGGGCTGGATACGCAGTCCCCAGACCACTGTAGGTAGTTCCTTGAGCCACCGGCCAGGTTTAAGGTCCCTGTCGTCTCGGTATACCCATTTGAGCTGGGCGTCAATAATCATACCATTAGCTCATTCCACCTGCCCATTTTCTCAAGGATGAGAGATGGAGACGTATTTGACCTTGATGCCATTGTCATCGCAAAAGTCAAAAAACTCATCGTTGGTGAACTGAGAGCCTAAATCGGTGATGATGGTATGGGTATGCCAAACTGGTGGATAACATCATCAAGGAACTGTACCGCTTTCTCAGATGAGGACTTCTTGATGGCTTTGTACTCAATCCATTTGGAGAATTTGTCGATGAGTACGAAGACACACATGTGTCCGCCAGGAGCCTTCTTGAAGGGACCGATCATGTCGAGTCCCAAGCATGAGAATGGCCAAGCGACCAGGATGGTCTAAAGTTCATGTGCAGGAACATGAATCTGCTTGGCAAACATCTAATAGTTTTTGCACTGGTGCACATAATCTTCTACATCAGAAACGGTGGTAGGCCAATAGAACCCTACTCGGTAGGCTTTGTCGACCAGCGTCCATGATGTCACATGGTTACCACAAGTGGCTTCATGAATATCCTCAGAAGCTTCCAACCATCTTCCTGGGTGATACATTTCTAGTAAATCATGGATCTTGGGGCCTTGCACATTAGCTCACCATTACCCATGAGGTAGGTACAGGCTCTACGGATCAGCTGTTGAGCTTCGATCTTATCCTCCAGCATAAGGTGGTCATTCAGGTATTTGACAAAGGGATCTCTCCAGTCGGTCTGGGGAGGCACTGCCTGCTCAGTTGGTTTGGCCACTGGCTGCTGCTCACTACCATCATCAAACCCCTAGTAGCCAAGGTAACTATCTTCTACCTCTTTGGCTTTGCCGCTGAGCGTCGCTATGAGCTGGTCAGTAGCGGTACTAGGCATGGTGCTTCATAAGCCTGATCGAGGATCGAAGGCCTAATCAAACTTTCAATGAAAACACCAGGTGGTACCCTGGCTCAATATGATCTGAGCTTAGATAACTCATCAGCACCTATGTTCTCAGTACGAGGTACATGGGTGAATTCCAATCCATAGAACTTATTCTTCAGCCTGTGAATCTTGGCAACATAGGCATCCATCTTTTCATTGACCAGATCCTAGTCTTTGTTGACCTGATGGATACCAGAGTAGAATCTCCATAAACTAGGAGCCGTGTGATGCCCAGCTCTATTGCAATGCGAAGGCCATGAAGGGTCGCTTCATATGCAGCCATGTTATTGGATGCCTTAAAGTGTATGCGCAAGATGTAACAGAGCGTGTCCTTGGAAGGAGAGATGAAGTAGCCATTGCCCCAGTGCCATCGATGTTCAGGGAACCATTGAAGTACATCTTCTAGTGGTCGGCAGATGTATCAGCCAGGGGCAGGTTGAGGTCTGACCACTCCACGATGAAATTGATCAGGGCCTGAGACTTCACAGAATTTTGACTATGAAAGTTCAGAGTGAACTCAGAGAGCTCTAACGCATATTTTACAATACGGCCACAAGCATCTCTGTTGCGAAGAATGTCGCCAAGTGCAGCTTCTGTGACCACCGTGACCTTATAGGCTTTGAAGTAATGGAGGAGCTTTCGTTTGGTGATCAGGAGCGTGTATAGCAGTTTTTGCACATGGTTGTACCATTGCTTGGTTTCGTTAAGAACCTCGTTAACATAGTATATTGGTTGCTGCACCCCGTAGACGTGCCCGGGTTCCTCACGCTCGACCACCACCATGGTACTGACTACGTTAGTTGTGGCAGTGATATAGAGGAGAAGCTCCTCACCCTCTCGCAGGACCGTGAGCACTGGGGGAGTCACGAGTGAAACAACCTTGATTTTCGCGAAGGGAAATCCACAGTGTCGGTGTGTAATATGACCATTTAAATCACATTACCCGATAACAGTTGAAATCCAAAATCCATACCTCGAACAAAAGAGTGCAGAATAGAGGGAGTTATAATAACTTATTACATCGCCACTGGGCGGAATCAGAGTTCATGCAGCATAACAGTAAAAGCCTGAGGTGCGAAAGCTTTCATCAACTCTCCAACTTGAGCGTAGGCACGAAACCCTCAATCGCTGTACTCCCCAGATGAGTACTCACTCCTTGAACCTGAAACCAAATTTTCAGTACGATTTGTACTGGCCACACTCCCATCCTATGCATTGCTTTGCGGGAGTGGATGCAAAAATATGGATATTTCAAAAGGGACCTATAAGGCTAGGGTTTTCCTAAGCATTACTCGAGTATTAAAATAACATAATGCTAAATCAAGTTTTAAAACACATTCCCATTCCCATCATCCATTTCCTTCCATGTTAGTAGCATTATCCCAACTCCTCCAACACCATCTCAGACTCAAGTCGACAAGCCGACTCCCTCTCGGCTTGCCTCAGTGGCCCGCAGCCCTCAACCTGGCTCACGGCCGGAAATTACACTCAGGAGGAAGGTAGAACACTCCACTCACTAGTCCGGTGCATGCGAAACATAGGAAAGGTCCATAGCCGAAGATTCGGCATATGTATGGATCGATCAACCAAACACTCTGCAGAGGTTTCACTAATCCACCAGATAACCATCATCGATGCACGCGCGCACCTAGGCAGATTTTGGGCGCCTACTGCCATAGGCGATGCCACTCTACCATCCAGCACTGGATCACTGGAACTGTGAAGAGAGCATGTATCCGATCTCGTAGAGGATGCCATGCCATGTACCCACTCCCGAAGGGGGTGCCATGATCGTCTCGGTAGGGTGTTAGCTCCATCCCATGCATATACCTTCCTATCACTTCTCGCCTAGCAGTAGTAGCATCGACCTATCCAGCGGTTCGGCTGTCTCCCCCAATGGAGAGTGAGTGGAAAGCAAGAGATTCCTAGGTCCGGATACCAGCGCAACAGTTCCTAGATTTGACCAAACCGGGATATCTTCATCAGGGTTTATCTTTAACGTGCTACCACGGCACCTTCATCCCGGGCTCCACCTCTCAGAGGATCACACCCAAGGACCACCATTACATCTCAGTTAGCCCGCCACAGGCTCCTCTCATGGGAATGTATAGAACCATTCCCTGGCAAGACTTGCTCCAAAAGCTCGACGTAGATCCCGACTCGATCGACTCAACCCTCACCCTACTCCCTGCCGTAAGCTCCACCCCAAACCCGGATACAACATCATCAGGTCACATGCCCATCTGATCCATCAACTCACACATCCAGCCTGGCACCCTCCAGGCCTTTCCCGAGTTCATCACGTCGCATCAAAATGTAAGCGAGTGAAGTATAGAAATTTAAATATAGAAGATAAGCAAGTGGCTATCATAACAGCGGGTAAGCAGGTGAAAGTTTACAACAAGGTAGGGCTCATCAAATAAATAATCTATCATGCAGTCCTAGCACAGGCATAGCATTATAGCAACTTGAATTTAAAGCACTTGCCATACTATAATTGCCATGCGTAATGGGATCTACGAGGTTGGATGGTGTGTGGCACCTTCACTGACGTAGCTGTCGGACTTCTCCTGGTAGTCACTGTCGTCAGACTTGTCTTCGCTCGAGCCTGTAACGAGATTTAACAGTCACGGAAGCAACCCCTATAGATTAGCACAAAGAATGAATGCAAAATAGAAGATCCAAATGCACTCAAACATAGCCTAGATAGATAGGTCTCAATTTATAGAAAATTTGGATATGTGGATCGCATTTTTCAGAGCTCGTATGAATTAGTTATGAATTTTCAAAGATTTAACCATTTTCTGAAAAAGAAAAAAGGGCTCGAGGGTATGGTCGCGAGGGTACGATCTCGAGGTATGGTCTCGAGGGGTATGGTCTCGAGGGTAAGGTCTTGAGGGGTATGGTCTCGAGGGTATGGTCTCGAGGGGTATGGTCTCGAGGGGTAGGCTCGAGGATGAAAAACTGCTCTGCTTCCACAGCGGTACTCGGCCAGTGACGGCGGGGTTAATTATCCGGCGAGGGGCTGCTCCAGGACTTCGCTAACCCATGCATCGTCTTTGGGTCGTCAAGGCGGACACGAAGGTGGTCATCAAGTCGGGAGCTTGGTTCCGGCGAGGTGCTTTACGGCGGACAGCGGCTCGAGGGTGACGGTGCTCGAGGTGTCAAACTCGAGGGTCAATGTATCGAAGTGTCGATCTCGAGGGTCGGTTCGAGCACGTGATCCATCTCGGACGAGATCGGCTCGAGCACGGGGTTCCTCCTCAGCGATCGGCGGCGGGGAAACCCTCGATTCCTGGTGCCACAATGGATCTCCGGTGTCATTAACCCGCCCATCGGTTTTGGGACTTCACGACGGTCATGTTGATGGGCTTTAGGGCGGCAGCTTTGCTTCCAGTGATGAGCTCTACGACGAACGGCGGCTCGGTGGTGACGGCGCTCGATGTACACTTCACAGCGAGTCACTCCAGCTCCAATTGGTGGCGTAGATGGGCGATTGGAGTCACGCAGCACCTGCCCGAGGTGCTGGCGGTGACCAAAACACACGACGGAGTCCGCGCGGGCAGCAACTCCCACGGCGGAGCTCCGACAGGTCCTCGGTGCATGGCAACGGCACTCTGAGAGGGTCCACGGTCTCCATCTCCTTGCCCAATCGATGCAGCACGTCACGGCGGAGCTTCCTGGCTTCTTCTTGCTCCTCGGGGTGGTCGGAGGTGGCAGGAAATGACGGTGAATGGCGACGCTCTGGAGCGGCAACGCACTAACACGTCGACGGCAAGGTGGTTCGGGTCAGTGCTCTGGCGAGGCAAGCGCGGAGCTAGGGTGCGCACGGAGTCCATCTCATCAAGGTGGCACGGATCCGGGGTCAATGGTGGGCAGAGCTCAACAGAGAGGTGGCTGGGTTCGCCATGGCGGTGCTCGGTGCGTGGCGGCGGGCAAGGCGGTGCTCCGGTCCGGCATGCTCCCAATGCCGTGGTCCAAGGGGGCTTGGCTGGCCTCGTGCGTGTGTGCGGGTGTGTGCAGCGAGGTCGGTAGCGACCTGGGCCTACGCGCTCACGGCGGACGCCATGGCCAGCAGCACGATAGAGGTCGAGAAGATGGCATGGCGGAGGTGCTTACCGACGTGGATGGGGATGAAGGCACGGTACAAGTCCAAGCGGCTCCGGCTCGCGGTACTGCTCCTCCTTCGTGCTCCCGACGTAGCAACGGCGGCTTCGAGTCGGCGGTGACGGTTTCCTTCCCCAATTTTGGTGGCGGCCTCTTCTTCTTCTCCGGCTCCCTTCTTCCCCTTTTCTTCACTCCTCCTCCAATTGGGGCTGGAAAAAAGGAATTGGGCTCCACCAGAGCAGTGGCGGCGGCCTAGGAACCCTAGGGTGCCAGGGGTGCTTGCTTTATAGGGCGAACGCAGAGGTAGGTGGCCAGCAATGGCACGACGGAGGAAACACTCGGGCAGCCAGGGCAATCCCGTCCAAGGGAAGCTTCCAGGAGGCTTCCTCGGCTCCTGTGGGCTCCAACGGGCAGAGAGATAGGGCGAGGCACCTTCGCGGCGAAGGTAAGGAGAGGGGACAGGCAGGGGACAGCCGGGCACGGCGGCTGCGAGCACGCGCGGGAGAGGGAGATGCTCGCAGCCGTGGGTGCGTTGTGGCGTCAGCCTGTCGGCCGAGGTGGCAGGCGGGTCGGACGTCGATGCGGGGCGACACGGGATCGGGCGGCCAGGGACGCGGGCGATCCGGCGGTTGCGCGCCGCGCGCGGGGAAGAAAAGCAGTGTTGCCGGGTGACCTCAGCGGCGTGATGACATGCTGGTCCCACTGCGGGGCCCCATCGTCAGCAGCTGCGGTGCACCAGTGCGGCGCGCGGACGCGCGGGCGAGCGCGGGCGCGCGTGCGGGCCGGGCTAGCTAGGCTGCCCGGGCCGGTTTCCTTTTCTTTTTTCATTTTCAAATACATTTTTGTATATACTTATATATATACATATATATGTGGTGTGCTAAATATGAGCAACAAAATAGTAGGTATACATGGCCCAAATAGTGCTAGGGTATTATTCCCTTAATATTTATTTGTCAAAATAAATATTATGTTGCCATTTTTTAATAATCATCACATAAACCAAATAAGAATCCAACTCACTCTTTTAATGCAACATGATGATTGAACTATTGAAACATTAAAATGTAACATGTGAACATAGAGCATTGTTATGAGATGTTAATTAATTTACAACATATGAATGCCATGCATGACATGCTAGGGTTGATGCATATATAAGGGGGTAGATGATGACATGTTGCACCACATCACTCAGGGTTTTGTCGAAAAATTTTTGTAGTTCGGATTTTTGGGTTGTTACAGTCCTTTCCCCTCATTGGAATCTCGTCCTCAAGATTTAAGAGGTATCATACCCTTCGAAGAGGTAAGGATACTGTAGCAGAAGTTGATTCTCATCTTCCCATGTTGCTTCACGTTCAGTGTGATTGCTCCATTGAACCTTGCACATAGGGATAGACTTGCTTCGGGTCTCTTTGGTGTCATAACCCAAGATCTTGATTGGGTGCTCCTTGTACTCAAGAGTATCCTGGATATCCAGCACATCAGTGGTGACTGCTTCCTCTTCTGGTACCCTTAAGCACTTGCGTAACTGTGAGACATGAAAAACGGGGTGTACTCCTGTTAACTCGGGAGGTAGTTCAAGCTTGTATGCAAGCTTCCCAACTCTCTGACAGATACGATACGGTCCAACATATCTTGGGGCCAACTTTCCTTGGAATCTGATGATACCACAAAGTGGAGACACTTTGAGGTAGACAAAATCCCCAACTCTGAACTCAAGGTCTCGATGTCTTTTGTCAGCATAGCTCTTCTGTCGGCTTTGGGCGATCCTCAGGTTCTCTCTGACTTGAGCTACTCCTTCTTTGGCTTCCTTGATCTTGGCGGGGCCAAAGACTGCTCTTTCGCCTGGGTGGTCCCACATCAACAGGGTTCTGCATGGTTTGCCATAAAGAGCCTGGAAGGGTGACATCTTGATACTTGCCTGGTAGCTGTTGTTGTAAGAGAATTCAGCAAACGACAGACACTTCTCCCAATCTGTTCCATATTTGAGAACATTGGCATGAAGCATATCTTCTAGAATCTGATTCAACCTCTCTGTTTGACCATCTATTTGCGGGTGATATGTAGTGCTGTAATCAAGGTCAGTCCCAATGGACTCGTGAAGAGCTTGCCAGAATTGGGACATGAATTGGGGTCCACGATCCGACACTATACTCTTAGGAGCTCCATGAAGCCTCAAAATATCCTTGATGTACAAATCTACCAACTGCTCAGCTCGTATCAAAGTCCTGACTGGTATAAAATGTGCTACCTTCGTCAGACGATCGACTATTACCCATATGGAGTCATGACCTTGCGGGGATCGAGGTAATCCCATGATAAAGTCCATGGATATGCTTTCCCACTTCCATTCAGGAACATCGAGTGGTTTGTGTAACTCAGCGGGTCTTCTATGTTCGGCCTTGACTCTGTTACAGATGTCACATTCGGCCACATGTCTTGCAATGTCAGACTTCATGCCTTTCCACCAGAAATGCTTCTTCACATCTTGATACATCTTTGCACCACCGGGATGGATGCAATACTTAGAGTCATGTGCCTCTGACAGAATTTCCTTACGCAAAGCAGGATTGCTGGGCACACAGATTCTGTCCTTGAACCAGATGGTTCCATGCTCATCTTCTCTGAACTCAGGGCTATAGCCTAGCTTTATTAACCCACGTATGTACTCCATTTCTTCACAACTCTTCTGAGTTTCTCGAATTCGCTCGGTGAGATTATACTCAATGTGAAGTTCGTGCAACAGGCCATGGGGTACTATCTCAAGATGGAGATCTTCAATTTCTTTCTTCAATTCAGGTGGCAGGGTCGAGATGAACAGAGCATGACAATAGGTCTTGCGACTAAGAGCATCAGCGACTACATTCACTTTTCTGGGATGGTAGTGAATCTCCATGTCATAGTCCTTGATTAGCTCTAGCCATCTGCGCTGTCTCATATTCAGATCTTCTTGAGTGAAGAAATACTTCAAGCTCTTGTGATCGGTGTATATATCACAGTTGTTGCCAATAAGATAGTGCCTCTAGATCTTTAGAGCGTGCACAACAGCTGCAAGCTCAAGATCATGAGTGGGGTATCGTTGCTCGTGCTCCTTCAGCTGTCGGGAAGCATAAGCAATAACTTTCCCATTCTGTATTAGCACACAGCCTAGTCCTTGGCGCGAGGCATCACAGTAGACGACAAAGTCGCTAGTGATATCAGGTAAGGCTAGGATAGGTGTGGTGGTTAGCTTCTCCTTTAGAGTTTGGAAACTGTGTTCACACTCAGGTGTCCATTCGAACTCGTTAATCTTCTTCAAGAGATTTGTCATAGGACGAGCTATCTTCGAGAAGTTCTCAATGAATCGGCGATAGTAACCTGCCAATCCCAAGAAACTCCTGATCTCCGACACATTGCGAGGTTGCTCCCATTCTTTTACAACCTCTATCTTTGCAGGATCTACAGTAACTCCGTCTGCTGAGAGTACATGACCAAGAAAAGCAACTTCTTCAAGCCAGAACTCACATTTGCTGAACTTAGCATAGAGCTGGTGTTGGGACATCTTCTCAAGCACTATCCTCAAATGTGCTTCATGTTCTTTGGCAGTAGGTGAATAAATCAAAATGTCATCGATGAAAACCACAACAAACCGATCAAGATCATCCATAAACACCTTGTTCATCATATTCATGAAATAGGCCGGGGCATTCGTGAGACCGAAAGATTCAACGGTGAACTCATACTGCCCATAGCGTGTGACAAAAGCTGTCTTGGGAATGTCTTCTTCCCGAATCTTCATTTGATGATAACCAGATCTGAGATCAATCTTTGAGAAGTACTTAGCACCACGAAGCTGATCAAGCAAGTCATCGATCCTTGGCAGAGGATACTTGTTCTTGATGGTGATGGCATTGAGATTGCGGTAATCAACACACATCCTCATCGAACCATCTTTCTTTTTCACAAATAGAACAGGTGATCCCCAGGGCGAAGCACTAGGCCTGATAAAGCCCTTATCGGAAAGTTCCTTCAACTACTTCTTGAGCTCCTCTAGCTCACCCACTAACATGCAGTACAGTCGCTTGGAGATAGGACCGGTTCCTGGCACAAGATCAATGATGAACTCGACATCTCGGTCAGGTGGCATGCCGGGCAATTCTTCTGGAAACACATCCTCATATTCCCTGACAACAGGGACATCGGTGAGAGCCTTCTCCTTTTTCTGAGATTCTTCCTGCGACTTGAGTGCATTCAGGGCACATAGAACAGATACTGATTTATCCTTCTAAGATGCACACCTGACTGCTTGGCCAGAAGGATGAGTTATCTGAACATATCTGGGTGAACAAGAAATCAAACCCTTGTGCTCGGTAAGCCAATCCATGCCTAGGATGATATCCAAACCATTCGATGGTAGAAGGGTAAGGTTAGCTCGAAAGGTTAGACCCTCGATAGAGAGCTTCACTCCCTTATAGATATGGGTGCTTCTCATCTCACCAAGAGGAGAAATGGTGATTATAGGCTCCAAATGTGGAGTGATAGGTATCTTACTCCCTTGTGCAAACTTAGATGAGATGTATGAACATGTAGCTCCAGAATCAAATAGAACGGATGCTTTAATGCCATTAACAAGAAACATACCGTACACAACATCTAGGGCAGCTTGAGCTTCTTCTGCGTTCATGTGCATGAGACAACCATGGCTTGCAGATCCACGGTACTGCAACTTGGGTGCAGCAGGTGCGGGAGTCTTCTCAGGATAGTCATACACCTTGTGGCCCGGTTTACCACAACCAAAGCAAGTGAACAGCACACTGCCTGTGGGGGTTGGTGCGGTGGCCTTCCAGCTACCTGAGTTTGGCATAGCACGAACAGGTGCAGAGTGATCAGTCCTGTGACGTGGCTACGATGAATGCTCACGGGGGTAGCGATCCTTCCCAGCATGGTCACAAGAGTGGCGGTCACGAGAGTAATGGTCACAAGAGCGATGGTCACGGGGAGTGCGTGAGTGGTCAGCAGAGTAAGCAACACCACTCTTACCTGAGCCATAGGTAGAGTCCTTGCCATAATGAGGACGGCTAGACGTCTTGTCCCGATGGAACCTCTTACGCTCATGGTCATGGTAGAAGCCCTCGGACTTCTTCTTCTCCCTTCTGGACATTCCTCCTGCCTCCTTCTGGTCTTTCTCGATCTGGATGCAGCGATCAATCATGTCACGAAGTGTGTGACTCTTGGTGCCTCCCAGGGCTACCTTGATCTTGGGGTCCAGACCCTTCCTGTACTGCATGATCTTCTCCTTCTCAGAAGTCGTGACATGCAGAGGTGCATAGCACAACAAACTGGTGAAGATGTTGGTGTACTCGCAGATGTCACATCCCTTCTGGGTGAGGTTGCAGAATTCCTCCTCTTTCTGCTCCATGACTCCCTCAGGAACATGGTACTCGATGAACTCATCTGTGAACTCATCCCAGGTGATGTGATCGGGGTCCTCATGAGCTTGGCGGTAGCTGTCCCACCAGCAACGCGCAGCTCCAGTGAGATGGTGAGCAGCGATCCCAACTCGCTCCTCAAGGGTACATGTGGTAAGCTCCAGCTTCTTCTCGATCTCACGAAGCCAATCATTAGCTTCCAGCGGTTCCTTGTAGGTGCCATCAAAAGTGGGTGGCTTGAGCTTTAGAAAACCCACAAGTTTCCTCTGGAAGTCGTTCGGATCGCCTCCAAAGCGGTGATTGGCTCCGTTGACCAAAGTGGCAAGCAGCTGAGTCTGTTGCGCCATCACTTCCACCAGGTTCGGTGGCGGCGGCGGTGGCGGAATTGGCTATGGCGGAGGGTTCGGCTGAGGCGGAGGTCCATTGCCATGGGTATCACCTCCTCCAGCGGCACTTCCTGCTGGCGGGGTCCGCTCGCGATCGTTCCCACCCTAGTTGAGGTTGATGGGTGGAACACGACCTCCCCTTCATCCATAGCGTCTCCCACGCCCAAGCTCAGGCTCGGGTGGAGGCGAACGGTTGCCCAGACGTGCGGAGCGACGTGCAGACATCTACGACACGGGTCGACAACTGCTTAGTACTTATTGGTTAAATATAATTAAATGATTTCAACGATTTAAGGAAAAACATTTAATCTATCCAACACTCATACAAGGAAGCAATAAGAGCCATAAAATGTGATAAGACTAATCATTCATTACATGGTTGCATTACATGGCATCATCTCTAGCAGCTACGCTAGATGACGTGCGAGACTCGCACTACGAGAAGGTAACTCATGGAGGGTACATCAGGGTAGGTACATCATGACTCATGGATACAAGGTAACTCAACTCTAACTCATGACGTGGCCATGCAGGGTCCACACTACTCTGACTCATACATCGGCGTGTTGTATACTCCTGGGTGAAAACGGTTGCCAAGAACTGCCAACTCCTCCTGTGACATGTCAAGGCGCTTCACATAAGCCTGAGCTTCTCCAAACTCCTTGGTAAGCGGCAGGTTGGTGGGAGCTGGACAGTGGTCGTGCCTCAAGAGAGTCTGGCCAATCTGGAAGGTTTCCTTGAATGGGTCCTTACATCTGGCTGACAACGAAAGTCTGTCACGCAACTCAGCGTACTCCTGGCTACGTCTCTTGTCGGCATTCTTCCAAGCTGTCTTGAGTCTCTTGTACCGGTCCACCAAGGTCTCATTCTGAATCATCAGGGCAATCAGATGGCCTTGGTTGCACTGTGCTTTTGTCTCTGCTTTCTTCAGGGCATTGACGAGCTTTGACTTCTCACACTGCACGATGAAGTTGCTCTTGCCATCTTCCCGTCTTCTCTTCTGTAGTTCTCTGATCTCCTTGTCCTTGTCCATCTTTTCTCCTTCTAGCTAGAGAACTCTTGCGTCGAGGTAGTAGTTTCGTAGCCCAATGTCCTCAACCTTGTCTCGCAGGTCAGCGACCTCGGCTTTGTGAGCCCTCGCCTGACATGCGAGCTCGTCCTTCAGCTGGGCGACGGTAGCCTTGAGTCCTTCTTTCTCCTTAGCTTCCTGCTTGCAAAACTCCTGGTACTCCATCAGAGTGTTGCGGTCGAGGCGTCTCTTCTTCTCTAGGTGCTCTATGTAGCGGTTCTGCTCGAAGAGGTGAGCGGCGGAGGCACGGTTGCAAAGACTGGACTCAGCTAGGATGATCGGTCTAACCAGGCCATCCTGCTGCTCTGGTGTGAGAAGAGAGTTTAGGGCCTGAGGAAGAAGACAAAACTCTATGTTGTGAAGGTGCTCGTAAGCGATCTTCATCACTTCACGCAGCGCCTTGAGCGACACAGTCTGGATTCCTTCTTCGATTGAGTCCTCGACTGTCATCTCCAGGAGAGCTGGTACTGAGGGCAGAGTCTGACTTGTGGGGATCTCCAAGTGAGTGACCACGTAACCCTTGATTCCTCCTTCTGAGTTCGGTGCTCCAGTGCAGATGTACTTGATCTCCTCGATAGGCACTCCGAGTACTCCCAGGACACAACGCAGGGTTTACGAAAAGCCTAGGAACTCCTGTCCCTCGTAGGTGAACTCAGCCTTGGGCATGCTGCTCAACGGTCCAAGCGGGGGTCTAAGGCTTGTCATCTGCACGTTTCAAAGGAAAAGGGTCAGCAAGTCAGTAACAATAGAGAAGCCTTGCGTAAGAAGAAATGCAGGGTCGGTATATAACCGAAAGAAAAACTGGTTTTCCTGTACTAACGTCCATTTCTAGGGTTTTGTCCTCAGGTCAATTATGGCTCTGATACCAACTGAAACGACCTTGATTTCCACGAAGGGAAATCCACAGTGTCGGTGTGTAATATGACCATTTAAATCACATTACCCGATAACAGTTGAAATCCAAAATCCATACCTCGAACAAAAGAGTGCAGAATAGAGGGAGTTACAATAACTTATTATATCGCCACTGGGCGGAATCAGAGTTCATGCAGCATAACAGTAAAAGCCTAAGGTGCGGAAGCTTTCATCAACTCTCCAACTTGAGCGTAGGCACGAAACCCTCAATCGCTGTACTCCCCAGATGAGTACTCACTCCTTGAACCTGAAACCAAATTTTTAGTACGATTTGTACTGGCCACACTCCCATCCTATGCATTGCTTTGTGGGAGTGGATGCAAAAATACGAATATTTCAAAAGGGACCTATAAGGCTAGGGTTTTCCTAAGCATTACTCGAGTATTAAAATAACATAATGATAAATCAAGTTTTAAAACACATTCCCATTCCCATCATCCATTTCCTCCCATGTCAGTAGCATTATCCCAACTCCTCCAACACCATCTCAGACTCAAGTCGACAAGCCGACTCCCTCTCGGCTTGCCTCAGTGGCCCGCAGCTCTCAACCTGGCTCACGGCCGGAAATTACACTCAGGAGGAAGGTAGAACACTCCACTCACTAGTCCGGTGCATGCGAAACATAGGAAAGGTCCGTAGCCGAAGATTCGGCATATGTATCGATCGATCAACCATACACTCTGCAGAGGTTTCACTAATCCACGAGATAACCATCATCGATGCACGCGCGCACCTAGGCAGATTCCGGGTGCCTACTGCCATAGGCGATGCCACTCTACCATCCAGCACTGGATCACTGGAACTGTGAAGAGAGCATGTATCCGATCCCGTAGAGGATGCCATGCCATGTACCCACTCCCGAAGGGGGTGCCATGATCGTCTCGGTAGGGTGTTAGCTCCATCCCATGCATATACCTTCCTATCACTTCTCGCCTAGTAGTAGTGGCATCGACCTATCTAGCAGTTCGGCTGTCTCCCCCCATGGAGAGCGAGTTGAAAGCAAGAGATTCCTAGGTCCGGATACCAGCGCAATAGTTCCTAGATTTGACCAAACAGTGATATCTTCATCAGGGTTTATCTTTAACATGCTACCATGGCACCTTCATCCTGGGCTCCACCTCTCAGAGGATCACACCCAAGGACCACCATTACATCTTAGTTAGCCCGCCACAGGCTGCTCTCATGGGAATGTCGAGAACCATTCCCTGGCAAGACTTGCTCCAAAAGCTCGTCGTAGATCCTGGCTTGATCGACTCAACCCTCACCCTACTCCCTGCCGTAAGCTCCACCCCAAACCCGGATACAACATCATTAGCTCACATGCCCATCTGATCCATCAACTCACACATCCAGCCTAGCACCCTCCAGGCCTTTCCTGGGTTCATCACGTCGCATCAAAATGTAAGCGAGTGAAGCATAGAAATTTAAATATAGCAGATATGCAAGTGGCTATCATAACAGCGGGTAAGCAGGTGAAAGTTTACAACAAGGTAGGGCTCATCAAGTAAATAATCTATCATGCAGTCCTAGCACAGGCATAGCATTATAGCAACTTGAATTTAAAGCACTAGCCATACTATAATTGCCATGCGTAATGGGATCTACGAGGTAGGATGGTGTGTGGCACCTTCACTGATGTAGCTGTCAGACTTCTCCTGGTAGTCACTGTCATCAGACTTGTCTTCGCTCAAGCCTGTAACGAGATTTAATGGTCGCGGAAGGGACCCCTATAGATTAGCACAAAGAACGAATGCAAAATAGAAGATCCAAATGCACTCGAACATAGCCTAGATAGATAGGTCTCGATTTATAGAAAATTTGGATATGTGGATCACATTTTTCGGAGCTCATATGAATTAGTTATGAATTTTCAAAGATTTAACTATTTTCTGAAAAAGAAAAAAGGGCTCGAGCGTATGGTCGCGAGGGTACGATCTCGAGGGTATGGTCTCGAGGGGTATGGTCTCGAGGGTAAGGTCTCAAGGGGTATGGTCTTGAGGGTATGGTCTCGAGGGGTATGGTCTCGAGGGGTAGGCTCGAGGACGGAAAACTGCTCTGCTTCCACAGCGGTGCTCGGCCGGTGACCGCGGGGTTAATTATCCGGCGAGGGGCTGCTCCAGGACTTCGCTAACCCGTGCATCGTCTTTGGGTCATCAAGGCGGACACGAAGGTGGTCATCAAGTTGGGAGCTTGGTTCCGGCGAGGTGCTTTACGGCGGACAGCGGCTCGAGGGTGATGGTGCTCGAGGTGTCGAACTCGAGGGTCGACATATCGAAGTGTCGATCTCGAGGGTCGGTTCGAGCGTGTGATCCATCTCGGACGAGATCGGCTCGAGCGCGGGGTTCCTCCTCGGCGATCGGCAGCGGGGAAACCCTCGATTCCTGGTGCCACAATGGATCTCCGGCGCCATTAACCTGCCCATCGGTCTCGGGACTTCATGACGGTCACGTTGATGGGCTTCAGGGCAGCAGCTTTGCTTCCAGTGATGAGCTCTACAGCGGACGGTGGCTCGGTGGTGATGGCGCTCGATGTACACTTCACACCGAGTCACTCCAGCTCCAATTGGTGGCGTAGATGGGCAATTGGAGTCACGCAGCACCTGCCCGAGGTGCCAGCGGTGACCACAACACACGGCGGAGTCCGCGCGAGCAGCAACTCCCATGGCGGAGCTCCGACAGGTCCTCGGTGCACGGCAACGGCACTCCGAGAGGGTCCACGATTTCCATCTCCTTGCCCAATCGATGCAGCATGTCACGGCGGAGCTTCCCGGCTTCTTCTTGCTCCTCGGGGTGGTCGGAGGTGGCAGGAAACGACGGTGAACGACGGCGCTCTGGAGCGGCAATGCACTGACACATCGACGGCAAGTGGTTCGGGTCGGTGCTCTGGCGAGGCAAGCGCGGAGCTAGGGTGTGCACGGAGTCTGTCTCATCAAGGCGACGCGGATCCGGGGTCAATGGAGGGCAGAGCTCAACGGAGAGGTGGCTGGGTTCACCGTGGCAGCGCTTGGTGCGTGGCGGCGGGCAAGGCGGTGCTTCGGTCCGGCATCCTCCCGATGTTGTGGTCCAAGGGGGCTTGGCTGGCCTCATGCGTGTGTGCGGGTGTGTCCAGCGAGGTCGGTAGCGACCTGGGCCTATGCGCTCACGGCAGAGCGCCATGGCCAGCAGCATGGCAGAGGTCGAGAAGATGGCATGGCGGAGGTGCTCACCGACGTGGACGGGGATGAAGGCGTGGTACAAGTCCAAGCGGCTCCGGCTCGCGGTACTGCTCCTCCTTCGTGCTCCCGACGCAGCAACAGTGGCTCCGAGTCGGCGGCGACGGTTTCCTTCCCCAATTTCGGCGGTGGCCTCTTCTTCTTCTCCGGCTCCCTTCTTCCCCTTTTCTTAACTCCTCCAATTGGGGCTGGCAAAAAGGAATTGGGCTCCACCAGAGCGGTGGCGGCGGCCTGGGAACCCTAGGATGCCGGGGGTGCTTGCTTTATAGGGTGGATGCGGAGGTAGGTGGCCGGCAATGGCACGGTGGAGTAAACACTCGGGCAGCCGGGGCAATCCCGTCCAAGGGAAGCTTCCAGGAGGCTTCCTCAGCTCCTGTGGGCTCCAACAGGCAGAGGGATAGGGCGAGGCGCCTTCGCGGCGAAGGAAAGGAGAGGGGACAGGCAGGGGACAACTGGGCGTGGCGGCTGCGGGCACGCGCGGGAGAGGGAGATGCACGCGGCCGTGGGTGCGTTGTGGCGTCAGCCTGTCGGCCGAGGTGGCAGGCGGGTCGGACGTCGATGCGGGGCGACACGGGATCGGGCGGCCAGGGATGTGGGCGATCCGGCGGTTGCGCGCCGCGCGCGGGGAAGAAAAGCAGTGTTGCCGGGTGACCTCAGCGCCGTGATGACATGCTGGTCCCACTGCAGGGCCCCATCATCAGCGGCTGCGGTGCACCGGTGCAGCGCGCGGATGCGCGGGCGAGCGCGGGCGCGCGTGCGGGCCGGGCTGGCTGGGCTGCTCGGGCCGGTTTCCTTTTCTTTTTTGATTTTCAAATACATTTTTATATATACTTATATATATACATATATATGTGGTGTGCTAAATATGAGCAACAAAATAGTAGGTATACATGGCCCAAATAATGCTAGGGTATTATTCCCTTAATATTTATTTGTCAAAATAAATATTATGTTGCCATTTTTTAATAATCATCACATAAACCAAATAAGAATCCAACTCACTCTTTTAATGCAACATGATGATTGAACTATTGAAACATTAAAATGTAACATGTGAACATAGAGCATTGTTATGAGATGTTAATTAATTTGCAACATATGAATGCCATGCATGACATGCTAGGGTTGATGCATATATAAGGGTGTAGATGATGACATGTTGCACCACATCACTCAGGGTTTTGTCAAAAAAATTTTGTAGTTCGGATTTTCGGGTTGTTACAGCGAGGTACTCTTTGAGCTATTGGAAGGCCTTGTCGGCCTCCTCTATCTACTCAAAGGGAAGTCCTTTTTCGCCCAAGCGAGAGATGTAGCGGCTCAGGGCCGCCATGCAGCCGATAAGTTTCTGAATATCTTTGACGCTTCTTGGTGGTTGCAGGTCCAGCACAATTTGAACCTTCTTGGGATTTGGGCGTATGCCGTAATGGCTGACGACATTGCCGAGAAGGATTCCAGAAGGAACGCCAAAGATACACTTGTTGGGATTCAGTTTCCATTGAAAGTTTTTGAGGGCCGCGAAGGTCCGCTGGAGATCAGCAACCAGTGTGTGGGACTCCCCGGTCTTCACCACCACATCATCGACGTATGCCTCGACAAGGTTGCTGTAACATCCTAGATGTTAATGATAACTAAAACTTGATTAAGTGCATTGTTAAAGCATAATCATTAAGCATCATGGCATAAATGCATTCATGTTTTAATGATATCTTTTATATATGATGCTTAGTTTATACATGAAATGATGATGCTTTCTGTTTATGTAAAGTTTCTTGTCATTTTATGTATTTCTACAAGTTTATACAAAAACCTAAAATCCATCTTGTTACCTTGTGCTTTGCTTGATGTCTATGTTAGGTCAACCTTGATATGTATCAACTAAAATAAGTTTACATTCATAGGTTGCTTGTGTTTCTAAACTGTTGTGTCGCATTAACTCATAAAACCCTAATTTTTAATGTCACTTCCAATCCTTGATTTATGCCCTATATGGATTAAGGTGTAAAGTCATGCTTTACTCTTGAGTCATGTGTAGGGGATAAGTTCAAGAGCAACAATTAAAAATTTGGCTCCAAGTTTGAGTTTGGAATTGGGTTCCCAAAACTTGCTTCAAGTTGGGTAATTCAAGTTTAAATTCAAATTGGGGCAATATTAAAAATGTTTTTCAAAAGTCAACTTGGTCAACCAAGGGTACTATTGGGTCATTGACCTAAAAATATCCTTGGCTGATGTTTGAGATCACTAATGACCAACCAATTAATTTAGAAACCAAATTGAGTTTGAATTCGCTTTCGAAAACCCTAATTTCAAAACCCTATTTTACCCCTCTTTCTATATTTCAAAATCTATAAGGAATTTTGAGATACACTCAAAAGATGGTTTATATATCTTGACAAGAGCTACAAAGTTGGTATTTAAAGTTTTTCAAGTTTCCACAAAGAATTTCAAATAAATTTGAAAATATAGTTTTCTAGCATTTGTCCCCTTTTGATTTTAAAACCATAATTCAAAAATTATGCATAATTTGGGAAAACTTTTTATATGAAAAAGGTTTGGTTTGAAGAGTTAAACATTTCATAGTTTTGAATATTTTCAAGTTTTATTGAAAAATCAAATGTAATTTCAAATGTTTGTTTCTAGGGTTTTATTCCCCTTTTGAATTTAAATTCATATTTCAAAATCCAGATAGAATTTGAGGATGCCAGTTAAATGAAAAGTATAGCTCTTGAAAAGTTATACAAATGATATTTTTTGAGATTTTCAAGTTCTTATATAATTTTTGGAGTAATTTGAAAAATTTAGTATGACATCGGTTGCTATAGTAGAAGATGACGTCACCTTCACATTCTTCTCTCTCTGTTCACCGGCACTGCCATGGATTCTCTACCCATTTCGGCGTGTCGTGGCTGCCAGCTCGCCCCTCCGCGCTTGAAGCTTCATCACCTGCGTGTCGGCCGTTCGTGCATCGCCGTTGGGCTATAAAAGCCGGCCGGCCGTCGTCGTTTTCCCTTTCTCTTCTTCCTCTGCCACCACCACCGTTGCTCTGCTCCGCTGCTCACCGCTGCTCTCATTGCTCCACCACTGCTTGTCCCATCCAGCCACTTTCACAGTCTCGTCCTTGCGCTTCGTTTGAGCTACGAAGTGCAAGCCTTAGTCGATCGTAGCGCCGTCACGCCATCGTCTTCCTCGGGTCCGGCCGTCCGAGCCGTCGTGAGCTTGTCACCGTCGACCGCCGCCGTTGCTGGTCATTTTCCTGCATATTCTACACCATCATGCTTGCCTTGATGTCCTTGTGCTCAGGCGCTCATTGGTTGGCTTGATGATGCCCAGGAGACGCCGGAACGCCATCGTTGCCGCCGGAGTTCACCGCCGCCATCCCTACCATCGCCGTCTGTCCACCTCAGTCGCTGTCAAGCCTTCTTTTTCAAGTGCACCATGTCCGCGGTGAGCTTCTATACCTGTCTGTGTCCTTGGTTGAGCCGAAGTCACGCCGTAGTGGTCTCCCTCCGTGCCGCCGGCGAGATTTACCTTTTAGTCGCCACGCACCGCGTCCGCCACTCTGGGTGCCGCTTAGGCTCTTGCAGGTGTTTAGTCCCATCTACAACATCGAGTAGGAGCTTGTGCTCGTGCTTTTGTCGCCAGAGCTGCTCCAGTGCTCGCGGTAGCCGTGCCGCCGCCCCGCCGTGCCGCCATTGCCGCCGGTGAGGTTGCTGCCGTCTCTCCGCCGTTGCGTTATCTAGCCCAGTGTGCGCGCCTTGTCATGTAGAGCATGTAGGGCCAGGTCCGACCGCCGGAGACCTCGCCATCGGCGAGCAATCACCGGTCAAAACTCGGCCGCCACCGGTCAACGTCGAGAGGAATTTCCTTTTTCCTTTTCTTTTTTCAGAAAATGTTTTAAATGCTATTTTCTTTAGAAAATCATAGTAATTCATGTATAGCTCCAAAAATTCTAAAAATTTTTGTGTATGTTCTTTATGATGTCATCTACCTAGGAAAAATATGAAATGTCAAATTTGAGTAATTTTTGAATATGTTAAAATTAGCTCTTTTCATTAAAAAATGGACATTCAATGATTTTTAATAAATAAAATATTTGGCTTTTATTTCTGAAAATTCTTTTGCCATCTAATTAGACCAAGAGCTTTTCAAAATAAAATTTTGAGCATAATTAGACAACTTAATTTTTATGCCTTTATTTTATGCTTTTAAATAATTAATTAACCCCTTTAATTAAAGTTTAATCATTATAGGAATTGCTTGACTTTTGGGTTGATTGATGACCTTGGGTCATTAACCCTAATGACCTTTGGCACTTTAATTAATTGTTTGCGCATACCTGGATCATGTCATTAGGGCTTAATTAACGTTATTTCATGTGTTTAATAACTTTCATAAATAATGTAGTTAACCTTAATGAACTTAGTAAGTATGTTTTGGGTGGCTTGCAACTTTATCGTGAAGGAAAGTTGTACTCAAGCCATGAATCTGATCATGTATCCATCGAGCATCATGTTTACTATTCAATCATGTTGAAGCATATCATTGTATCGTATAGTTTTCGATAACAGAGAGTTTAATGTTGTCGCCCCAGATCCGAAGGAAGAGCAAACTCAGGAGATTGAAATTGATACAGAACTCGAGACCGTCTACCCCGACCACCAAGGCAAGCCCCGGATGCATTCAAACCTTATTCTATTTTATAAAAGTTTTATCGCTTCAGTTATGATATGTTGCATTAAGTAATAGGAGTTGAGTGAAGACCCACCAACTGCATTACCTGTCTTACTTCCATATTCCTTGTTACCTGTTCTAGAAGATGCATAGTAATGCTTAGCCCTGCTTAATTAATTAAGTGTTTAAAAGTAAAAGAATGAAAAAGATGAGTTTGGCTTTATCTGTTGAAATCATGATGATAGTTAATAAATCGAGTCCTCACGGGTAACTTGCATTGGGAACGGAGTCCCTCTGTAGTGTTTCCGTCTGTTGATGCCCTAGGTCCCGTGTCGATGGTGAACTGGTGATATCGAGAAACTAGAAAATCCACATGCATGAAGTGGTGTACGGTGGGCCAGAGTCCCCACGTATGTCATGGAGTGATATATAGTGGGCCAAAGTCCCCACATATGTCATAGTGTGTTATACTGTGGGATTAAGCTCCCACGTATCTCGGTACACTGGGTCAAAGTGCTCACGTGTATCATGTGGTGATATATGGCTGCAGTTGTTATCCCGGTATATCAGTTCATCTGATATGCTTAGGAGTTAGAGTCTCCTGTATATCAGTGACCTAGGTCCCAGCTAGGTATATAAAAATGGATTCGAATCACCGTTGCTTCTCAGAGAAGAAGACTCGATCGATGTTCATCATCATAGTAACAACTGGAATGATGATAAGGTATCTAAATGAAGTTGTTTGGTAATTTTGAGCTAGAGCAAAATAACTTTACTTTCTGTTATAATCAAAGATAAGTAAAAATTTGATCTACAAAAGCTTTTCTGCAAAAATTTCTATGAGCCTTTCCTTGTCCCTCTGGCCTGCATTTCTGAGTCTTCACCCCTCTTTTTCGTTGGGTCAGTCTTGTTGAGTACTTTTGTACTCAGGGTTTGTTGAACCCCTGTTGCAGGTGTTAACTGGTGTTCAAATCAAGTTCATGCCGGTGGGCTCGACGTGATCTGGTTATCCTCTCCTGACTTAGGCGCTCTACCTAAGTTGTCTTCTGTAGTTCTTCTCTGCTTTCGCAATTAAAGTTAAGTTTGTAAAAAATTAACTTATCCATATATTTTGTAAATTTAATTTTATTATTCTTCCGCACTCTGATGTATATTTTATAATAAATGTTGTAATGTTGCAGCTACTCCTTTGTTGATCCTGGTATGAGTCAAAGGTGGTTTAATCAGGGTCCTTTCAGGGCACCTGACAGAGCTTTCTAGGTTGTATGGAACACATACATGGCTGTTAGAGGTCTTGGGAACAATGATAGGTGTGTGTGGGCCATATAATTTTGGAGGTTCTGCCATAGTTGCTGGCAATCTCATGCTCGAGGGAAGCCTGGATGGCCCGCTGGTAGGTAGCTCCGGTGTTCTTGAGACCAAATGACATGGTTGTGTAGCAGAAAGCACCGAAGGGAGTGATGATGGCGGTCTTCTCCTGATCCTCCTTATTGAGGGCTATTTGATGATAGCCCGAGTAGCAATCTAGGAAAGAGAGCAACTTGCAACCTATAGTGGAGTCTACAACCTTGTCGATTTGAGGGACATTGAAAGCTTATTTAGGGCAGTGTTTGTTGAGATCGGTGTAATCAATGAACATTCTCCATTCATTATTCTTTTTTAGTACAAGAACCGGATTGTCTAACCACTCTAGGTGATACACCTCTTTAATAAAGCCAGCTGCCAGTAGCTTGACTACTTCTACTCGAATGACTTCCTTGCGGTCACAAGCGAACTGTCGCATCTTCTCCTTGATTGGTTTGGCGGCTTCGAGACATCAAGGTAGTGCTCAGCCTTTTCCCTCGGGACACCTGGCATGTTGGGGGGTTTCCACGCGAACACGCTAACATGCTCTCGAAGGAATTGGACGAGCGTGTCTTTCTATTTGGGAGGAAGGGTGCCCCGATCTTGGTGGTCTTTGAGGGGTTGTTCAGGTCGAGCTGGATCAACTTGTGCTGCTTGACCTTGTTAGAAGGTCGCTAAGTGGACCCAACCGGAACCTCGAGCTCTGTAGGAAGTGATCATCGTCCACCAAACTCGAGCGTAGGAACAAAACCCTCAACCATCATACTCCTCAGAAGAGTACTCACTCCTGGAACCTATGTGCCAAAGTATCAGTATGACATGTACTGGTCACTCCCACCCTGTTGACACCGTTTTTCGGCACGTGTCAATAAGGATCAGAGACTGGACTAATTGGCAAGGAGGATGGTTTTTCTTCGATATTGCTTTTGATGTTGTCAATGAGTAGTTGCTGATGAAGGGCAGGTTAATCTGGATTATTGCCGATTGGGCTGAAGACGTGTTACCGATACACTTGAGCCAACCCTCGAATTTGACCCCTCGAGTCATTGACCCCTCGAGGACGGAAATTCCCTCGAGCAAATAGGCAACCCTCAAGCACAGTATATTCTCGGCCGTCTACTCTCCGTACATTATTGATGAAGCTAAAGAGCTGTTGCCGATGAGAGTGATAGAGAGCAAGGGGATCATTGCCGATGAAGCTAAAAAGCTGTTAGCGGATCATTGCCAATGAGACGAAAAAGCTATTGCCGATAAGATAGGCAGAAAGACTAAAAGGTTGTTGCCGATGCTAGGGATGTGCCGATGAAGAGATAGCTTCATCATGACGGAAATGGACAGAGGATTGGCATCATGTGAGCTTCAAGTTTTCTTAGTGTAGTTTGAGTCCAGTTCCTATACAAGTTTTATTTGTTTCTTTAGAGATAGAGTTCGTATAAGGAGTAGTAAGTTTATTTTTCTATATTTAAGCTTTTCATATTCAGTTAGGATTCTTCGGATTGTAAGAGTATAAATATGTGCCAAAGGGCATTGTAATGGACATCCAAGCATCAATAAATAAATTGTTGACACCGTTTTTCGGCACGTGTCAATAAGGATCGGGAGACTAAACTAAATCGGCAAGAAGGTGGTTGTTCTCCAGCATTGCTTCTGAGTTGCCGATGGGTGATTGCCGATAAAGGACATGATGATCTCGTACATTGCCGATGAAGCCAGAAGGCTATTGCCGATAAGATAGGCAGGAAGGCTAGAAGGTTGTTGCCGATGCCAGGGATGTGCCGATAAGAAGATGACTTCATCGTGACGGGAGCGGACAGCGGATCGGCGACACGAAGCTTATGATTTTTAGTATTGTAGTTTAAATCCAACTCCTATACAAGTTTTATTTCTTTCTCAAGGAATAGAGTTTGTATAAGGAATTAGTTTATTTCTTCTATATTTGAGCTTTACTGTTGACACCGTTTTTTGACATGTGTCAATATGGACCGAAAACTGTGCTGATCGGCAAGGAAGTGGTTCTTCTCCAGCGTTGCTTCTGAGTTGCCGATGGATGAGTGCTGATAAAGGATATGTTGATCTCGTACATTGCCGATGAAGCCAGAGGGCTGTTGCCGATAGAAATTGAGGCATGGTTGCCGATGGAAAGCGGAGCTGAGGGACATGGAAAGTAGGTCTGAGTCGTTATTGATGGGTTCCGGATGGAATCTACAGAGATGAGGAGCGTGCCGGTAGAGGTTTCATCGTAAAGCAATGGATAAGGAAACTGGCGATATTTATGCCATTATTTTATTAGTTTATTTTTGAGTCCGACCTTGTACGAGTCGTTATTTTTTTATTCCTTAGAGATAAGACTTGTTTAGGTAATACTTTGTCGTGTCTGTTTAGGACTCATAGTACCAGGGTATAAATATGTACGGAGAGACAATGTAAAGAATAATCATCAATACAACAAACCTATTATTTTTATCTACTTTTCAAGCAATCTACTTTTCGGTGACTTCGTCACCAGTACTTTTTCCTTTTCAACGAGTCCTTTCAAGAGTCGACGGGCTGCATCAACTTGATCTCCGGCGGCCTTGCAGGTTCCGCTTTTACCGAGCAAGATTTAGGCTTTGACGTCCGGGCGTATCGCTGTCGTCTCGTCTGATCTGTTCAACAGTTATCGAGTATCATCTGAGCTTTGACGTCCGGGCGTATCGCTGTCGTCTCGTTCAGGTTTTATTCAAATCTATCATCCTTGTCGATTAACAGGTCAAATCGACTGGCACGCTCCGGATATCGATTTTGGGTATTAGCCCGGTGTGTTTGCAGATATAATTTTGCATCAACACATCTTTTGGCACGCTCGGTGGGACCAAGTCAACAGATTTATCATGAGGAATACTACCGATATCACTCCAGAGAACATCATCAAGATATCAGAATCAGATCTCAAGGAGGATCAGAAGCAAGCCATGGAAAAAGCTATGGAGGATTACAGGCAGCTTTGCTTGAAATCTTTCAGCATGAACAGGGGAGGAGAAGTTATCCAGAAGCAAGATCTGCCGCTGCCTCGGCAGGTAACCTTTGACTCCAACCCTGGCAAATTACAGGAGATGGTTAATTCTGCATTAAATCAAGCTTTGATCAACCACTCCACCGTGCTGTCCAATACTGTCTACAATGCTATTGTACAAACGTTAAGGGACGGACAAGCACCAGGGTATGTCGGGCCAGCATATCATCAGCCAGGATCGGCATCTACCAGTACTCCATCGGCAACTCCAGCCGTTGAGAGTATAGAAGCACCTACTCTTTCAGCTATATCAGGACCATCCATCGCTGGCGCCGCGCCGATAGGATCAGATCTAACGTCTCAGGAGAAGCCTAGTACTCAGTTGAGCACAGATCTATCGGCATCGGCAATGTCAGGTCCTTCAGGTCAACATATTCAAGCTGCTGCCAATTGGTGGGGATACGGTATGCCTCCAGGTCTATCTACTGCCAATTCTGGACTGCCTCAAGTGCATGATGTAGCAGGGAAGGGTCCAATGACATCGGTTACTCTAATTCGGCCGGTGGCTCAAGCACCGCATTATTCTACTGTACCTCCTGCTATACAGCCATTGTCAATGGGATTCTACGCACCTCCGCAACAGATATTTTATGCGAATCCATTGACTAATCCTCCACCAGCAATTCAGGGCAATTATGCTGGCTATCATCCGTCTATACAAGAGCATCAATTGTCTACAAGCTATCAGCCATCGGCAAGCCAGGTGCCGATGAGTTATAGTCTCAATTGGTCGGGGCAAGCGCCAACCCAGCAATCTGCTATTCAACCAAGCCATCAAGCAATAGGGACTCAACGGTATAGTCCACAGACAACTGTCCAAGAGCAAGCATCGGTAAAACAGATGATGAACTTTACTCCGCAGGTTGGTACCGTGAATATGCCGATTTATCCAAGCCAAGTGCCACAGGGGTATGTAGAAGCATATCAGCCAACGCCTCCAGTAGAGGTCCAGCCAGTGCATCGGCAAGATCATGATGCACTCTTGACCGATAGGATTGCAGAAGTGATGAAAGAGCAATTTGGGATTCAGCCAAAGGTCAATACTTACTCTTATCGGACTCCGTACCCTTCGTCTTATGACTCGATTCCTTTCCCGAATCGGTACAAGGTGCCAGATTTCACTAAGTTTTCTGGGCAAGATGATACGTCAACAATGGAGCACATCAACCGATTCATCATCCAGTGCGGAGAAGCAGCTAACAGGGATGAATTAAGGGTTCGATTATTTTCCTCATCATTGTCTGGATCGGCTTTTGCGTGGTTTATTTCGTTACCACCTAATTCTGTTATTACATGGGCCGATCTAGAGAAGCAATTTCACAAATACTTCTTTGCTGGGGTACATGAAAAGAAGCTGACTGATTTGACAAAATTGAGACAACACAGTGATGAGTCAGTAGAAAGTTTCGTACACAGGCTAAGAGATGTGAAGAATAAATGCTACAACTTAGTGCTTGATGATCGACAGTTAGCCGATTTAGCTCTTCAAGGGTTACTGCCACATATCAGAGAAAAATATGGGTCACAAGAGTTTGAAAGTTTGAGTCATATTGTGCAAAGGATTTCTGATCAGGACACTAGGGTTTTTGAACCCAGGAAGAATTGGAATAAAAAGGTGTCCTTTGTAGAAGAAGCAGAAGATTCAGGCTCTGATGATGAACCAATTATCGGTTTGGCTGAGTGGGTAAAGAATAAGAAGCCGATATCATGTCCTTTCGGTCAGAAAGAGCCAGAAAAGTTTCTATTTGATATCACCAAGGCCGATAGGATATTTGATCTGTTGCTCCAAGAGGGTCAAATTAAGCTGTCTCCTCATCATGTGATTCCATCGGTAGAGAGTTGAAAAAGATTAGGTACTGCAAATGGCATAATGCTACCTCGCACAGTACCAATGATTGCAAGGTGTTTAGGCAACAGTTGCAGTCAGCTATCGAATCTCGGAAAATCAAGTTTGATAATTCAAAAGCTCAGAAGCCGATGAAAATTGATCAACATCCGTTCCCTGCAAATATGGTGGAGGCTAAAGGCAAAACCAAAGTGTTAACATCGGAAGCTGCTAGAAGAAATGCATCGGTAGACCCTAAGAATCAAATAATTATTGAGGACGTAAAGGGAAAGAAACCTGCCGATGGCGCTAAAGGGAAAAGAATTGTTGATGAAGGTAGTAGCTCCAGAAGACCTCTGAGGCCTGCTCCATATGGTGTTCGGTATCGGCAACATGAGGATCGGTATCGGCAACAGTGTGAGGATCGGTATCGGCAGCAACAGGAAGGGTTACGTCGACATGAAGATCACTGGAATTGCCCGTTTTTCATTCATTGCTGGGAAGAAGGCATTAAATTGCCCACTGCCGATACCTGCCCTGAATGTAATGGTTACTATTTAAATGATCGGGTAGAGAGACAACATCACTCTAGTAATCGAGGGGTACGCATCAATACGCCGATCAAAGAAAAGGTGTCAGCATTTGATCGGCTGGGGGGCAGAGTTAGCGTGCATGACAGGCTGGGTAGGTATATTGATTATTTTCCAAAGAGTCATGCAAGGCTTGAAGAGATGGCTAACGAAAGGGTTCCTAATGAAGGGATATTCTGCCGGGATCCAAACATAGGCCTCCATGAGCAGAACACAAAGCATTATCAGCCTGTTTGGAAAACAAAGCTGCCCCAATGGTGCCATGAAGGATTGATGAAAACTCAAAAAAGAAGGGAACAGCGTATGTGTCAAGAAGACTTACAGTGCCCAAGAGAAGGCATCCCAAAGGCAACAACTCAAGTATGGCAACCAAAACGTAAGGGTGAAAGTCCATCGGCAGATGTTAACATGGTCTTCATGTTGCCGATGGAGTTCTTGGCGCCAGGTGACAAGGAACCAGCAGTTTTTGCCGATGAAGCAGCTCAACTAACTCTAGATCCAATGATGGCTGTGTTTGAAAAGCCTGCCGATGATGAGAGGTAAAACCTCAAAGCTCTGTTTGTTAAAGGCAGGATTGATGGACAGCCAGTGTCAAAGATACTCATAGATGGAGGAGCGGCAATTAATATCATGCCGTATGTTATGTTCCGAAGACTTAGAAAAGGAGACCAAGATTTAACCAAGACGGATATGATGCTTAAAGATTTTGAAGGCAATGTGTCTCCGGCTAAAGGGGCATTATGTGTTGAGTTGACTATCGGCAGCAAGACTTTGCCTACCACCTTCTTTATCGTTAACGGCAAAGGTAACTATAATTTGCTCCTAGGAAGGGATTGGATTCATGCCAACTGTTGTGTTCCTTCTATGATGCATCAGTGCCTCGTACAGTGGATTGGAGACAAGATTGAAATTATCCCTGGTGATTCTTCTTATATAATCGCATCGGCTAATTCTGAGACCTATGAACGAACAAAGTGCATATCGGGAGAAGCATGGGATACGGAATTTCTCAGGGTTGCCGATTATGAGCTCACACCGATCCAAGCAGTCGGTTCTAAAGATGAATTTTAATGGATCAGTTTGCCGATGGTGGAAAGCTTGGTCATGGGTTCACATCGGCTGATAATTTAGTGGAAATAGATATTGGTAACGGTGACAGGCCGAGACCAACTTTTATTAGTGCTAAGTTAGATTCTCAATGTAAACAGCAAATGATTGATATTTTGAGGGAATATAAGGACTGTTTTGCTTGGGATTATACAGAAATGCCTGGATTAGATCAGTCAATAGTTGAACATTGGTTGCCTATTAAGTCAGGATTTCGGCCTCATCAACAGCCCGCACGCCGATGTAATCCTAAAGTGTTACCTGATATTAAAGCCGAAATCACAAGGTTAATTGAAGCTGGTTTTATTCGGCAATGTCGATATGCCGAATGGATTTCTAACGTGGTTCCTGTTTATAAGAAAAATGGAAAACTTCGTGTGTGTATTGATTTCAGGAATCTTAATAAAGCCACACCGATGGATGGCTATCCAATGCCTGTTGCTGATTTATTGATTGATGCTGTAGCTGGACACTGGATCATCAGCTTCATGGATGGTAATGCCGGTTATAACCAAATTTTCATGGCTGAAGAGGATGTTTCCAAGACTGCTTTTAGGTGTCCAGGTCATGTGGGTTTATTCGAATGGATTGTCATGACCTTCGGCTTGAAAAATGTCGGTGCTACCTATCAAAGGGCTATGAATTTTATCTTCCATAAATACATCGGCACATCAGTTGAAATCTACATAGATGATGTGGTGGTCAAATCTGGGGGTTTTGAGAATCATCTGGCTGATCTGCGGAAAATCTTGGAGTGCACCAGAAAGCATGGTTTAAAGATGAATCCGACTAAATGCGCATTTGGTGTATCGGCAGGTCAATTCTTAGGCTTCATGGTACATCAAAGAGGTGTTGAAATCAGCAGGAAATCTATTGATGCAATTAATAAGATTGTTGCTCCTGCCGATAAGACTGAGTTACAATCCTTGATCGGCAAGATTAATTTTATTCGAAGATTTATATCTAATCTGTCAGGAAAGATCAGAGCCTTCAGTCCTTTATTAAGATTAAAAGCCAATCAGGAATTTGTATGGGGAACAGAGCAGCAATTAGCTTTAGAAGAAATTAAAAAATATTTGGTAAATCCTCCAGTATTGGTTCCTCCTCAACACGGGAAACCTTTCAAGTTGTATTTGTCTGCCGATGATAATGTTATCGGGTCAGCATTAATTCAAGAGTTTGAAGGGGAAGAACGTGTGATATATTATTTGAGCAGAAGACTGATAGACGCCGAGACCAGGTATTCGGCCATTGAGAAATTATGTTTGTGTTTATATTTCTCTTGCACAAAATTAAGGCATTATTTGTTATCGGCTGAATGCACTGTCATATGCAAAGACGATGTGGTTAAGCATATGTTGTCAATGCCAATTTTGAAAGGAAGAATCGGCAAGTGGATCTTGGCATTATCAGAATTTGATTTGCGTCATGAATCGGCTAAAGCGGTTAAAGGACAGGTAATGGCCGATTTTGTTACTCAACATTGCAGTGTGGTAGATTATGCTGAGATTGCTCCATGGACACTTTTCTTTGATGGGTCTACTTGCGGTGAAGGAGCAGGAATCGGTATTGTATTAATCTCGCCTCGAGGGAAGAAATATGAATTTTCATTGCCGATTGCTGGCACTTCAACAAATAATCAGGCTGAATATCAAGCTTTACTGAAAGGGTTAGAATTGCTCAGAGAAATTCGTGCCGATACAGTTGAAGTTTTTGGGGATTCCATGCTAGTCATTAATCAGTTGATCGGAACTTATGAGTGCCGAAGTGAAGTTTTGATTACTTATCATGAGAGGTGCCTGCAAATATTAAAGGAGTTTAAAGATTTTTGACTTGAACACATTCCCAGATTGCACAATGAAGAAGCTAATCGGCTAGCACAGCATGCTTCGGGATATCAACCGATCCGAGAAGTGCTGACATCGGTAGTTAATGCCGATGACTGGAGAAGGGATATTGCCGATTACTTAAAAAATCCATCAAAGAAAGTGGAGAGACGTATAAGGTTTCAAGCTACCAAGTATGTGCTCCTTGATACTGAATTATATTATCGCACTTTGGATGGGGTTTTACTCAAATGCCTTAGTAAAGAGGAATCGAAAAGTTTAATGGGTGAGATTCATGAAGGAGTGTGTGGGGCACATCAATCGGCATTTAAAATGAAATGGATGATTAGGAGGAACGGGTATTACTGGCCGACAATTCTCGAGGATTGTTTTAAATATTTCAAAGGGTGCCAGTCATGTCAGAAATTCGGTAATATTCAAAGAGCACCTGCATCGGCAATGAATCCTATAATCAAACCTTGGCCATTTAGAGGATGGGCTATTGATCTCATCGGTCAGATCTACCCACCGTCGAGTAAAGGACATAAATTCATACTCGTTGCTACCGATTATTTCACAAAGTGGGTTGAAGCAATTCCTTTAAAGAAAGTGTCATCGGCAAATATGATTGATTTTGTGAAAGAACATATTGTTTACCGATTTGGTATTCCTCAGACTATTACTACCGATCAAGGAACTATGTTCACGTCAGGAGAATTTGATAATTTTGCCATCGGTATGGGAATTAAAGTTCTAAATTCCTCTCCTTATTATGCGTAAGCTAACGGTCAAGCTGAAGCATCTAATAAAGGAATAATCAAGCTTATTAAACGAAAAGTTGAGGAAAATCCTAGGAGGTGGCATACTCTTTTAAATGAAGCTTTATGGTCATATCGGATGGCGTGTCATGGTGCAATTAAGGTCTCACCATATCAATTGGTATATGGGCATGATGCAGTTTTATCTTGGGAAATTAAGACTGGTTCTAGGCGTGTATTTTCTCAGGATCACTTGACAGCCGATGAGTATGACATGCTTATGAGAGATGAATTAGAAGATTTAGCAGGTCATCGGCTAAAGGCCTTAATTAGCGTCGAAGAAAATAAAAAGAGGGTTTCTAAGATGTATGCGTTACCAGGAGCCAACTGATTTATCCGATAAGGACCTTCCCAATTAGGGGACCACTTGCCGAATTTCGAACTCTTAGTCCCAATCGGCAAAACCAATTTCCAGACTAAATCTCCATTTGCAAATTCTTTTA
>CM041637.1:33797623-33935206 GCA_023333625.1 Bothriochloa decipiens | reverse complement strand
CGATGGAGATGGAGAAGGCAAAGAATGCTAAATGAAGGCTAAGGGTCACCGTCAAGAGCGCCGATGATCGAGTTCGTCGAAGAATCGCTTGTTGATGTCGTCGCCGGAGAGAGAAAAGCTAGGGTTTGAATCACAGATGAAAAATGGGCCGCGGTGGAGGAAGCACTATATGGGCCTGTTGGTACAGGATCTCCACTACCACGCATGCAACTCTCGAGGAGAAGTTCAAACGGTTTGGGCAATTACGACCTGGAGGAAATTTCGGCGCATAAAGTATTCTATACTCCAAAATTGGGGGGCATGTGTTGACACCATTTTTTGACACGTGTCAAAATGGACCGAAAACTGTGCTGATCGGCAAGGGAGTAGTTCTTCTCCAGCGTTGATTCTGAGTTGCCGATGGATGAGTGCCGATAAAGGACATGTTGATCTTGTACATTGCCGATGAAGCCAAAGGGCTGTTGCCGATAGAGTTTGAGGCATGGTTGCCGATGGAAAGCGGAGCTGAAGGACATGGAAAGCAGGTCTGAGCTGTTATTAATGGGTTGCCGATGGAATCTACAGAGATGAGGAGCATGCCGGTAGAGGTTTCATCGTAAAGCAATGGATAAGGGAACTGGCGATATTTATGCCGTTATTTTATTAGTTTATTTTTGAGTCCGACCTTGGTACGAGTCGTTATTTTTTATTCCTTAGAGATAAGACTTGTTTAGATAATACTTTGTTGTGTCTGTTTAGGACTCATAGTACCAGGGTATAAATATGTACCGAGAGACAATGTAAAGAATAATCATCAATACAACAAACTTATTATTTTTATCTACTTTTCAAGCAATCTACTTTTCGGCGACTTCGTCATCAGTACTTTTTCCTTTTCAACGAGTTCTTTCAAGAGTCGACGGGCTGTATCAACTTGATCTCCGGCGGCCTTGCAGGTTCCGCTTTTACCGAGCAAGATTCAGGCTTTGACGTCCGGGCGTATCGCTGTCGTCTCGTCTGATCTGTTCAACAGTTATCGAGTATCATCTGAGCTTTGACGTCCAGGCGTATCGCTGTCGTCTCGTTCAGGTTTTATTCAAATCTATCATCCTTGTTGATTAACAAGTCAAATTGACTGGCACGCTCTGGATATCGATTTCGGGTTTTAGCCCGGTGTGTTTGCAGATATAATTTTGCATCAACATTTACGTATTAAATTAGGACTCTTTTGATTAGTAGAGTATAAATATATGCCGAAGGGCATTGTAATGAACATCCAAGCATCAATAAACAAATCTACTTCTTATTTACCTTTACCAGTACTTTACTTTTCGGCGACTTCGCCAAGTACCTTTTCTTTTTCAACGAGTTCTTTCAAGAATCGACGGGCTGCATCAACTTGATCTCCGGTGACCTTGCAGGTTTCGCGTCTACCGAGCATGATTCAGGCTTTGACGTTTGGCGTATCACTGTCATCTCGTCTGATCTGTTCAACAGTTATCGAATACCTTCTGAGCTTTGACGTCCGGGCGTATCGCTGTTGTCTCGTTCAGATCTTATTCAAATTTATCATCCTTGTCGATTAACAGGTCAAATCGACTAGCACGCTTCGGATATCAATTGTGGGTATTAGCCTGGTGTGTTTGCAGATATAATTTTGCATCAACACATCTTTTGGCACGCCCAGTGGGACCAAGTCAATAGATCTATCATGAAGAATCCTACTGATATCACTCCAGAAAACATCATCGAGATATCAGAATCAGATCTCAAGGAGGATCAGAAGCAAGCCATGGAAAAAGCTATGGAGGATTACAGGCAGCTCTGCTTGAAGTCTTTCAGCAAGAATAGGGGCAAAGAAGTCATCCAGAAGCAAGATCTGCTGTTGCCTCGGCAGGTAACCTTTGACTCTAACCCTGGTAAATTACAGGAGATGGTTAATTCTGCATTAAATCAAGCTTTGATCAACCACTCCACCGTGCTGTCCAATACTGTCTACAATGCTGTTGTGCAAATGTTAAGGGACGGACAAGCACCAGGGTATGTCGGGCCAGCATATCATCAGCCGGGATCGGCATCTACCAGTACTCCATCGGCAACTCCAGCCATTGAGAGTGTGGAAGCGCCTACTCTTCTAGCTATATCAGGACCATCCATCATTGAAGCCACACCGATAGGATCAGATCTAATGTCTCAAGAGAGGCCTAGTACTCAGTTGAGCACAGATCTATCGGCATCGGCAATGTCAGGTCCTTCAGGTCAACATAGTCAAACTGCTGCTAATTGGTGGGGATACGGTATGCCTCCAGGTCCATCTACTACCAACTCTAGACTACCTCAAGTGCATGATGTAGCAGGGAAGTGTCCAATGACATCGGCTATTCCAATTCGGCCGGTGGCTCAAGTGCCGCATTATTCTACTGTACCTCCTACTATACAGCCATTATCAATGGGATTCTACGCGCCTCCGCAACAGATATCTTTTGCGAATCCATTGACTAATCCTCCACCAGTTCAACAGAGAGCTTCCACTGCAGAGCAGCCCATAGTACCATTTATATCTCAGTCTGGACTACCTGCAATTCAGGGCAATTATGCTGGCTATCATCCATCTATACAAGAGCATCAATTGTCTGCAAGTTATCAGCCATCGGCAAGTCAGGTGCCGATGAGTTACAATCTCAATTGGTTAGGGCAAGTGCCAGTTCAGCAATCTGCTATTCAGCCAAGCTACCAAGCAATGGGGACTCAACGGTATAGTCCACAGACAACTTTCCAGGAACAAGCTTCGGCAAAACAGCCGATGAACTTTACTCCGCAGATTGATGCCGTGAATATGCTGATTCATCCAAACCAAATGCCACAGGGGTATGTAGAAGCATATCAGCCAATGCCTCCAGTAGAGATCCAGCCAGTGCATCGACAAGATCAGGATGCACTCTTGACCGATAAGATTGCAGAAGTGATGAAAGAACAATTTGGGATTCAGCCCAAGATCGATACTTACTCTTATCGGACTCCATACCCTTCATCTTATGATTCAATTCCTTTCCCGAATCGGTACAAGGTGCCAGATTTCACTAAGTTTTCTGGGCAAGATGATACATCAACAATGGAGCACATCAACCGATTCATCATCCAGTGCGGGGAAGCAGCGAACAGGGATGAGCTGAGGATTCATTTATTCTCGTCCTCTTTGTCTGGATCAGCATTCGCGTGGTTTATATCATTGCCACCGAACTCTATTCTTACTAGGACCAATCTAGAAAGACAATTTCATAAGTACTTCTTTGCTGGTGTCCATGAAAAGAAGCTTACCGATTTGATGAAATTAAGACAGCGAAGCGACGAATCGGTAGAGAGTTTTGTGCAAAGGGTAAGAGACATGAAGAACAAGTGCTACAGCCTAGTGCTTGATGACCGCCAATTAGCTGGTTTGGCGTTTCAGGGTTTGTTGCCGCATCTCAGGGACAAATACGATTCTCAGGAGTTTGAAAGCTTAAGCCATATTGTGCAGAAGATCTCTGATCAAGGTGCTCAAGCCCCAGAATATAGGAAGAGCTGGAACAAGAAGGTGTCCTTTGTAGAAGAGGCAAAGGAATCAGATTCAGATGAAGAACCAACTTTCAGCCTGGCTGAGTGGGTAAAAGGTAAAAAACCTTTATCTTGTCCTTTTGGTCAGAAAGAGCTAGAGAAATTCACGTTTGATGTCACAAAAGCCGATAGAATATTTGATCTGCTGCTTCAAGAGGGCCAAATCAAGCTATCACCCAATCATGTGATTCCATCGGCATGAGCTGAAGAAGATAAGGTACTGTAAATTTCGTAATGCAACTTTGCACAGTACCAATGACTGCAAGGTTTTTAGACAGCAGTTGCAATCAGCAATTGAATCTGGGAGGATCAAGTTTGACAACTCTAAAGCTTAGAGGCCGATGAAGATTGATCAACATCCTTTCCCAGCAAACATAGTGGAGGCCATAAACAAGACCAAAGTGTTGACATCGGTAAGCGCTAAGAGGAGAGCATCGGTGGATCCTAGAAATCAAGCAACTACCGATGACTTGAAGGGGAAAGAGATAGTTGAAGAAAGTAGTAGTTCAAGAAGGCCTCCTAGACCAGCTCCGTACAGAATTCCAAGTGACCGCTATCGGCATCAGCAAGAGGGGTTGCATTGGGAAGCATGGCATCGGCATGAAGACCATTGGAGATGCCCCTTCTTCATCTATTGTTGGGAAGAAGGCATTAAATTGCCTACTGTTGATAGTTGCCCCGAGTGCAATGGTTATGATCGAGCCGATCGGGCAGAAAGAAGACCGCGCTGTGGTGATCGGAGCAGATACATCGGTAAGCCGATCAGAGAGAGGGCATCAGTACATGATCGGCTGGGGGGCAGAACCAGTGTGCATGAAAGATTGGGCAGGCATGCTGACTGTTTGCTGATGAATCAAGAGGAACTTGAGGAGATGACCAATGCAGGAGTCCCTGATGAAACAGTACTCTGCAGGGATCCCAATACAAATTGCCCAGGTTCAAGTGCAAAAATTTATCAACCCGTCTGGAAGACGAAGCTTCCTCAATGGTGTCCTAAAGGTCTAACGAAGACTCAAAAGAGGAAGATGCAACGTGAGCACAAAGAGGAAAATTCTCATGAAGCAAAAACTCAGGTATGACGGCTCAAGCGCAAAAGTGAAGGTCCATCGGCAGACATCAACATGGTTTTCCTATTGCCGATGAGATTCTTAGCACTTGCCAATAAAAAGAAGAAAATAAATAAAGTGCTCGTTCAAAAAGAGTGTATCGACGCTACATTAATGTGAAGTTTTACAAATTGCCAATGCATTACATTGCCAATGAGGAAGAAGGTTCACAAGTTCAACAATGAATGGATGGTTGATATCGCACGCAGGTGAATTTGGTCGGCTTCCTCCAGTATCTTTGCGTCTTCATCGGCATTGCCCTCAACTGGCTTGATCTTCTTCTTAAGCGCCAGCGTCTTGAGGACTTGATTGTCCCTTTCTTGCTGAAGAGTCTTGACAGCTTCGGGCATTTGGGCCTTCTCCTGATTTGCTGCGTCCAAAGCTCCTTCAATCTGTCTTAGCTCCGTTAGCAGGGCCTCTCTTCTTGCCGATAGTTGAGCAATCTTGTCTTCCAGATCTGCATGGGAGGCTTCTAGTTTACCGATGTCTTTGTGCTTTTCATCGGCAAATTGCTTATGCTTCATCATGTCCTCCTGGAGTTTTGCCTGAGTGGCTCTATCGGTAATCTGCTGGGCAGCCCTCTGATACTGCAACTGCCGACTCTCCAGATGTGCAGCTTGGAAGAGTGCTTCCTCGACATCGACAGGAATATGACCTCAAATTCCTTTAAAAGTTGCTCTTGCAGAATCAGAATCCTGGATCAGCAAAGAGGTCTCCTGTTGCAGCAAGGATAATAGCGTCTCCAGCTTTGACTTGGTTTTAGGTGATAGAACTCCAAGGGCTGGAGCAGAGCTTTCTTCAGAATCTTCATCATCGGGAACAATCCCACTGATAGAAAAGGAAAATAGACTATCGGGGGAATCTTGCTCCTAAAAAGGAAAAGGTGATGTCAGCAGAAGAACCCAAAGTGTTAAAGGTTATCTAAGGGAGTTAACTTACTTATTTCAAGGCAATCTCTCGCCTTTGGCTTGAAGAAACAACCTCAGGTACAATTGTCGATGACTTTTCTTGTGTTGGTACCTCGATTGGTTGCTGCTGCGACACCGGTGCCGATTAAGATCCTTGTATGGGTACAATGGCCGATGGAAGAGCAGTTGCCGATGGAGAAGTCTGCACAGATACATCAGGCGATGTCGGGCGAGGCGAGGACACCGATGGAGATGGTGTAAGTCTTGCCCGCTTTGATTGTGATTCTTCGCCCAATGAAGCCTTACGCTTGTGCTGTAAAATATCGGCGTCGGATGGCTGGGGGCATCAGCAATGGAAGGCTGAGGAATCGGTACACTTGGGACGGTTGCCGATGCAATTACTTGGTGCTACAAGAAAAATAGATGAGTAAAAGTGCCGATCCAATGATCAAGGTTTAAATAAAGAATACCTCTGGAGAATCATCAAGGACGACAAGGTGTGGCGACGAAGGTGCTGCAGGTGGAGACGAAGGTCGGGTTACCGATGAAGATTCCATTGGTGTAGAACTCGCGGCCTGAAATGTGAAATCGGTAAATCACAGCAATCGGCATCTACAAAAGAGGGTGAGGTGATTACCTTAGATGTCTGTGCCGAGGATGCGATCGATTTGGTGCTCTTCTTGGAATGACCACGGCCCATCACAGTGTCTAGCGAAGGAGCTTTATAGCCAATGATGGATACTGGGGAGATAGGTTGTAGCCGTATGACCTTGCCGCTCTTACTTAGTGTTGGAATTGGGTCATTGACCTGTTAAAAAGGGGTTAGTTGCCGATGGATTAAAAGGGAGTTGAAAGAAGTACAGAGGGTCAGACTTACCACATCGGCAGGGATGGCGTGATCGGAATCAATGAGATTCCAGTAAAGATGAGGAGATGCAAAGAATAGTTGCTCTTTCCATTCTTGCCACCATAATTTGAAGGACTCGGTGACAAAAGAAGCCGGTACCCAATCGGTTAGATCGACATTAGAGGTGTCGGCATCGGGAAGGAGAGTAACAATCTTGTGCCAATCCACACAGTTCGCAATAGTCTCTCTTGGTTTAATCACATCGGCAAAGCAGAGGTTGATGGGCAGTTGCCCAAAAGCTAGTTGTCTTGCTGCTACCGATGGATAATAGAACTCATATATGGGAATAGTGTTCTTCCCGCTTCCAAATATGTTGACCGGGATGGCACGAGGGGTGATTATTGCACTAAGAATGTCGGCATCTTTGTTTAAAGCCTCATCGGTAAGGTTAAAGGAAAGAGGGAATCTTGCTTCTTCATCAACATACGGGACCTAGGCCCAAAGCTCAGAAGGGATGCCGATGTAGAATCTATGGAAGAGATTGCCGATCTAGACTCTGTTTTCCTCCGCCCCTGGTAATACTGCCAGTGCTTCTCCAAAGTTGATAGGGGGGCGCGTTGCCGATTCTTCTTCCTCAAGTTGATAATCTTCAGGAAGACTTTGAGGGAATCGCTGGTGAACAGATCAATATGAAAATACTTGTGCATATGGGCGTTCAACCACATATTGATGAACCACCAAGGGCCCCCCAGATTGCTGATGGATTTACCTTGCAGCAGCCTTTGTGACACTTGGTGAAGGAGATGGTAGACTGAGCCAAGGAGGTATCGGCCCAGTGGGAGCCTGACGCCACTAGCCAACATCTCTGCTGCAGGAAGGTGCATGTTGGTCGGTCCAACTGTTCTGCCGCAGAAAATAAATTTCTCAAGCCACATATTCAAAAAAGCTGAATGCTCCCTGTGACTGACTGAACCGGATTTCTTATACTCACTGAAATAACCAGTCTAGCCGCCAATGTTCCTGGTAGTCAGCCGATGCTCAGGTTTTCTCTGAAACAGTGCGTTGTCATCGGCAGATGAGATGTTCAAGCCAGTGAGCATATACACATCGGCAAGGGTTGGAGAGGCTGGTCCATGTTTGAAGATGAAGGCATTCAGAGTATCAGACCAGAAGTAGGAGGCGGCGATTAACAGTGATTCATTCCTCTCCATATCGGCAATAGATAATCTGATGCACTGTTCTAATCTATGTTCCGCCCAATATAGCTCCATTGGCCTTGCGACCCTCAAATACCAGTCTTTCCATCCCTTGGTGGTTTTCGGCCAAGATCGAAAGGTATCAGTCCAGAATTCCAAATCAAAATTCTGAGCTCTAAAGGGGATTCGATTGGTTTCTGCGTTTATGATGTCGATTGGGTCTAGATTTCCCATTGGGCCTAGGCAGATAAAGTGATTCTGATGCATTGGAATGAGAAGATTATTGCAAAGTTCCTGAGAGTAGAGATTGAGAATAAGGAAGAGTCATGAACTGCATGGAGAAGGAGAAACGAAATGTCAAAGGACGGGTAAAAGAAGAAGACTAACATTGGGGACGTCAAAGCAGATAGCCATGGCCGCGACGAAGATGGAGAAGGCAAAGAATGCTAGTGGAGGCTAAGGATCACCGTCAAGAGTGCCGACGATCGAGTTCATCGAAGGATCGCCTGTTGATGTCGCCGCTAGAGAGAGAAAAGCTAGGGTTTGAATCGCAGATGAAAAATGGGCCACGGCGGAGAAAGCATTATATGGGCCTGTTGGTACAGGATTTCCACTACCGTGCGCGCAACTCTCGAGGAGATGTTCAAGCGGTTTGGGTAATCATGACCTGGAGGGAATTTCGGCGCATAAAGCATTTTATACTCCAAAATTGGGGGCATGTGTTGACACCGTTTTTCGGCACGTGTCAATAAGGATCCGGAGACAACTAAATCGGCAAGGAGGTGGTTGTTCTCCAGCATTGCTTCTGAGTGCCGATGGGTGATTGCCGATAAAGGACATGATGATCTCGTACATTGCCGATGAAGCCAGAAGGCTGTTGCCGATAAGATAGGCAGGAAGGCTAGAAGGTTGTTGCCGATGCCAGGGATGTGCCGATAAGAAGATGACTTCATCATGACGGGAGCGGACAGCGGATCGGCGACACGAAGCTTATGATTTTTAGTATTGTAGTTTAAATCCAACTCCTATACAAGTTTTATTTCTTTCTCAAGGAATAGAGTTCGTATAAGGAATTAGTTTATTTCTTCTATATTTGAGCTTTACGTATTAAATTAGGACTCTTTTGATTAGTAGAGTATAAATATATGCCGAAGGGCATTGTAATGAACATCCAAGCATCAATAAACAAATCTACTTCTTATTTACCTTTACCAGTACTTTACTTTTCGGCGACTTCGCCAAGTACCTTTTCTTTTTCAACGAGTTCTTTCAAGAATCGACGGGCTGCATCAACTTGATCTCCGGCGACCTTGTAGGTTCCGCGTCTACCGAGCATGATTCAGGCTTTGACGTCCGGGCGTATCGCTGTCATCTCGTCTGATCTGTTCAACAGTTATCGAATACCTTCTGAGCTTTGACGTCCGGGCGTATCGCTGTCGTCTCGTTCAGATCTTATTCAAATTTATCATCCTTGTCGATTAACAGGTCAAATTGACTGGCACGCTTTGGATATCGATTGCGGGTATTAGCCCGGTGTGTTTGCAGATATAATTTTGCATCAACACAAATCTACTTTTTATCGCAATTTACTTCTACCAGTACTTTACTTTTCGACGACTTCGTCAAGTATTTTCTTTTTCAACAAGTTCTTTCAAGAATCGACAAGCTGCATCAACTTGATCTCCGGTGACCTTGCAGGTTCTGCGTCTACCGAGCATGATTCAGGCTTTGACTTTTGGGCGTGTCGCTGTCGTCTCATCTGATCTGTTCAACAGTTATCGAATACATTCTGAGCCTTGACGTCTGGGCGTATCGCTGTCATCTCGTTCGGTTTTTATTCAAATTATCATCCTTGTCGATTAACAGGTCAAATCGACTGGCACGCTTCGGATATCGAATTTGGGTATTAGCCCGGTGTGTTTGTAGATAAGAATTTTGCATCAACACATCTTTTGGCACGCTCGGTGGGACAAAGTCAATAGATTTATTATGAAGAATCCTGCTGATATCAATCCAGAGAACATCATCGAGATATCAGAGTCAGATCTCAAGGAGGATCAGAAGCTTGCCATGGAGGACTACAGGAAGCTTTGCTTGAAGTCTTTCAGCATGAATAGGGGTGGAGAAGTCATCCAGAAGCAAGATCTGCCATTGCCTCGGCAGGTAACCTTTGATTCCAACCCTGGTAAATTACAAGAGATGGTTAATTCTGCATTGAATCAGGCTTTGATCAACCACTCCACTGTGCTGTCCAATACTGTTTACAATGCTGTTGTGCAAACGTTAAGAGATGGACAAGCACCAGGTTATATCATCAGCCGGGATCGGCATCTGTCAGTACTCCATCGGCAACTCTAGCTGTTGAGAGTATGGAAGCGCCTACTCCTCCAGTTATATCAGGACCATCTATCATTGAAGCCACACCGATAGCATCAGATCTAACATCTCAGGAGAGGCCTAGTACTCAGTTGAGCACAGATCTAGCAGCATCAGCAATGTCAGGCTCTTCAGTCCAACATAATCAGATTACTGCTAATTGGTGGGGATACAGGATGTCTCCAGGTCCATCTACTGCCAACTCTAGACTACCTAAAGTGCATGATGTAGCAGAGAAGGGTCCAATGACATCGGCTACTCCAATTCGGCCGATGACTCAAGTGTCACATTACTCTACTACACCTCCTGCTATACAGCCATTGTCAATGGGATTCCACGCGCCTCCGCAACAGATATCTTATGCGAATCCATTGACTAGTCCTCCACCAGTTCAATAGAGAGTTTCCACTGCAGGATAGCCCATAGTGCCATTCGTATCTCAATCTGGGTTATCTGCAATTCAGGGCAATTATGCTGGCTATCATCCACCCATACAAGAGCATCAATTGTCCGCAAGCTATCAGCCATCGGCAAGTCAGGTGCCGATGAGTTATAATCTCAATTGGTCAGGGCAAGCACCAGTTCAGCAATCTGCTATTCAGCCAGGTTACTAGGCGATGGGGACTCAGCAGTATAGCCCATAGGCAGCTTTCCAGGATCAAACATCGGCAAAACAGCCGATGAGCTTTGCTCCATAGAATGGTGCTGTGAATATGCTGATTCTTCCAAGTCAAGTACCATAAGGATATGTAGAAGCATATCAGCCAGCGCCTCCAGTGGAGATTCAGCCAGTGCATCGGCAAGATCAAGATGCACATTTAACTGATAAGATCGTAGAAGTGATGAAAGAGCAATTTGGGATTCAGCCCAAGACTAATACTTACTCTTATCGAACTTTGTACCCTCCAGCTTATGACTCAATTCCTTTCCCGAATCGGTACAAGGTGCTAGATTTCACTAAGTTTTCTGGGTAGGATGATACGTCGACGATGGAGCACATCAACCGATTCATCATCCAGTGTGGAGAAGCTGCTAACAGGGATGAGCTGAGGGTCCATTTATTCTTGTCTTCTTTGTCAAGATCGGCATTCACGTGGTTTATCTCATTGCCACCGAAATCTATTCTTACTTGGGCCAATCTAGAAAGACAATTCCATAAGTACTTCTTTGCTAGTGTCCATGAAAAGAAGCTTACCGATTTGATGAAATTGAGACAGCAAAGCGACGAATCAGTGGAGAGTTTTGTGCAAAGGGTATGAGACATGAAGAACAGGTGCTACAGCCTAGTGCTTGATGATCGTCAGTTAGCTGGTTTGGCTTTCTAGGGTCTGTTGCCGCATCTCAGGGACAAGTATGATTCTTAGGAGTTTGAAAGTCTTAGCCACATTGTGCAGAGGATTTTTGACCAAGGTGCTCGAGCTTCAGAACCTAGGAAGAGCTGGAACAAGAAAGTATCCTTTGTAGAAGAAGCAGAAGAGTCTGATTCAGATGAAGAACCGACTATCGGCCTGGCTGAGTGGGTGAAGGGTAAAAAGTCTTTATCTTGTCCTTTTGGTCAGAAAGAGCCAGAGAAATTCACGTTTGACATCACAAAGGCTGGTAGAATATTCGATCTGCTACTTCAAGAAGGCCAAATCAAGCTGTCGCCTAATCATGTGATTCCATCGGCAGAGGAGCTAAAGAAAATGAGGTACTGCAAATTTCATAATGCAACTTTGCACAGTACCAATGACTGCGAGGTGTTCAGACAGCAGTTTCAATCAGCGATTGAATCTAGGAGAATTAAGTTTGACAACACTAAAGCTCAGAGGCCGATGAAGATTGATCAACATCCTTTCCCTACAAACATGGTGGATGCTGTAAGCAAGACCAAAGTGTTGACATCAGCAAGCGCTAAGAGGAGAGCATCGATAGATCCTAGACATCAAGTAACTGCTGATGACTTGAAGGGGAAAGAAGTAGTAGAAGAAAGCAGCAGTTCAAGAATACCTCCTAGACCTGTTTCATACAGAATTTCAGGTGGCCACTATCGACATCGGCAAGAGTAGTTGCGTCAGGAAGAATGGCGTCAGCATGAAGATCATTGGAGATGCCCCTTCTTCATCTACTGCTGGGAAGAAGGCATTAAATTGCCTACTGTTGATAGCTACCCCAAATGCAATGGTTATGAATGAGCCGATCAGGGGAAGAGCATCGGTACATGATCGGCTGGGGGGCAGAATTAGTGTACGTGAAAGACTGGGCAGGCATGAAGATTGTTTTTCGATGAACCAGAAGGAGCTCAAAGAGATGGCCAATGCAAGAGTCCCTAATGAGGCAATACTCTGTAAAGATCCCAATATAAACTGCCCAGATTCAAGTGCGAAACTTTATCAGCCTGTTTGGAAGACGAAGCTTCCTCAGTGGTGCCCTGAAGGACTGACAAAAACTCAGAAGAGGAAGTTGCAATGGGAGCACAAAGAAGAAAACCCCCGTGGGGCAAAGTCTCAAGTGTGGCAGCCGAAGCGTAAAGACGGAAGTCCATCGGCAGATATCAATATGGTTTTCATGTTGCCGATGGAATTTCGGGCACTTGCCGATGAGGAGGAAGAGAGAGTTCTTTCAGAACAAGTGGCTCAGCTGATATTGGATCCGATGATGGCCGTCTTTGAGAAGCCCACCAACGATGAGAGCCAGCATCTCAAAGCTTTATTCATCAAGGGCAAGGTTGATGGGCAGCCAGTGTCAAAAATACTCATAGATGGAGGGGCTGCGATTAACATCATGCTGTATGCTGTGTTTTGGAGGCTCAGAAAAGGAGATCAAAATCTAGCTAAGATGGACATGAAGCTCAAAGACTTTGAAGGGAATATATCACCGGTCAAGGGAGCACTGTGCACTGAACTAACCATCGGCAGTAAAACATTGCCGACCACGTTCTTTGTCATCGGTGGAAAGGGTGCCTATAACTTGTTATTAGGAAGAGATTGGATTCACGCTAATGGTTGCATTCCTTCTATGATGCACCAATGCCTCATGCAGTGGGTTGAAAACAAAGTCGAGGTGGTTCTCGATGATTCATCATATATAATTGCATCGACAGAATCAGAGACTTATGAGCGGTCCAAGTGCATATCAGGAGAAGCATGTGATTTGGAGTTCCTCAGGACTGCCGATTATGAGCTACCACCGATCCAAGCAGTTGGCTCTGAAGATGAGTTGTAAATGGATAGGTTTGCCGATGATGGAAAACTGGGCCATGGGTTTACATTGGCAGATGACTTAGTTGAAGTAGATATCGATAACGGTGATAGACCAAGGCCGACTTTTGTTAGTGCTAAGTTAGATCTCCAGAGCAGAGAACAATTGATTGCTTTATTGAAAGAATATAAGGATTGTTTTGCATGGGATTACACAGAGATGCCAGGTTAGATCGATCAATTGTTGAACATTAGTTACCTATCAAACAAGGATTTCGGCCACATCAGCAGCTAGCACGCCGATGCAATCCTAAAGTGCTGCCTGATATTAAGACCAAAATAACAAGGTTGATTGAAGCAAAGTTCATCCGATAATGCTGATATGCTGAATGGATTCCTAATGTGGTTCCTGTCTACAAGAAAAATGGGAAACTTCGTGTCTGTATTGATTTCAGGAATCTTAACAAAGCTACACTGATGGATGGCTACCCAATGCCTGTTGCCAATTTATTAATTGATGCTACTGCTGGACATCGGATTATTAGCTTCATGAATGGGAACGCCGGATATAATCAGATCTTTATGGCCGAAGAAGATATCTCCAAGACTGCCTTCAAATGTCCAGGTCATGTGGGGTTATTTGAATAGATAGTCATGACTTTTGGTTTGAAGAATGCCGATGCTACCTATCATCAAGCTATGAATTTTATCTTCCATAAATACATCGGTACATCGGTCGAAATCTACACAGATGATGTAATGATACAAGCCGATTTTCACGTAATCAGTTGATATTACACATCGGAGAAAATACCTTTGTTTCAGCGATATAGAAGACTACTCTTGACCTAAGTACTCCTTGATCGTACGAATAGCTCGACGGAGGTTCTTATCAGTGTCATACGTGATATATGTGAGGACGTGAGCATGAACTCGAACTGCTCTGATCTCTCTGGTGAGGCCTTGCAAATCCTGCATCATCCAGGTTCTTCTGACTTCCAGAATGGCGAGTCTTTGCTCTACAACAGGTAGAGAACGGGGAAGCTCTTGGGGGATGTCGATGGCGTACATCTGTTGGCCGTGACTGAGGGTTGCGAAGACTTCAGCTTGGAATTGGTTCAAGTAGCTCTTGACTTGTTCATTTTGCATCTCGTTCAGCTCATAGGGACTCTCCAGTAGCTTCAAGATCTCTTCAAGGGGGTTCATGAGCTGACAAGAGTAAGAAAGTAAACAAGGAGTTGCAAAAGTAATAAATGCGTGATCAGATATGATACCCGGTTCATCGAAGAAGAAGATGCCATTGAAAGTGCTTGATGAAGAAGAAAGGTATATGCAAATTTTGAGAAGAACGCAGAGGTGTAGCTAAAGTTTTTGCCTGTCCGTTGAGATTCTGACCATTGAGCTTCAAAAATCAAGGAACGGTCAAGTGGAAAAGGGAAAATTCAATTTATTGAGGCACAGAGTTTGAGGATCATTCAAATGAAGCATTGAGGCAAACGCGTGAAGACCCAAGATAAATTAATAAGTCCAAAGGATAGAGTTATACAACACATTGTCGATGAATAAGAGTTTACATATTGAGAATAGAGTGAATTGCCGATATCGCACGCAGGCGAATCTGATTGGTCTCTTCTATTTCTCTAGCAGCATCGTCGGCAAAGCCCTCTATAGCTGTTTCAACTTCAGGAGTTCAGCCAGCAGAGCTGCTCGTCTTGCCGATAGTTGGGAAATTTTCTTATCAAGATCAGTGCTGGAGGTCTTCAGGTTGCCGATGTCCTTGTGTTTCTCATCAACAGTACGTTGTGATCCATCAATTCTTTGTAAAGCTTTTCCTGCATCGCCCGGTCGGCAATACGTTGGCTGGCCTTTTGGTATTATGTCTGTCAAAACTCGAGATGAGCTACGGCGAGAAGTGCTTCCTCAACATTGATAGGAACTTGGCCATGAATTGCTTTGAAAGCTGCTCTGATAGGGAAAAGTAGGGTCTCTAATTTGGATCTAACATCGGCAGGAACAGCTCCTAGAACAAGAATAGTACTTTTGGTATCCTCTTCATCATCGGATGCTTTATCACTGATGGCAAATGAAAATAGGCTGTCCAGAGAGTCTTGTTCCTGAAGAAAATTGGTTAGCTTGGAAATATGAGTATGATAACACTTGTGATAGGCAAGTTTATTGGTCTAGGTATCGATGGTGATTCTGGCGTGTCCACATCGGCAAGCGCTAGCTGAGGAGGAGGGGTCGATGGTGCATCAGAAGCAGCTGACGTTCTGGGTCACTTAGCCTAAGGATCTGCATCGGATGGAGCGTTACGCTTGGTTCCTATAGTCTGAACATCCGCTTTCTGGGGGCATCGGCAACTGCAAGTTGGGGCGTTTGAATATCTGAAACAGTTATCGATGTGCCTGTCTGGAGCTGTATATGGAAGATAGTGTTAGTAAAAGCTCTGATGATCGGGAAGTAGTTCAAAGCAGGATGTGCCTCTGGAGATTCATCTATGATGACGAGGCTTGGTGACGAAGGTGCGACTTGTGAAAATGAGAGTTGGGCTCTGATGAAGGGGATATTTTTGGGCCAACTGGTGCAGAGGCGTTTCGGATATATTGACAGGAGTAATCATGACCTGGAGGAAATTTTGGTGCATAAAGTATTCTATACTCCGAAATTGGGGGCATGTGTTGACATCTTTTTTCGGCACGTGTCAATAAGGATTGGAGACTAGACTAATCGGCAAGGAGGATGGTTTTTCTTCGATATTGCTTCTGATGTTGTCGATGAGTAGTTGCCGATGAAGGGCAGGTTAATCTGAATTATTGCCGATTGGGCTGAAGATGTGTTACCGATACACTTGAGCCAACCCTCGAATATGACCCCTCGAGTCATTGACCCCTCGAGGACGGAAATTCCCTCGAGCAGGCAACCCTCGAGCACAGTATATTCTCGGCCGTCTACTCTCCGTACATTATTGATGAAGCTAAAGAGCTATTGCCGATGAGAGTGATAGAGAGCTAGGGGATCGTTGCCGATGAAGCTAAAAAGCTGTTAGAGGATCATTGCCGATGAGACAGAAAAGCTATTGCCGATAAGATAGGCAGAAAGACTAAAAGGTTGTTGGCGATGCCAGGGATGTGCCGATGAAGAGATAGCTTCATCATGACGGAAACGGACAGAGGATCGGCATCATGTGAGCTTCAAGTTTTCGTAGTGTAGTCTGAGTCCAGTTCCTATACGAGTTTTATTTCTTTCCTTTAGAGATAGAGTTCGTATAAGGAGTAGTAAGTTTATTTTTCTATATTTAAGCTTTTCATATTTAGTTAGGATTCTTCGGATAGTAAGAGTATAAATATGTGCCAAAGGGCATTGTAATGGACATCCAAGCATCAATAAACAAATCTACTTTTTATCGCAATTTACTTCTACCAGTACTTTACTTTTCGACGACTTCGTCAAGTATTTTCTTTTTTAATAAGTTCTTTCAAGAATCGACGGGCTGCATCAACTTGATCTCCGATGACCTTGTAGGTTCTGCATCTACCGAGCACAATTCAGGCTTTGACTTTCGGGCGTATCGCTGTTGTCTCGTCTAATCTGTTCAACAGTTATCGAATACATTCTGAGCCTTGACGTCCGGGCATATCGCTGTTGTCTTGTTTGGTTTTTATTCAAATTATCAGCCTTGTCGATTAATAGGTCAAATCGACTGGCACGCTTCGGATATCGAATTTGGGTATTAGCCCGGTGTGTTTGCAGATAAGAATTTTGCATCAACATACCCTATGGATTTCTTTATGGAAATTGGATGCAAATCATGGATATAATCAAAAGAACCTATAAAGGCTGGGGTTTCCTATGCAAGTGATCAGGTATATAATTAATATAATAAACAAGTTTTAAGCATTCCCATTCACAAAACCATCCACCATCATCCACTCATCTCTGAATCACCATCCCAGATCATCCAACACCATCTCAGACATAAGTCGACAGGCCCACAGCCCTCAACCTGGCTTAGGGCCGGAAATCGCTCTTAGGGGCAGATAGAACACTCCACTCACTAGTCCGATGCATCCTCCTAAGGAAAGGTCCATAGCCAATGAATTAGCATATGTATCGATCGATCAACCATACACTCTGTAGAGGTTTCACTAATCCACTAGATAGCCATCATCGGTGTTGATCACCACTGAGGCAGATTTCGGGCACCTACTGCCATAGAACGATGCCACTCTACCATCCAGCTCTGGATCATTGAAACTGTGAAGAGATCATGTGTCCGCTCTCAAAGAATACTCCATATCATGTACCCGCTCCCAAGAGGGTGCCATGATCATCTTCGAAGGGTGTTAGCTCTGCCATGCATGTACCTCCCTAACACTACTCGCCTAGCAGTAGTGGCATCGATCTATCTAGCGGTTCAGTTGTCTCCCCCCATTGGAGAGCGAGTGGAAAGCAAAGGACTCCTAAGGTCTGGATACCAGCGTAACAGTTCCTAGGTGTGACCAAGCTAGGATATCTCCATTAGGGTTATTCTTTAATGTGCTACCACGGCACGCTCGTCCTGGTTTCCACCCCTTAGAGGCTTCCACCCAAGATTCTCCATCACATCCAAGTTAGCCCACCACAGGCTTCTCTAGTGGGAATGTCCAAATCCATTCCCCAGCAAAACTTGCTCCAAAAGCTCATTGTAGATCCCACCTTGATCTACTCAACCCTCACCCTACTCCCTGTCTAAGTTCCACCCCAACCTAGATACATCATCATCAGCTCACAAGCCCATCTGATCCATCAACATACTAAGCCTAGCATCCCTGCCAGACCTTCCCAGGGTTCATCACATCGCATCAAAATGTGAGTGAAGTATATATATAAGTAAAGTAGATAAGCGTGTGGCTAACATAACAGCGGGTAAGCAGGTGATGGGTTACGACAAGGTAGGGCTCATCAAGTAATAATCTACCATGCATTCCTAGCACAGGTGAACCATTATATTGCAATAAAAGTAAAGCACTAGTAATACTAGAATAGGCATGCGTAATGGGATCTATGAGGTTGGGTGGGATGTGGCACCTTCGCTGTTGTTGCTTTCTGATCTTCCCTAATACTCGCTGTCGTTGTCAGGCCGGTCCTCGCTCAACCCTGTAACTGGAGATTAATGGTCATGGGAGCGACCCCTATAGATTAGCACAAAGAACAAATGCTAAAATCAAGATCCAAATGCACTCAAACATAGCGTGGGTCCAACAATGATAGCACAGCAGATGACGTGGATGATGACATCATGCTGATGTCAGCAGTGACAGGTGGGACCAGGGTGACGTCATCTACTGACATTAGTGTTGACTCAGTCAATGGTCAACGGTCAACTGATAGGTGGGACCACTGGGCTGTTAATGAGCCATTACTGGGCCGATTGGGCCCGATATGGGCCAGGCATGGGCCAGGTAATGAGCCATTACTCTGGTGCTGCCATGTCATCTTCTGGATCCAAAATGGGCTTAGCTCATGGCTCTTGGTCCCCGGTGCATCGATGCTCGCTGGGTCCACTGTCAGCAACTCAGGTCCAAGTGCACTAGGTGTACCGATCAGTCCTCAAGTACACGCGGTCCACAGACCGGTTCATGATGCTCCAGCGGCTGTGGGGTCCACCAGCAGTGACTCAACCCTCCTGGACCATGTCCATCTCCTCCTCTATGAACTAATCCCCTCCTCTGTTTCCTTCACTCCGACGATGGGGCTCGTCGGTGGCAGCCAAATCTCTAATTCGGGCATCACGATGGTCCTTGGCCTCCATTAACTTGCTCATCGGCTCCGCGGTAGCACGGTGACTCGATTAAGGTGACTCCAAGGCGATAGTTGGCAATCGGTGAGGCCCCTCCTTGATGAACGGCGAAGCAACGGTGACGATGCATGGCAACAGCACAATAGCAACCGATTCCAAGCCAAAGCGGGGCACGAGGGTGCAATTGGGATCACCCAACACCCTCCCGACGCGCCGGTGGTGACCATCTTCCACGGCAGACTACACGTGGGTAGCAACTCCCAGGGCGAAGCTCCGATGTGGCCGCGGTGCACGGCACAGGACCAGGGGAGGTCCCTGGTCCCCATCTTCTGTTCCAGCACATCACGGCGGTTCTTGTCGGCAGTTCCTCATCCTTTGCAGCGGTCGAAGATGACGAAAAATAGGTGTAGCATGGTGGCGCTCTAGAGGGCATTACAGTGGCATGGTGGCATGTAGACGGTCCTCCGGTGCAGCATCCAAACAGTTGGCTGGTTCCAGATCCGGCGATGATACGGCTCGGGGCTCAACGGTTGGCTAGCAAGACGGCTTTGCCGCGGTGGCACATGGCCACGACGTCAAGCATGGCGGCTGTCTAGTCCAGCGTCCTCCTAATGTTGTGGTCCTATGTGGTCTGGCTGGTCAGTGTGTGTGTGAGTGTGTGTGTCAGGGTTGGAATAGGGGATCATGGTGGTGCTCACCAGCGCAGAAGAGGAAAGTAGGTGTGGTTCGTCTTGGCGGTGAGTGGTTCCATTGTAGGTGAGGCAGAAGGATGTAGCTGATGCCGGCTTGTGGTACAGCTTTTCCTTCCTTGACCCAGCGATTCCTCTGTCTTCAATTCCGACAGCGGCTTCAACGAGCTTCTTCTGCTCTCCACCATCTTCTTCTCCTTTCTCCTCCTTCTCCTCTGAGCTGGTAGCGGTGTGGTATGGTTTAGTAAGCCACCAAGGTGGCAGCGCGGTCTAGGGAACCCTAGAACACCGGGGCTGGCTTATATAGAGGAGCGGAGGTCGGGGGGTCACGGTGGCGGCGGCATGATCCGGCTTGAGCTCGATCAAGTGGCCAGGGAGGTCTCCAGGTCACCCGGTGGGGCTCGGCTGGGTCCAGGGCATCAGCAAGGGAAGGCTAGGTGGGGCTGTGTGCGGCTAAGCATTATAGCGGCATAAACTCACCGTGGCAGTAGCGCATGTGCGCGCACGCACGAGGGAAATCGCCCATGCCGTGGGCATTTTTCTACCGGGTGGTCGGCCCAGGTGGCACGCTTGCATGTGTGAATAACAAGTAGGACGGGATAGAGTGGTTGCGACTCCTTGCATAGCGGCGACGCGGGGGACAAAACCTGACATCGGCGATGTCACGCGCGAACGGCCGGTGGGGGACATGGGGGAAAGGTATGACAAGTTAGCCCCACATGTCAGCGGCTCGGGGAGGTACATGATGGGTTGGTGATCTTCTTCGCTTGCTGGGCCGACTGGGCTGGTGCGGGAAGAAAAGGAAAGGGAAAAAGAAGGCCAGGCTGGGCTGGTTGGTCGGCTTGGGTCGGATGGCTTTTCCCTTTTTGATTTTTATACTTTCTCTTTTCTAATTCTGTTTTTCAAATACTTGTATATGTATATATGATATATATATGTAACATGTTGTAAAATAATTCTCTAGTGGACATACATGGTCCTTGCTAGGTAGGGTAGTATTCCCATATATTTGATATTTATTTATTATATAAATAAATATTGTTGGTATATTATTTAGCACACATAAATTCAAATAAAAACCAAATCACATGTTAATTTAAAATGCAACATGATGCATGACACATGAGCTATGAATTTGCAAGGTAAGGACATGAGATACTTGTGCAACATGTGTGGGAACTTTCTACATGACACATCATCACTCATAGGTTTTGAGAAAAAAATTTTGTAGCTCGGATTTTCCGGTTGTTACATTTGTACTCATCGTATTCCTACAGATCCTGATGTTTTACCTTCTAGAGAACCTCAAAGGAGGCTAATAATGTGATGAGAGAGGTGGTTATGAAAGAGGTTTTGAAACTATTACACACCGGGATTATTTAACCTATGCCACACAGTGAGTGGGTGAGCCTTGTGCAAGTTGTGCCTAATATGGGAGGCATGACTATTGTGAGGAACGAAAAGAATGAATTAATTCCTCAGAGAACCGTCACCGGTGGCAAATGTATATTGATTATAGAAAACTCAACAAGGCAACAAAGAAAGATCTCTTTCTGCTGCCTTTCATTGATGAAATGTTAGAGCATTTGGCAAATCACTCTTTCTTTTGTTTTCTTGATGGATATTCTAGATATCATCAGATTCCAATCCATCCGAATGATCGAAATAAAACCACTTTTACATGTCCATACAGAACCTATGCTTATCACAGAATATCTTTTGGATTATGTAATGCCCCTGCTTCTTTTCAAAGATGTATGATGTCTATATTTTCTAAGATGATTGAAGAAATCATGGAAGTTTTCATAGATGATTTTTCTGTTTATGGAAAAACTTTTGATGATTGCCTTGAAAATTTAAACAAAGTTTTGAAAAGATGTGAAGAAAAGCACTTAGTCCTTAATCGGAAAAAATATCACTTCATGGTTAGAGAAGACATAGTGTTATGGCATTTAATTTCTAAGCGTGGAATTGGGATAGATAGAGCTAAAATTGAAGTAATTGAACAGCAACCCCCACCTGTGAACATTAAAGGACTATGGAGTTTTCTTGGCCATGCTAGTTTTTATCATCGATTTATAAAAGATTTCTCACATATTGCTAGACTGCTTACTAATCTTTTAGCTAAGGATGTTCCTTTTGAAATTGATGATGCTTATCTTAAAGCTTTCGAAACTTTGAAAAAAGCACTTACGTCTGCACCGATCATTCAACCCCCTGATTGGTCTTTGCCTTTTGAGATCATGTGTGATGCAAGTGATTATGCAGTAGGTGCTGTGCTAGGACAATATAAAGATAAGAAACATTATGTAATTGCTTATGCTAGCAAAACTTTGATAGGACCACAACTTAATTATACAACTACTGAAAAAGAACTCCTAGTTGTTGTTTTTTCTATTGATAAATTTAGATCTTACTTGGTAGGAGCTATGGTAATTATTTTTACTGAACATACTACTCTTAAATACCTGCTAACCAAGAAAGATGCTAAACCTCGCTTGATAAGATGGATTTTGTTACTCCAAGAATTTGACTTAGAAATTGAAGATAAAAAGGGAGTAGAAAATTCTGTTGCTGATCACTTGTCAAGAATGCAGATTAAAAATCCACAGGAATTGCCCATCAATGATTCACTTAGGGATGATATGCTTTATCAAGTCTCTACTACTAACCCCTGGTTTGCTGATATTGTTAATTTTATAGTTTTAGGATATATACCACCAGGCGAAGACAAAGAAGAAGCTCATCTATGAGAGTCGTCTTCACCTATGGGATGATTCATACCTCTTCAGGATCTATGCAGATGGACTACTTAGAAAATGTGTACCAGTTGAAGAAGGAATTATAATCATTGAAAGATGTCATTCGGCACCCTATGGAGGACACTATGGAGCATTCCGTACACATTCGAAGATCCAGCAAAGCGGATTTTTCTGGCCAACCATGTATGAAGACACAAAAGAATTCATCTGGAAATGTAGAGCATGTCAGAAACATAGCGACATCAATTCAAGAGATGCCATGCCACTGACTAACAACCTCCAGATTGAACTCTTTGACTGTTGGGGAATTGATTACATGGGACCATTTCCAAAATCCAAGAATTTTGAGTATATACTGGTGGCAGTTGACTATGTTTCCAAATAGGTTGGAGCTATGTCATGTAGAACCTCTGATTCAAAAAAGTCTAAGAAGATGTTTGAAGAAATAATATTTTCTAGATTTGGAGTTCCAAGTATGGTAATTAGTGATGGAGGCACTCACTTTATCGACAAGAGTTTTTGCAAGTACCTGATGAAACATGGGATTCATCATAATGTTGCTACTTCTTATCACCCTCAGACAAGTGGCTAAGCAGAAACATCAAATAAGCAGATCAAGAACATTCTACAGAAAACAGTCAATAAGATGGGAACCAAGTGGAAGAACAAACTACCTGATGCATTGTGGGCCTATTGAATGGCTTACAAAACACCACTGGGGATGTCTCCATATCAACTCATCTATAGGAAGACTTGCCACATGCCTGTCGAGCTAGAATTCAAAGCTTAGTTGGCAATCAAATGATGGAATATGGATCTTGAAGCAGCAGGAATTCAGCATCAAATGCAACTTTCAGAACTTGATGAATGGCATGAAAAAGCTTATCATAACTCCAAGATATACAAAGAGAGGACCAAAAGATGGCATGACAAGAGGATCAAGGTGAAGAACTTTCCTCGAGAGATAAGGTATTACTTTTTAATTCCAGAGTCAAGCTATTCAGACATGGAAATCTACGAAGCAAATGGGAAGGCTCAGTTACAGTGGTTAGCTCTTCATTGCATGGAGCGGTAACTCTCCAAAACGATGAAGGTACGTTATTCAAGGTAAATGGACAACGCCTTAAGATTTTTCTAGAACCTAATAAAAGTCCTACTGAGATAGACATAGTTGAGTTTATTCTTTTCCACTAATTTGATCCTCCTGCGGTTACGAATCATTGTGCAACCGAAAAGGTAGGAAATCCAAGTTAGAATAGAATTAGAAGGAGATACAAAAACCTGACGGGATCCGGTAGCAAGTGGGGCTGGTCGGCCCCACATGCTAGGCCGGCCAGCCTGCCTGGGTGGCAGCCCGAGCCCCGTCACCTCTCATGTCCCTTCTGAGCTTTCCTATTTTTGAGTTGATTCCTTTTTCGGGCAATTGTGTTTCTTTCCAATACGATTTAGATCAACCTCTCCTCCAAGTTGATTCAGAGTATAAAACCAAACCCCCTTGCCCCCTCAAAGCCAAACCAAGCCTCCAATCTTTTCTAGCAGTAGCCAAAGCTCTCCTTGCACAAGTTCCAATGGCTTCCTACGACTAGATCAACCATGATGACTCTTCTCCTACTGAAGAGTCAATGGCCCTCGTCGTCGCTTAACTGAAGTCTCTCATCGCCGTCCCACCGAAGGATCTCACCGTGGAACAGCCAAGGGAGGAGGTGCCAGTTCGTCATCAACAATCCTACTATGCCCAAGCCATGCCAACACTTCGCCTTGCACCACCACCATCTTGTCTCTCCATTAAGGGACCTCACAATCAAGAGATACCAAGGTTCCGTGCCCCCAAGGAGTTAGATCTTCATCAACCTAAGCTCAATGAGATGCTGACGGGGTTGAAGACTAACAAGTTTGGAGAGGTCACCTGTGCGAAGTATAAATCCACCGTCCCTCGTGTCACTTTTAATGGAGTTTGGGCTATGCTTGAACAAATTCAAGTCAAGCCACCAAGGACTAGATCTCCATCTTCATCTTCATCACCTAGCTCTAGCGGACAAAGCACAAGAGAAGAACCTTTGAAGAGTTAGAGAAGCAAATTGAGACCTTACTAGTGTCTATTGAGATTCTTATCAAGGCCCATGCTAGGGATAGGCAAAGCTTAGCTTCCTTCAATGTCATGATTGATAAATTGACTAGACGTGTAGACACAAATGAGGTCAAGCACAATGGCCTGAAAGCTAAGGTCAACATCATGTGTCACACTATTGCCAATCATTTAGAAGGGAAAGTTGAGAAGAAGAGGAAGAGGTGAGAGAAAAAGAAAAAGTAGAGCCTATTGATAGGGTGCTTGTGTCTTTGAAGAGTCAAGTTTGTTAGAGTCTTTAATTTTGTCGATTAGTTTGTATGGATTAGTTTGTTCGGATTTTTGTAATAAAGGTGCCCTAAATGATATCAATAAAGTTTTATTAGTTTTATAATCCCTCTCTATTTTGTTTTGGAAATATGTTTTGTCTCCACATGTTGTGATTGCAAGGGTAAACAAAGAACAAGTATGGGGGAATCCACACTTAGCACCCCAGGAAAGCAGAAGCAATGATCACTATGAATGGATCATGACAAGTAACTAGGCCTGGGCGCCCAGCTCTCCTCCAAGGCTGCCCTACTTCTCACTACCTTGTTCCTAATCCTTTCTCCATGATCAAGGTAAGTATTCACATATTTTTATTTTGCTTCTTGTTTTGGGATTTAACTCTGCAAGACACTTTAAATGATATATTAATTAAAAACTTGAGTTAAGTAATGATTGCTTTATCATGACTAAGAGATAGACTTGCACAACAGTATTTTCGAAAATCTTGTTGCTGTTGGGAACTTTTTATTAGGAACCCCATATTACTTGAGTTGTTGAGGAAAGTGATATAGAAGAATAATGAGCACCTGATTCTTGATATATTATTTGGAGAATTTCTTTTCAAAAATCTTAAAATTTATATAGCCACCTTTCTCCTCTGTGGTAATGATTAAATGCCTATTAGAGCCATAAATTATTTAACCTAGCACACACGCTGCTTTCATTGTGTTGAGTTTGGTCATCCCGTGTTAGACCCTTATCGAGAGATTGCTCATATCCTCAAGATCAAGATTCACTTACACCCAGATATATTCTGCTACTCCTACCCTGGGAATACGTAAAAACATGCCTTTCCACCCATAAAAATCTATCTCCTACACTGGGAGAAGATCCAAAAATATTGTTAGGATTCAAAATAAATGCTCCAAGATTGAGTTCAAGTTTGAAATATCTTTTTCAAGTCTGTTGTACTTTTTGTTGGCATGAGGCTATGAAAAAAAGAGAATGAAAAGAAAGAAAGAATATTAAGACAGCCCATGACCCTCTTTGTAAGTACTTCAAATATATATCAATCAAGAAGGAAGAACAAAGTTCAAGATCTTCAAAGCAAAGATCATCGCTGATTCATCGTTTGAAGGAAGTTATTTCCAAGAGCAAAGTAGAATTAGGATTAGCCACCCACACATGCACAATCTTGATCTAAGGGTATGACTGTCCCTCCAAGGATCCCGTTATGACTAGGCAACATATGCAGAGTAAGTCTGCCATTCCTTGAATTACCCTTAAACTCCACATAAGCTTTTATAGAAGTAGGAATGTTATCAAGGCATCCATCATTTATGCACATAGAAATTCTAGAAGTACCACATATAATGAATGATTTGAGTGCGTTACATGATGGAGAAGGTATGCTATGCTTTCTTTTCAAAAATCCATTCAAAAACTCTAGGTGATAAGATCTGTTTCACGTTGTTCCATTTTTCAATTGCTCAAAAGTTTTATGGTAGACACATTGAATCCTGAAGTATACATTGATGACTGGGAATAGTCTGCTGCAAATGTCTTGTAGTTTTGTTAAAGTTAATCTGACCTTTCCTTAAGGACGAGTAAAGACTAAGTGTGGGGGAGCTTATTGACACTCACTAATGATTAAATATACCTATCAATTATTGCTTAACAACATCTGAAGTAGATCATAAAGCATAGTTTTAGGGTATTTAAACTAACAAGTTCCACAAGTGTTGGTGTTTTCACTTGATTGCATAATTATCCTTAATTTAACAAAGAAAAGTATCTCAGATGAAGAATTAGAGCACACCATTGTGAAGAGCTCATTGAGACGATCGAAACGGACATATCACTTTCTATATTTGGAGTTCCGACGAGAGAGTCCATTTGGATACGCTTTGAACCTTCTAGAAGAAACTGGAATCATCACCAAGCAAGAGTTTTCTGGACTAACATAATAATCTCTACAGCTTTGGTGAATTGTTATTTTTCAGGGATTGGATCAGAAATAACCAAGGAAGAGTAGGAGTCAAGAAACCAAACCAAATCAAGTTGGATTTCCATAAGAATTGACAGGAAGATTCTAGAGGACACTAGAGCACACCAGAGCAAAAGAGAAGGCCACCTGGCACAGGGCCAGGCCGACCGGCCTGCCATGTGGGGCCGACCGGCCTAGGTGGGTCCCACCTGGGGTCTTCTTCAGAGTTTCATCTCCAACTAACCTCGATGACGCATCTTGACCATTGTTTCAAGTGGGTTTGATCCAAGGGCTGCGGTTCATCCCACCGGGCCATAAAAGCAAGGGCAGACCCCCTGAAGAGAGAGCTATGAATCTACAAATCATTTTCCAAGTTCTTCAAGAGCTTGGATCAGGGATTTCTACGGTCATCAACTTCTATGAGTCTGTGAGTAATTGTTCTTATTGTTCTTATATTTTCACAACTCTTTTAGTACTTTGATCCTGGTAGCTCTAGGGTTAGAGGAGTTGTCATATGTAAGCATGGTGCTTAGATTCGATTGCTTGTGGAATGCCCCCTATGTTCTAGGCCATGTGGTAGATCACGAATTTGTTGAGTCCTCTGTAGTCCACTCCCCGAATATAGGACTTGCAGGAGATTTGGTTACGTGGTTGATTCGTACTCTGTTTGCTTCGTCATCCTGGTGAAGTGCTACATTGGTATATTATCTGTGCGCATGCGGATAACTTTCATATTTTCATTGCACTTAATAAATACCAACAGTGTATCATCGTCATATCTTTGCATAGGAGCTTTAATTATCTGTGTGTTAGCTAGAGCCATGAGAGTCAGTGTGGGCATGGTGCTCAGGCTTAATCTCTCCTTTGATTAGGGTTTCTCACCATGTTCGGGCTAGTTCTTATAAGGTAGGGCATCCATAAGCCAAATAGTCGCTTTAGTAGAGGTTCTGTCTTCTACTGTCTCGGCTATCCCCCGCACGCAAATAGTAAGGCACCAATCTAGTTAGGTCATATGTCTGTTACGATCAAGTTCACAGAAGTAAAGTTAGATACATAGGAGTCCTTTACTCACTCGTTGTCCTCTCACCTAGCTAACAGTCTACTAGTTATCTTTAGAGATTAGACTCTTTGCTTTCTCATTTACCTACCCTTCCTATTATTTGCTTACCCCCTTCTACACTAGTTGGTACTAGATTGTAGTAGACATAAGGATTTTTTCCCCTTTTATTAAATATTCCTAGCAACCGCTTTCCCTTGGGATAAAACAAATAACGATACCCTGGAATACTCATCCTCGGTGAAGTGCTACACTGGTACATTTTGTGCGCTTGCGGAATAATCCAATAGACATAAGAAATACCCCATAGGACTTTATAGCATCATTGCCAATCTTTGGTAATGATGCAAAGAATTACCAACAAGGATAGAGTTACAAGTAAAGTATCTTATTTGGTACAATATCTTCTTGTAGTCTTGCAGTGCATGCAGATCAATATCGTGTGCCACACGCCTTCATCTTGTGGGTTGGGTCATTTCCTATGGGGGCCCATGTACAACCACAAGGTTATATAGGGTTATACCTCCATGGTGCAATCAGCCCCTTCCTCCAAGTCAACCTCACCAACCAAACAAGTATGAAAAGTAAAGGTAAAATCAGTACCAGATTCAACACAAGAAGAAGTTTAACCAGTGGTGCCATCTGAGGCGCCCCAAGAATATTGAGCAAACAAGAGGTCCTGTTCAGGGGACTTAAATCACTGAACGCCGCACCAAGAGGTAAAACTTGGTAAGTTGTTAATTTCCTTTTCAACATTGCATTGAAATTTCTCAACATATTTACTTTCCTTTAAAATGCATAGTCAGTTGCATGTTTACTTTATCAATATATATCTTGCATTGCATCCATAAAAATGCTAAAGCCCCATGCAGATAAACTTGTGGCATAACACCCATAGGTATATTTGTTTTGATGGCGTAAAAATCAAATAAATATGCATTCACCATGTTTACAGTTTCTTGCACAGTATAAATATGAAATACAAAAATATGTGTCGTGCTGAATAAGGAAATATCTTAAAGGAAGTTTGATTTGACCAAGGCTTAGAGATTTAGGGCTAACACTTAATCAGTTCCACAAGCTTTGTTGTCTATTTGAGCTCCACAGAATTGGAAGAACCAAAGGAAGCTGGCAGACAGGAGGATAATCTACTCTATGTTGGAGTGTTGTCTCAACAGTCATCATCAGCAACCCTCCAATAGAGGAAGTACACCTCTACTATCTGTCTCCTGCATCAATAAGGACTATGTCAACATTCAGCTTGGGGGAGGGCATCCCCATGTATCCAGCTAAGTATTTTCTTACCTATATATATTGATTTTTTGTTTGTTAAAGTATAAAAAGATGCATAACCTTTAGAAACCAAATAAATGTTTCCTTTTTCTTTATACATGCTTTTATGTTTGATAAATAAAACGTAGGAGAGTTTAACCTTGCTATAAGTTAATCCTAGAATAAACTCTTACATGAAAATGATGAATAGTTGCTCTGTCATAATTCCTTTCAAGTATCTAGTTTTCAACCTTGCACTTCTCCCAAGTTTTGGATACAATGGTTTTGATTTGAGATTTGATCTAAACCTAAACTTGTGGGTAGCGAATGACGGATATGATATGGGAAGGTTTTGAGCTACTGTTTGTCTTGTTCCTAGAGATGCTAGAGTTCTGGAGAATTTATCTTTTCAAAATTTAAAATTACTGCATGATGAGTTCCTGTATGACGAGAGTTTTAAATTCCTACCATAGCCATATACATGCTTACTAGATTAGAAAAAACCCTACACTCATTTTGTTACTGCTTGTGAGCATTGAGTATGGTCGAGCTGTGTAGACCCTTAGGAGCTGGTCATACGGTTAAAATCAAGATCCCCATACATTCTTCTTACATATGTGCTGCTTCTATCCTAGAAGTACGCACCTGTATTTATTCACCCATTTATGCCACTTCTATCCTGGAAGTACGCATTCCACTCAGATCCACCAAAAACTAGTTCTACTCCTACCCTGGGAGTAAACTACCCAAAAAGATATTCCATCATATTTATCCTTACCATTTTCTTGCTAGCCCTTAAAGCTCCAAATATTTCTGTTGCTACCTCTTATTAATTTATCTATTTCAAAAGAAGCTTGGGTGTTGTTGCTCTAAAAAAGAGAGAGAAAAGAAAGAAAGAGGGGAAAGAAAAATGTTTATACCCCCATTCAAAAAAATATGTGAGCAGCCCAAGTCTTCCTCAAGTTTTTCAAAGTTCAAATAAAGGTATGAATTTCCTTCAAAAAGAGCTTTAGTAGAATTAGGCATTCACTTCTATCATCCCTTCAGCCCTTTCCATCATTACTATTCTATCTACCGCTCATCCACTATATACCATATATCTCATACACATGCATATCTTGATTTGATTGTATGACCAAGTTTCTTTGGATCCATGGTTTGATTGCGCAATAAATGTTTGCAAGTATGTTTTCCTTGTCTCCCCACCTATGAACTCCATATAAGCTTATTAGAGATAGGGTGAGAGAGAGGAGGCATAATTCTACTATGCCCAAATACCAAAAATACCACATACTTTGAGAGAAGAGAGAAGGCATACACCATAAATGCCTTGGTGAGAATCTAGAAATACCACAAAGGAGAGACGTGAGAGGGTCATACAAAGAATCTCTTAGTTTTATTTGAAAATCTTGCAAAAAACACTGAAATAATAGTTGATCAAAGAGCTTGAAATATGGCACTTGAATTGACCGTTCTGTCTTTCAACTACTCAAGGCCCAAGTGACGACTACAAGCCCCATGGTGGAAGGTAATATGAGTAAGTATATAATCAGAATAGTTCATTCTAATCCAGAGGAGAGTTCTTATTTGAATGCATGTGTACTTCTGAGGCGTGATAGCAACTCCTGATCCATCACTGAGTCTATCTTTGCTCAGGGATGAGCAAAAGGTAAGCTTGGGGGAGTTGTTGACGGTAGATAAGTGCTCTTTTTAACTGTCAACTTAGCATGAGAAAGGACCTAAATATAAATATCATCTAGCTATAGGGGTTACACTAACAGAACTCTAAGAGTTTTGGTGAATATCTATTTCTACAGGGGTTATCGAAAAACAACCAAAGAAGGCCCACATGTAAGATTTACATAGAGAGAATCAACCAAGCACAAGAATACTCTAGAAGACACCAGACCAGACCGGAGGCCGATTGGCCACGTGGGCAGGGCGCTGTTAGCATTTGTTAACGCAATCACCAAAATAGGCAAGATACCTATTCTGGCAACCACGCCAGAAATGCATGTTGTTAGCGACTCTTAGCAACGCTACTAGAATTGTACTCTAGCAACGATGTAAGATGTGCCCAAGTGATAGATCGTAACCTTTTAGAGATGATATCCACAAGCGCACTGTAACACCCCTGGTGTTATATTAACTAAAACCTGCCATGTCATCATATACATTACAAAGCATTCATGATTAGTTTACCTTTGATGTGCATTAATTAAAACAAGTTTACATTCCATAGGTTGTTTGTGTTTTTGAAATGTTGTGTTACATGAAATCATAAAACCCGAATTTTGAATGTCACCTCAAATACTTGATTTATGCCCTGTGTACCTTGAGGTGTAAACTATGTTTACACTATTGTCAGGCATGGTGTATAAAGTCATGTCCAACAGTTAAAATTAAACTCCAACTTTGGATTTAGATTTGGTTTTCAAATTTGAATTCAAATTGGGAGTCTTTTAAAATGATTTTCAAAAGTCAACTTGGTCAACCAAGGGTAATATTAGGTCATGTACCTAAAAATGTCCTTGGATGATGTTTGTGATCACTAATGACCAACCAATTAATTTAGAAACCAAATCGAGTTTGATTTCAGTTTTAAAACCCTTTATTTCAAAAGCTTATTTTACCCCCTTTTGGATAATTCAAAATCTATATAGAATTTGGAGATAATCTAAAAAGATAGTATGTATATCTTGATAAGAGCTACAAAATTGGTATTCAAAGTTTTTTAAGTTTCCAAAAATAATTTCAAATGAATTTAAAAATACAGTTTTCCTATATTATCCCTTTTTGATTTTAAACCCATGATTCAAAAATTATGCACATTTTGGGAAAACTTTGTATATTAAAAATGTTTGGTTTGAAAAGTTGAGCATTCCATATTTTTTAAGATTTTCAATTTTTATTGAAAAATAAAAAGTAATTTCAAATATTTGTTTCTAGGGTTTTGTTTCCCTTTTGAATTTGAATTCATATTTCAAAATCTAGACAGAATTTGAAAATGCTAGTTAAATGAAAAATGTAGCTCTTGAAAAGTTATGCAAACTTCATTTTTGGAGATTTTCAAGTTCCCCTGTAAAATCTGAAATGATTTCTAAAATTTCAAAATGACCTCAACTGCTACAGTACTTGATGATGTGATCATCGTCCTTCTCCCCCTCTGTTCATGGCATCGCCGTGGCTACCGCGCCATACCGGCCGGTCTCCACTGCTAGCTCACCCTCGACGCTAGAAACTTCATCGTCGTCATGTCAATCGCCCGTGAATCGCTGTTGGCCTATAAATAGGTCGGCCATCGACGTTTCTCTTCTTCTTTTCCTCCCGTCTGCCATCGCCGCCGTTCTCCCTCCGCTGTCAAAATTCACCATCATCGATCCACTGCTGCCTACTTGCTCTTGCCAACAGCTTCACCTCATTCTTGTTCTTTGATTGAGCTTGCTCGCACTAGCTCCCGCCACCGGAGTCACCCGTGCGTCGTCGTCTTCCTCGCGCACGGCAACTGCACCGCCGTGAGCTATTTCATCGATGATCATCGCCACCACTAGTTACTTTCTTTCATCTTCTATATCACCATGCTCACCTTGATCTCCTTCTCATGCTCCTATTGGTTTGCCCATTTGTCGGTGTTCTGACCCTCGAGGGGTTAACACCAACGAGTAATATTGTAATCGCGTGCTCCCTAATCCGGTGGGTGATGCAAGAAGGACACAATAATTTATCCTGGTTCGGACAAAGAAGGCCCTACGTCCAGCGGGGGAGGATGATTCATGTTATCTTGCACCGAAGTGCTAGTACAGGGGAAAGTACAAGCTGGTGTGAGGAGTGTAAGGTGGAGTTGGGGCGTTCGGACGCCTTGCTCTTGACCTTGCACAAGCTCACGGTGTCACTCTGTGATCTAAAGCCTTAATGTTTCTATGCTCTAGATTCTCCCGGTCTGAGTCCGGTCCTTTTCTCTAACGCCCTGGCGCCTCCTTTTATAGACGAAGGAGGGGCACAGGTGTACATGTATTTCGAGTTCGTATGACGCTGATGACGTACGACGTTGAGGCCGATCACGTCGGTGCCGCTGTTGTGATGTACGTCAGTATGGGAGGCCCTACAGCCGTCGCGTCGGGAATCGTTGAAGTTCAGCTCGAGGGTTCGCTCGGTGAACTCGAGGGGCGACGGTCGAGGGTCTTGGCCAGAGCCGAGGGGGTCATGCCGAGGAGGTCGAGCTTCGCTGGATAAGACCGAATCCCGGAAGACACAGAAAACACGTTAGTTTATATGTCTCGAGGCGGTGCGGGTCGTGACACAGAGCTCGGTATGGCGCAACAGCGTAATATGACTTGCGGGATTCCGGGGTATGGGCGGTAAAAGTAGATTTGACCGCCACGACTGTAACTGTTACCGTAACTGTGGCCATGCGGTTAGGCGGGGGTAGATAGATCGCATTACATGCGCTCGGATCCGTACGAGAGAGTTGGTGGCCGAGGGGTGCACTGTCCTCGAGGGCTGCCCATTCGCCCGAGCGAAGTTCCATCCTCGAGGGGAGGCTCGTTCGCTGGGCAAAGTTACATCCTTGAGGGCAGGCTCGTTCAGAGGATGAAGTTTCGTCCTCGAGGGGTCGCTCGAATTGTACCCTCGCGTATACAGTACTAGTCCGTTCGGTATCCTCTCGGGTGGACAGTACTGGTCCGTTCGGTAACCTCTCGGTGATACAGTACTAGTCCGTTCGGTAGCCTCTCGAGCAGGCTTTGGTTTTGGGCCGTCGTTGTTCGTTCACGGGCCAGTCCGATACGTCTCAGCCTATGGGCCTTCGTATGTTAGCGCGGGAGGTTATCGGAGGGGTCAAGATGATGATTTCATGGGGTTTTAGTTTGGTAAGTCAGGGGTCTGGGGTACCCGTTTCTAGGGTATCGACAGTAGCCCCCGAGCCCCTGCACGAGTGATGTCACTCGGGGAGGGGGTCAGGAATTTAGGAATGAGGCGTGATTTGGATTTTTTCGCGGGGGGCGCGTGAGCGACCCCTGCGGGGGTAGCCCCCGAGGCCTCCTAGGAGTCGGAAGACTCCTGTGAGGGCTTTATTTATATTTAGTTAAAGGGTGCTCGTCCAATCGGGAATAGGCCTGAACTGGAGTCGTAGCGCTTTACCGAGGGGAGCCCCCGGGGGATTTTCGACCCTCTTTCGTCGAGGGGCACCGGGCACAGGCGAGCCCCCGAGCCTCGTGCGGCTAGGGCGTTGCTGGCCTCGGCATTCTTCTCACGAGTCCTTTCGATCGAATGTGAGGCGAGAAGCATCGGACTACCCCCGATAGGGCGAGCCGCGAAGTTCTCAGTGAGCTGGTAATGGGAAAATCCAAGCGAGAGCCCGTTCCTCATTCGATAGAGGTCGGCAGGAGGCCCGGAGGCAGTCTCATTAAAGCAAAACGCAATGGTCCTACGGATTCTGATTCCATTCGATAGGTCTCGGCGGCTCGATGCCTCCCTTCGGGGGGATTCCATAAAGTCCGTAGCGTTTCACCTTGGATGCGTCCAAAGGGGTCTCGAGAGTTCGTTCTCGAGCGGGGCCTCATGTTGGCTCCCCCTTGGTCACCCCTGACTCGGGTGCTCGAGGGCGGCTGTCGAACCTTGTTCGTGGGGTCAGCCTTCGCTCCTTCGAGACTTAGGGCCGGAGCCCGATTTTGGTGCTCAAGGGCGGCCGTTAAGCCCTCACTCGAGGACCGGCCTTCGCTCCCTCGAGACTTTGAGGTAGGGTCAAAGCCCGTTTTCTCCTTTCATGGAAATCTTCGTCGATGAGTAATCATTCTCTTTCGGCGCTCAGGGGCGGCCGTTGAGCCCTCACTCGAGGACCGGCCTTCGCACCCTCGAGAGTTCGAGGCGGGGTCGGAGCCCGCTCTTTTGCGGTGCTCAAGGGCGGCCGTTAAGCCCTCACTCGAGGACTGGCCTTTGCTCCCTCGAGACTTCGTGGCGGGGTCGGAGCCCGCTCTTTTGTGGTGCTCAAGGGCGGCCGTTAAGCCCTCACATGAGGACTGGCCTTTGCTCCCTCGAGACTTCGAGGCGGGGTCGGAGCCTGCTCTTTTGCGGTGCTCGAGGGCAGCCGTTAAGCCCTCACACGAGGACCGGCCTTCGCTCCCTCGGGACTTCGAGGCGGGGTCAGAGCCCGCTCTTTTGTGGTGCTCGAGGGCGGTCATTAAGCCCTCACACGAGGACTAGCCTTCGCTCCCTCGAGACTTCGAGGCGGGGTCAGAGCCCGTTTTACCTTATGTAGAAAACTCCGTTAGCGAGTGACGGTTCTCTTTTCTTACCGTTAGGCACGCCTTTTGAGGAGAAGGGTTTAGCGGCGCGATTGTGGCGGGCCCGAGCAACAGCTCTCTGTCAGAGGTGTGACGCGTGCGTCCGGTCGAGGGTCGAGGGGGAACGGTCAGGTAAATGCATTAATTGCGGGAAGTTACCTTTTCCCAGCCGCCGGGCTCCGCCCGTTGCTCTTCCCGAGTATAAAAATGGAGGGGGACAGGCGTTCGCTCCCACCTTTGCCATTCTGCCGAGCTCCTGCTTTCCTGCGCGCGTGAGGATAAAAACTTAGAGCGAGAAGTCACGATTGGGAACCTTCCTGGTCGACCGTCTATCGAGGAGATTCGTGCTGCCGCCGCCGCCGCCGCGCCCACCGAGCAGATCTGTGCCGCCGCCGCCGCCATGGCCCCCGTCCTCCAGCCCGCCGAGCCCTGGTGCCCGTCGACCGTGACGCGGCAAAGGCTGACCGAGCTAGTGAGAGAAGGACTTCTCCGCCCCGTCACTGATTCAAATCGGCCAGAGTGGATTGCACCGCCCAGGGACCACGAAGAGCCAAATCCGCTGGAGGGGTATGTGGTGAGCTTCCTCAAGTTCCATCGGCACGGGTTCGGCGTTCCCCCCAGCGAGTTCATGCGGGGGCTGACGAACTACTACGGCGTCGAGCTCCACCATTTCTCCCCCAACGCCATCTCCAACGCCGCCATCTTCGCGGCCGTCTGCGAGGGCTATCTCGGAATGGAGCCACATTGGGAGCTATGGCTCCACCTCTACAAGGGGGAATGGTTCGCCTCCCCGGTGTCGGTCGGAGTAAGGCGAATCGTAAAAGTGGGGTGCCTCAACTTCGCGTTGAAGACCGGGAGGTCGGAGGAGCCACACGAGTACATCCCCACCGGGTTGGCGACCAACCACTCCCGGTGGGACGAGCAGTGGTTCTATCTTCGCAACGACGGCGGCTATCTCCCGCCGTACACCGGGCGGCTCATCGCCGAGCGTCCGTAGAATTGGCCGTTCGGTGTCGCGGGAGACCTTCAGCGTTGACTTCATCACCTCGTCGTCACGATGAGGACCCTTCGAGAAGCGGGCCTGACGGCGGGGATGGTCGCCTCAGCCTTTCACCGTCGACGGGTGCTCCCTCTGATGGAGCGCCCGTTGCGGTTGGACGAGATGCTCCCCTCGGCGGCGCCCGAGCTTCTCAGGAGGTGCCAGATGTCCGGCGAGAGGCCGTCCGCCTCGGAAGTTGTCGCACGGGTGAAGGGGATGGTGGCTGGCTCGTTCAGGGTGGAAGACGTCAACCGCCTCCCCATGCGGCCGGAGGAGGGTTGCCTCGATCTGGTGAGTGCCCCGATTCGGGCCCTTCGAGTTCTCTCCCCCTTTTTCTTGTCACTGTGACTAAACATCTTTGCACAGGGGAGAATCGACTATCGGAGGTCGAGGCCTCCACTGAGGGAGGACGCTCCCGATCGTCAGGTAAGATGCTTCACCGCCCAACAAGAGAAGCGGAGTAAGGACAAGGAGGAGAAAAAGAAAGCCAAGAAGCTCCGGGAGCGCGAAAGGCTCGCGAAGCGCCGCGCTGAGCAGAGGCGCGATGGGTTCCCGGAGGAGGAGTCTCCTTCTGATGGAGATGAAGATGATGATGATGACAGTGATGACGTTGAGGGGGTGGAGGGGCGCCTCGATCACATCCTGTCGGATTCCTCCCATGCTGACCGCCCCTTCGTGCAGGAGGAGGTGGCGGAGCAGCGCGTCCCTCAGCCGGCGGCGTCGGCCTCAGAGCGCCAACGTGGAAAAAGGGGGGCCGAGGCCTCGCCTTGAGGGGGATCACCCCCCTCACGTCGTACTCGAGGCGGGAGCCCACCCACTTCGATCCGGGAGACCCGGTCCCGGTCGTCGGCGCGCGCGGAGCAGAGGCGTGCTCAGGAGGCCCCGTCGAAGCAGGGAGGCGCGGCGACCCCACCGACGGCCCCGAGCAGCCCCAGCCCTGCGAAGAGCTCGGCTTCGGGAGGGGTCTCGAAATCTGCGGGCAGTTCGAGGGGTACCCGAAAGGCCTCTATACCCTTCGGGTAAGTGCCGTTGAATCATTTTCTTTTCGTTATGTCTTCTTTGTGCGCTTCAATGAACTTTTTGCTGTTCTGCTTTCCATTCAGGCCCAAGCGCTAGATCGAGGAGGCGTCTCTCGCGCCTGCTAAGCGGCTCAAGATGGATGCAGCTGCGAAGATGGAGGCCCCGGCTACAGGTGCGTTGTCGAGGCCCTTGGCCCCGTGGGAAGCCAAGTGGTTGTCCTCAGCCCTTGGTGCTATGGCGCGCGGTAGGCTGACGGGTCCACTCCTGCTGTAGGGTCGAGCGTTCCGGGGGCCGCGGTGGGTGGCGACTCCGTGCCTGGGAGGACGCACGAGGGAGGGAGCGCCTCCTTGACGTCACCGCCTGCGGCCCTCGAGCTCGACCCGGCACCAGGAGGCGGCGCCCCGACGTCGGGGGCTTCCGTTCCTGGTGGTCCGGAGGCTTCGATCCCCGCACCCAAGGTGGGAGCCCCCGAGGGCCACGAGCCAGGAGAGGAGGTCGTCATCGTGGACCTCGAGGGTGAGGAGACCTCGACCCTTCCCCCCTCGACGGGAGAGCGGCGGCCCTGGCCGGCGGGGCTGCGCGAGCTCGAGGTCCGGAGGGAGCAGGAGCAGGGGGCCCTGCAAGAAGCAGAGCTGCCACGGCCGCAGCAGGAGGAGGAGAAAACTGGGGGCTAGCCCCAGCATCAGCAGGCGCAACAGACACCGCCGGGGGACGCGGCGCTGCTGGACCTACCGGCGCAGCAACCGCCCAAGACGTCGGAGGCGGAAGCCACTTCCGGACTGCCCAAACAATGGGTGTCCGTGATTACTTTGGACGAGTTGCTGGCCGAACAAGAAACGGCATCGAAAGCGTCGACGATCCCGCGGCCGCCGGGGGTACAACTGGAGGATGCCTCGGTACCGAGCCCGGCGAAAGGCGCGCCGACGGTGGTCCCACCGGCGCTACAAGTCATGGCGTTGGGTGAAGCGATGGCCTCCACACCTCCGCTGCCTCCGACGACATCGGAAGCAGCACCGGATCAGGCGCCGCAACCGTCGATGGAGCAGCCGGAGGAGACGACGGCTGTCGGCGTGCTGAGGAGGTCGACGTCTGACCCCGGGCTGAGGAGTGCCCGCGCCGCATCAGAGTTCCGCATCCCGGGGGAGTTGGCCGTGGGCTACGGTGTTCCGGGCGATGTGGTGGAGGAGATCGAGTCCTTGGCGCGAGCCAAGGTCAAGATGGTCCTTCCGCATTGGGGCAAGGAGCGCATCGTGCTCTGGGAACTCGGTGATTCCAGCGCTCCGGGGATTGAGATGAACGACCCGGTGGAGGTCGAGTGCTGGGAGGAGGCCGAGCGGTCCCGGGCCTGGCTGCGGCACTTGCTGAAACTAGGCGCCGAGCTCACCGAAGGCCTTGACCGGAACCTCGCGGTGAGTCGTTGTGTTAGGCCATATGTAGTTTTTTTAAGTTCTTTCATATGGGATGCCTTAACCCTCGATTTCCTATCCCCAGGTGGCGCGGAGGCGGTCCTACTCCAAGTCAGTCTTCCTCCACGAAACGCACAACAGCCGGGAGGAAGTGCTTCGCCAACTCGAGGCCGGCCGCTCTGCGCGGAGCAGGGTGGCCGAGCTCGAGGAGGAGCTGAAGCAGACGAGGGAGGAGGCCGCCAAGGCCAAAGAGGAGGCCGCCCGGGTGAAGGCGGACTCCGACGCCGCTCGGGGGGAAGCCGCCCGCCTCGAGGGGGAGCTCGAGCGTGCCAGGGAGGAGGCTGACGCGGCAAAGGCCGAATCAGAGAAGGCCAGGGTCGAGGGCGTCCAAGCCCAGGAGCGCGTCGAGCTGCTCATGGCGGAGGCTCAGAGCTCCATGGAGCGCGTCCGCTCGCTCAAGGCCAGCTTCGCTGAAGTCTCCGCCACGCGCAACGCCCTCTCCGTCTTGGTCCAGGAGGAGAAGAGCCGTGCCGCCGACCTGGAAACCCAACTTGGGGCAATGAAGGCCACCCTCCAGGACAAGGAGCAGGCCAATCATCCTAGCTAGTGGCGCCCTCGAGACCCTCCGCTTCGAGAAGACGGAGGCGACCCGAGCCTTCAAAGAGGCCCAGCGGGAGCGGGACAAGGCTCGGGGGGAGCGCGACGCCGTGCTGGGGGATCGCAACGCCCTCGAGACTCGCTGTGCTGGTGAGTTCCTCAAAGGGTTTTTGATCTTTGTTCTTTCTGTATGGTTTATCAAATTCTTGCTTTGTGTTTTAGGCATCGAGTCCGAGCTGCTTGCAACCCAGACCGCCGCCAAGGCACTGCAGGAGAGCCTTGCGGCGGAGGGGGCGCTTCTTGGTCGGCTCCGGGTTGCCCTCGATGGGCTCTGCGCCCTCTGGGAGGTCGGGCCCATTGAGGGTGCCGAAGAAGACATCCCGGGTGCCGCGCTCGTGGACCAGATCTACTACCTCGACGCTACCCTTCGTGATCGCGTGCGGGAGGCGCTTCACACTGGCGTGAAGCGGGCGCTTGCAGTGGTCTCCTCCGGCTTCATTTTTGACATGAACGTGGTGGCCCAAGGCTTTGTTCCAGACATCTCGAAGACCGACGCCGAGAATGAGGAGCACTGCCGAGGGCTCATCAACGATGCCGAGAGGCCGGGGGGAGAGCTGGTGAAGTTGTTCGAGGGCGAAGTCCTCCCCCCCGCAGATGGAGGGTACCACGTCGAGGAGGGCGGTGACGGGGCAAGCCTGTAGGGCAAGACTGGGCGAGGGTGCCCATGTAATGAATTAGTTTTTTGTAACTTATATTCAATTGTGGCTTCGAAAGCCCTTTTTGGACATTAATACATCTATCGTAATGTGATGTGTCCTTTTACTTTCGAACCTTTTCTGCTTTCTTCTCACCTAGACTTTGCTTTTTTGACTAAGCTTTTGACGCAAGCTCGTATCCCTCGAGGGGGGAGCGAGTGGAGGTACCGTAGCCCGGAGGCGTAGGAGAGCTCCGGCTCGACAGCTCTCGACCCCAAGGGAGTTCGAGGCGTTTTCTACTTAGTCGTGAAGCGTATCGAGGTGTGAGAAAGAAGAAACGCTCGAGATTTGCTCGCCTGACTTTTGCTTTCTGACTGAGCGTTCGACGTGAACTCATATCCTTCGAGGGGGGAGCGAGTGGAGGTACCGTAGCCCGGAGGCGTAGGAGAGCTCCGGCTCGACAGCCCTCGACCCCTAGGGAGTCCGAGGCGTTGTCAACTTAGTTGGGAAGCGAAAAGGGAGGCGTGCGAAAAAATCGTTCGTATTTTTAGGAACTTAGGGGGTTCTCCCCTGTTAGCCCCCGAGGGAGGCTCAACTCTGGTGAGACAGGGTCGAGGCTACCTCTTGCATGTACAATAACAAGTTTGAACTTATAATCAAAAGTAGTCCTTATATTTGTCATGCGGAAATGTACAAGACATGCGAGAATGTACAAGGGCGCTGGTGCCCTAAGGGTAGAAACGACGTAGCTGTTCGATGTTCCATGTGTTGGTGAGGATTTCGCCTTTGTCGTTAGCGAGCTTGTACGTCTCGGGCTTTAGCACCTCAGCTACGGTGTATGGACCTTCCCATGGCGGCGTCAGCTTGTGACATCCTTTGTTGTTCTGTCGTCGACGTAGGACGAGGTCTCCAACTTGGATGTCCCTCGGGCGCACGTGCTTGTCGTGGTAGCGTCGAAGTTTTTGCTGATACCTCGCGGAGTGAAGTAGCGCCATGTCTCGAGCCTCCTTGACCTGGTCGACGGCGTTTGCGAGGGCTTCTTCATTGGTTTGCTCGTTGTACGCCTTTAGTCGAGCGGAACCATACTCGAGGTTAGTGGGGAGGACGGCCTCGGACCCATAGACCAAGAAGAATGGGGTGAACCCCTGTGCTCGACTAGGTGTTGTCCTTAAGCTCCATAGGACCGATGGCAACTCCGCGGCCCATTTTTTTCCGTGCTTGCCGAGGCGTTTGAGGATCCTTGGCTTGAGGCCCTGCAAAATCATGCCATTGGCGCGCTCGACCTGGCCGTTAGTTCGAGGATGTGCAACCGCGGACCAATTCACACGGATGTGATGGCGATCGCAGAAATCCAAGAACTTCTTGCCGGTGAACTACGTGCCGTTGTCAGTGATGATGACGTTCGGGACCCTGAAGCGATGGATGATGTCGGTGAAGAACTCGACCGCCCGTTCGGAGCGGATGTTGCTGATGGGCCAGGCCTCGATCCATTTGGTAAACTTATCGACGGCAATGAGCAGGTGCGTGTACCCTTTGGTTGTCCTTTTGAGAGGCCCCACAAGATCGAGCCCCCAGACCGCAAACGGCCAGGTGATGGGGATCATTTGTAGGGCGTGAGCTGGGAGGTGCGTCTGCTTGGCGTAGAATTGACACCCTTTGCATGAGCGGACGATGTTCGTGGCGTCGAAAACGGCGGTCGGCCAGTAGAAACCCTGTCGAAAAGCATTGCCTACGAGGGTCCTTGGTGCTGCGTGGTGGCCGCAGGCTCCCGAGTGTATGTCCTCGAGGAGCCTCCTGCCTTCCTCGATGGTAATGCAGTGCTGAAGAACACCTGAGGGGCTTCCCCTGTAGAGTTCCTTGCCATCACCGTAGATGACGTAGGACTTGGCCCATCGCATGATCCGTCGAGCTTCGGTCCGGTCCTCCGGAAGTTCTCCCCGAATGAGGCAGTTGAGTAAGGGGCTTGCCAGTCGGTGGCGGGTTCGACGGAGGAGATGTCTCCTGGATCTCCATAACCTGGGCCTCGGTCGAGGGGGCCCCGATCGAGGTCATGGGATGGAGCTTCAAGGGCGTAGCGCAAGCCCCCGAGCCCAAATCGACGGAGGGCTCGAAGAGGTCCCTCGAGAACACGTTCGGAGGGACTGTACCTCGAGTCGATGCAATTTTTGCAAGCTCATCCGCGGTTTCGTTGTATCGTCGAGCGATATGACTAAGCTCGAGGCCGTGGAATTTGTCTTCCAACTTGCGCACTTCGTTGCAGTATGCTTCCATCTTGGTGTCGTGGCAGCTCGAGGCCTTCATCACTTGGTCGATGATTAGCTGCGAGTCGCCTCAAACGTCAAGGCGTCGGACCCCAAGTTCAAGAGCGATTCGTAATCCGGCGACAAGTGCTTCGTACTCCGCGACATTGTTAGAAGCGGCAAAGTGGATGCGAATGACGTAGCGCATGTGGACTCCGAGGGGTGAAATGAAGAGCAAGCCCGCGCCTGCTCCTGTCTTCATAAGAGACCCGTTGAAGTACATCGTCCACAGCTCGGCTTGAATTTGGACTGGTGGCAATTGAGTGTCGGTCCACTCGGCGACGAAATCCGCCAGCACTTGAGACTTGATGGCCTTCCGTGGTGCGTAGGTGATGGTCTCGCCCATTAGCTCGACTGACCACTTGGCAATCCTTCTAGCGGCCTCCCGGTTATGGATGATCTCCCCCAAGGGGAACGAGGATACCACAGTAACCGGGTGGCTGAGGAAGTAGTGTTGGAGCTTGCGACGCTAAGGACGACGGCGTAGAGCAGCTTCTGCACCTATGGGTAACAGATTTTTGTTTCCAAAAGCACTTCGCTGACGAAATAAACCGGCTGCTGGACTGGCAAGGCGCGTCCTTCCTCTTGCCTCTCCACCACTATGGCCGCGCTGACCACCTAGGTGGTTGCGGCGACATAGAGGAGGAGGGGCTCAGGCGGTTCAGTCGACGTTGCTGGTCGAGGAGTGGACATCAGCTTGGCTTTGAGTTCATCGAGGGCCCCCTCGGCCTCCATGGTCCACGTGAATCGCTCGGACTTTTTTAAGAGACGGTACAGAGGCATGGCCTTCTCCCCTAAACGTGAGATGAAGCGGCTGAGGGCCGCGAGACGGCCCGTGACCCTCTGCACGCCTTTGAGATCCCGAATCGGCCCCATTCGCGTGATGGCCGCCACCTTCTTGGGGTTGGCCTCGATCCCACGCTGGGAGACGATGTATCCAAGGAGCATGCCCCGAGGCACTCCGAAGACACATTTCTCGGGGTTGAGTTTTATGTTTTTGGCTCGAAGGCACCCGAACGCGATTTTGAGGTCTCAGATGAGGTTGTCCGCTCTTTTGGACTTGACCACGATGTCATCGACGTAGGCTTCGACCGTGTCGCCTATGTGTTCGCCGAAGACATGTAGCATACACCGCTGATACGTTGCCCCGGCGTTTCGGAGGCCGAAGGGCATTGTCACGTAGCAGTACATGCCAAAAGGTGTGATGAAGGAAGTCGCGAGCTGGTCGGACTCTTTCATCTTAATTTGGGGGTAGCCAGAATAAGCATCGAGGAACGAGAGGGTTTCACACCCCGCGGTAGAGTCGACAATTTGATCAATGCGTGGTAAAGGAAATGGAACTTTGGGACATGCTTTGTTTAAACTAGTATAGTCAATACACATCCGCATCTTTCCATTCTTTTTCTTAACTAACACGGGATTAGCTAACCATTCGGGGTGATGAACTTCCTTGATGAATCCAGCCGCCAAAAGCTTGTGTACCTCCTCGCCGATGATCCTGCGCTTCTCCTCGTCGAAGCGACGCAGGCGTTGCTTCACCGGTCTGGACCCGGCCCGGATTTCCAAGGCGTGCTCAGCGACTTCCCTCGGTATGCCCGGCATATCCGAAGGACTCCACGCAAACATATCGGCGTTCGCGCAGAGAAAGTCGACGAGCACGGCTTCCTATTTGTCCTCGAGATCGGCGCTGATCGTTAGCACCTTGTCGCATGGGTAGCTCGGGTCGAGGGGGACTTTTTTAGTGTCTTGTGCTGGCTCGAAGTTGCCGATGTGTCGCTTGGGATCCGGCATCTCGTTGGCGAGGTACTCGAGGGTCGCGGCTATCATGGCATTTTGCTCAACGGCCTCCCCATATTCGACGCATTCGACATCGCAGTCGTACGCATGCTCGTAGGAGGAGGTGACAGTGATGACGCCTTTGGGTCCTAGCATCTTGAGCATGAGGTAGGTGTAGTTCGGGATCGCCATGAACTGCACGTAGCCTGGCCGGCCGATGATGGCGTGATACGTTCCGTGAAACCCTACCACCTCGAAGGTGAGGGTCTCTTTCCTGAAGTTGGCAGGGGTGCCAAAATAGACAGGAAGTTCGATATGGCCGACGGGGAAAGCCTTCTTCCCTGGCACGACGCCATGGAACCCCCCGGCACTGGGTCAGAGTTGGTGCCTCCTGACTCCCAGGAGGTCGAGGGTCTCGAGGTAGATGATGTTTAGGCTGCTGCCGCCGTCCATGAGGACCTTCGAGAGGCGGCTGTTGATGATGACCGGGTCGACGACGAGCGGATAGGCCCTGGGGTTGGGGACTCGATCCGGATGGTCATCGCGGTCGAACGTGATGGGTGCATCAGACCAGTCGAGGTAGTGAGGCATCATGACACGAGCGGAGAAGACCTCTCGACGCTCCCGCTTACGCTATCGGGGCGTGAGCTGGGTCGAGGGACCTCCGTAGATCATGTAGCAGTCATAGACTTCGAGGAATTTTGCGTCTTCCCCGTTGTCTCCCTCACCGCCACCTTGGTCTTTCTTGTCGTCACCTTTCTTCACGCCCACTTGCTCGAAGTGCCTTCGAAGCATGCGGCAGTCCTTAAGCTTGTGCCTTGCCCCGTCCTTATGATAAGGACAGGGCTCCTTGAGCATCTTGTCGAAGATGGCGCCCTCGGGGGGCGCGGGGCGACCTCGAGGTCTTTTGTGTTCGGTTGCAACGACGAGATCATCTTCTGCAGCCTCCCGCTTGCCTTGTTGGTTTTTCTTCTTCTTGTTATTTCTCTTTGACCCTTTGCTCGAGCCTCCGGCGTTGTCGGCTATCGGCGTTTTTCCCTTGTCCTTCACGTCGCTGAAGAAGGCGCCGATGGCCTCTTCGCCAGCCGCGTAGTTGGCGACCACATCCATGAGCTCGTCGACGGTGTCGGGCCGGTTACGCCCTAACTCGTGAACTAGGTCCTTGCAGGTTGTACCCGCAACAAACGCTAGGACGACGTCGAGATCGGAGATGTGGGGCAGCTCAGTGCGGAGCTTGGAGAATCGTCGAGCAAAGTCACGGAGAGACTCCCCTGGCTTCTGCTTGCAGTTGTGCAGTTCCCAGGAGTTTCCGGGACGCACGTAGGTACCTTTGAAATTCCCCTCGAAGATATGGACAAGGTCGATCCAAGTGCGAATCTGGTCAGGGGGAAGCTCCTCGAGCCACCTACACGCAGTGTTGGACAGGAACAGGGGAAGGTGACGTATGATGGCGTGATCGTCACGCGCCCCACCCGCCTAACAAGCCAACCGGAAATCGGCTAGCCAGAGCTCGAGATTGGTTTCGCCGTTATATTTGACGAGGCTCGTGGGGGGTCGAAACTTGTCGGGCAGCTGGGCGCAGCGGATCCTCCTGCTGAAGACCCGGGGGCCCAGCGGCTCTGGGGCCTGTTGGTCTTCTTCACTGTCGTAACGCCCTCCTCGATGGGCGCTGTACCCTCGATCCTCGGCATCCCCGTGCTTGCGTCTGCGGTTCTGGACAATGTCGAGGCGCGCGTCGCGGGGAGCGCGGTCATCGTTGATAGGTTCTCGGGCCAGGTTCTTCTTCTGTCGGGGGGCCGCCCCCTGATCGACCGAGCCCTCCCTCTCGGGCCGGGAGGGCTCGACCTGAGGCTTGGAGGCAGCCCCTCGACGCCTCGAGGCTGAGCTCTCGGCTTGTTGGACAGCAGCAACTCGGAGGAGGTCCTTGACCTCGTGTTGTATCCGCCGAGCTTGCGAGTTGGACGGTGCGGGCATATTGCGAAGGAGCATAGCCGCCGCAACAACGTTCTGGCTTGCTCGGGGATAACGGTGGGCGGGTTGCTTGGGTACTCCTTCCTCGATGATCTCCCGGTTGACTTCTCGGGCCCTGGCTCGGGCTCTACCGCCGAGCGGTCGCCGCTCTTGCTCGAGGGTCAGCTCGAGTAAGCGCAAGCGTTCCTGCTCGTCGATGAGCTTCGCCTGTAACTCCCGAATCTGTGCCATCTGCGCGTCCTGCCCACCAGGACGAGGGCATGCTTCTCGGGGTGCATCTGGTTGTTGGTCCTCTGCTCTGGGGGGAGCGTCTCTCGCCACGGCGGTAGACGCCGCGGCCGCTGGATCGATGGTTTCCTGATCGGAGTCGACGCCACCGTCGATGTGGAGGCACTCACGGGTAGGATCCCAATGATCAGAGTCAGAGTCAGGGTCGCCGCAGTAGAAGACGGGGAATTGCCCCCGCGCCTCCTCCTGCAGCCGCCGTCGGAGTGTGCCGACGGTGTACCTCCGGGGGCCGGGCGCTCTTGCGAAGTCCAAACCCTCGGAGGCCGGTGTGACAGTCCCCACGTCCATCATTGCGCAGAGAAGGGTGTCTAGGCGGTCCTCCAATGTGCTCGTGTTGGAGTGGGTCGCTGTCGCAGTCGTCGTGGGACTGTTGAAGTCGAACGAAGGCCACCGTCGACGCTCGAACAGCCCGTGCGGAAGCGAGCTCGATTGAGCGGGAGTTTCGTCGCGCTTCCCCGACGAGCGCACGATGAAAGTGGAGTCAGGGTTGTGCTAGGATCCTGCCGGTTTGCCCTCTGCCTCTAAACTTGGGTCAGATACTCCCTCAACAAGAGGTTTCTCATCTCTGGTCAGGGGGGTGGGGAAAGCGGCGGGGACCCTTCTCGACTTGGGTTGACGGCGATGACGACGCCGACCGTGCCACCTTCTAGATGTGGAAGCATGGTCATGAGACTGGCGAGTGACTCCCCATGAACGTGGGGGCGTACCACGACCTCCGTTCGGGTCACTGACAGAGAGCAGGGTCATGTCGTAGCCCTGGCCGAGGGTCATGAACTCCAGGCTCCTGAACCAGATCACCGTACCGTGCGGAAGTGGTGAAACGAAATCGCCCATCCGAAAAAATGGCGGGAAATCGTTAGTGACACGCGGCTCCCCTACCTGGCGCGCCAACTGTCGGTGTTCTGACCCTCGAGGGGTTAACACCAACGAGTAATATTGTAATCGCGTGCTCCCTAATCCGGTGGGTGATGCAAGAAGGACACAATAATTTATCCTGGTTCGGGCAAAGAAGGCCCTACGTCCAGCGGGGGGAGGATGATTCGTGTTATCTTGCACCGAAGTGCTAGTACAGGGGAAAGTACAAGCTGGTGTGAGGAGTGTAAGGTGGAGTTGGGGCGTTCGGACGCCTTGCTCTCGACCTTGCACAAGCTCACAGTGTCGCTCTGTGATCTAAAGCCTTAATGTTTCTATGCTCTAGATTCTCCCGGTCTGAGTCCGGTCCTTTTCTCTAACGCCCTAGCGCCTCCTTTTATAGATGAAGGAGGGGCACAGGTGTACATGTATTTCGAGTTCGTATGACGCTGATGATGTACGATGTTGAGGCCGATCACGTCGGTGCCGCTGTTGTGATGTACGTCGATATGGGAGGCCCTGCAGCCGTCGCGTCGGGAATCGTTGAAGTTCAGCTCGAGGGTTCGCTCGGTGAAGTCGAGGGGCGACGGTCGAGGGTCTTGGCCAAAGCCGAGGGGGTCGTGCCGAGGAGGTCGAGCTTCGCTGGATAAGACCGAATCCCGGAAGACACGGAAAACACGTTAGTTTATACGTCTCGAGGCGGTGCGGGTCGTGACACAGCGCTCGGTATGGCGCAACAGCGTAATATGACTTGCGGGATTCCGGGGTATGGGCGGTAAAAGTAGATTTGACCGCCACGCCTGTAACTGTTACCGTAACTGTGGCCATGCGGTTAGGCGGGGGTAGATAGATCGCATTAAATGCGCTCGAATCCGTACGGGAGTTAGTGGCCGAGGGGTGCACTGTCCTCAAGGGCTGCCCATTCGCCCGGGCGAAGTTCCGTCCTCGAGGGGAGGCTCGTTCGCTGGGCGAAGTTACATCCTCGAGGGTAGGCTCGTTCGGAGGATGAAGTTCCGTCCTCGAGGGGTCGCTCGAATCGTACCCTCGCGTATACAGTACTAGTCCGTTCGGTATCCTCTCGGGTGGACAGTACTGGTCCGTTCGGTAACCTCTCGGTGATACAGTACTAGTCCGTTCGGTAGCCTCTCGAGCAGGCTTTGGTTTTGGGCCGTCGTTGTTCGTTCGCGGGCCAGTCCGATACGTCTCAGCCTATGGGCCTTCGTACGTTAGCGCGGGAGGTTATCGGAGGGGTCAAGATGCTGATTTCGCGGGGTTTTAGTTTGGTAAGTCAGGGGTCTGGGGTACCCGTTTCCAGGGTATCGACACCATTGGTGCACAGGAGCCGTCGTGACGCCGTCTTCGCCGCCAGAGCACGCCGCCGCCATTGACGCCACTGCCTACAGCTTGTTCCGTCCTGTCTTTGAGCCAACCAACGTGCGCGTCGGGTTCATGGTGAGCTCCTGCGCCTGTCCATGCTTTCAGTTTCATCTCTACTGCATCGTAGTCGCCGGCGTACATGCTCGCCGCCAGTGCTCCGCCATGCCGTCCGCCACGCGCAAGCTCGCACGCCTTAGGAACCGTTTTGCCTTTGGTTAACCTGTGAATCATGCTCGTCTACTCACGAAGCGCACGTAGGTAGCCTCACTGTCGTCGGAGAAGCTCCGGTGAACTCTGCCGCCGCGCCGCCGCGTCGCCGCGCCGCCTAGCTCACCGCTGGCCATGCTCTGGTGACCGTTCCGCCCCATTAGCTAGCCCAGCATGCTCGCCGTGCTGAGCTGAGTCTGTAGGGCCAAACCCCATGGCCGGAGACCTCACCGCCGGCGAGAAATCGCCGGTCAACGGTGTCGTCCGGCATGGTCAGCGCGGGAACACTGTTCCCCTTTTCTTTTTCTATTTTCAGAAAATGATTTAAATGCTATTTTTTTGGAAAATCATAGTAATTCATGTATAGCTCTAAAAATTTTGAAAATTTATGTGTATGCTCTTTATGATGTTCTCTACCTAGAAAAAATATGAAATACTAAATTTGAGTAATTTTTGTGTAAGTTAAAATTAGCTCTTTTAATTAAAAATGCATTTTCAATAATTTTTAATAAATAAAATAATTGGTTTTTATTTCTGAAATTTGTTTTGCCACCTAATTAGACTAAGATCTTTTCAAAATAAAATTTTGAGCTCATTTAGACAACTTTAGTTTTATGCCTTTATTTTATGCTTTTTATTTAAGTATTTAATCCCTTTAATCATGTTTAATCATTATAGGATTTGTTTGACTTTGGGATTGATTGTTGACCTTGGGTCATTAACCTTAATGACCTTTGGCACTTTAATTAATTGTTTGCGCTTATCTTAATCATGTCATTAGGGCTTAATCCACGTTATTTCATGTGTTTAATGAACTTCTTTAATGAAGTAGTTAACCATAATGAACTTAGTAAGTTTTTGTTAGTTTACGACTTTATCATGAAGGAAAGTTGTACTCGAGTCCTTAATCTGGTTATTCATTCATCAAGCATCATGTTTACTATTCCATCATGTTGAAACGTATCATGTTATCGTGTAGTTTCCCTTAACGAAGAGTTAAACGTTGTTGAACCAGACCCCAAGGAAGAGTTGAATGAGGAATAAGGTGTTGAGCCAGAGTCCGAGATCATCTACCCCGAACACCAAGGCAAGCCCCGGATGCATTTAAACCCTTCCTTGATTTTATAAAAGTTTTATTGCTTCAGTTATGAAATATTGCATTAAGTAATAGGAGTTGAGTGATAACCCACCAATTGCATTACCTGTCTTATTTCTATATTCCTTGTTATCTTTTTTTTAAATGCTTAGTTATGCTTAACCCTGCTTAATTAGTAGATTTTCAAAAAGAAAAAGAAGGAAAAAGATGAGGTTGGCTTTTCTTGATGGAATCATGATGGTAATTAATAAATCGAGTCCGGACGGGTAATTTGCATTGGGAAAGGAGTCCCTCTGTAGTGTTTCTGTCTATTGATGCCCTAGGTCTCATTCAATGGTGATCTGCATGTATCGAGACCTAGATAGCCACCCACACATGGTGTGGTATACTTGTGGGGCTGCGAGTCCCCATGTATATTGGTATGCTTAGGAGTTTGAGTCTCCTGTATATCATGTGGTTGATATATGGCTGCTGTTGTTATCTCGGTATATCATGTGATCTGGTATGCTTAGGAGTTAGAGTCTCCGGTATATCAGTGATCTAGGTCCCAGCTGGGTATAAAAATGGATTCGAATCGCCGTTGCTTCTCGGATAAGAAGATTCGATCTCTGTTCATCATCGTAGTAACAACTTGAATGATGTAGGTTTATGTATGAAGTTGGTTAGTAATCTTGAGCTAGAGCAAGACAACTTTACTTTCTACTGAGCTTTTCTACAAAAATTCTTATCTCTTGCAAGCCTTACCTTGTCCCTCTAGCCTACATTTCCCGAGTCTCCACCCCTCTTTTTCGTCGGGTCAGTCTTGTTGAGTACTTTTGTACTCAGGGTTTGTTGAACCATTGTTGCAGGTGAGTCCCATGAGCAGGTTTGCTTTGCATCCTGCTACATGATAGTCATTGCGGAGAGTGATGATAAGTAGGAAGTTTGGCTCTTGGGCAGAGCGTACCGTCAGGGTGTTGTAAATAAGTTATCTATAGCTACTCCACTACTGCTATGGTTTGTAATAATCCAACTTATGGTTTGTAAGTTTTGAACTAAATGGTTTGTAAACTTATGTTATTGTAATCCTTCCGCTATTTTACTCTAAAGTATTTTATTTGTATAAAACTGTTGTAATACTGCAATGTCACTTTATAATGATTGATCCTGCTTGGAGAATCATGGATGGTTCAGGATTCACCCGACACACCTTTTAAGTCTTATGGAACACATGCATTGCTATCAGAAGTCTATTTAGACAATGATAAGTGCGTGTGGGCCATATTATTTAGAAGGTTCTGCCACACGCATGGATCTATCGTTATAGCATTTCACCCAAAAATAGTTCAGGGTATCATTATTTATATTTTCCCGTAAGAGGCGAGGGTACAAATACCTCTAGCACAGATATGTTATGACTTCATATCATTGAAATATGGCCCATATCTATGCAGGTGTTAAACAATATGACTGGTAGATAGTGGACACAAATAGAGCAACCTCAAGGATAAAGGTAAAATAAAGAATAAAAGAATAACCTAAGCTGAGCAGGTATATCTTATACATTTGCATAGAACAAGTTACTGTCATATGATAAATAGGTTAAGATACAAGTCAAGGTCAAGAGCAACAGGGAGATCTCGACAGCTGATCTATCAGCCGATGGGTACATTTACGAACTCCTACACAACATACAAACTTGGGGGATTACGAAGGATGGACAGGGCTGTCACCATCTGCCGCCTACCCCTCAACTGTGGCATGCCGTCATATCCAAAGGCTCCCTCGCATCCGAACACCTCATCCGCATACTAAGGAGCTACCTATATCCCCCCAGGACTCCCACCTACGGATGGACGAGCTAGGATATAAGCAAACCCGAAGGAACAACAAACCGTTACTCTATTCCTATCATCTTCTCTAAGTTTGTAAATCATATGAACAATGAAGAACAAGTGTTAGCATGATGAACAACTCTCATATGAAGTATAGTCTAGTTCATAATCATAGAATATATCATGCTCAAGACTATACTCTAGTTTATATGCAAGAATGTAAATAAGAATAGGGAACTTGAATAAGGAAGAACTCTTCATAGTATATTACCAAGAGAGTAGCACTTCTTCCTAGGAGACAAATCCTCCAAGTAGCTCAACCTTGCTCCAAAATATTCTAAGTAGCTAAGCCTAAAGAACAAGTGTAGAGAGTGAGGTAGTGCTCCAAATGAGTGTGTGTTGTGGGGGTGCTCCTCATCTCCTTTTGTAGCAGTGGAAGGCGGTTCAGGGGTAGGATTGGAAATCCGAGCAATGCACCGTCCTCCTCTGCATTGATTGTATTGACATGAGCTGGCTGGGCCTAAACCGCCTCACTGGTGCGCTGGCCGGCCCAGGTGCGCCGGCAAGCCCACCCGTGGGTCGATTCGCGCCCAGCCTCAGTCGGTGGCTTCTGGCTCGGGGCTGGACTGTTGTGTCATGGTGGATTTGTCTCGTGCACACTTCGGTTGGGCTGACTTCCTTTGGGTTGGCAAATACGTCTTCTGGAAAGCACCTTTTTATTACAAATATTCCCTATACTTTGTGTATTTCCTGCATAGTGACAAATCTTCCAGTACATGTGGAATTCCGTTAGTAGTAAAGGTATATGTGTGTAAAAATATATAATTCTTTTCTTTTTGGTTCTATATTGGTGGTATAAATTCATCGTTAAGGACCACCAACAAGATCCCCCAAGCTTACCCTTTGCTCGTACCCGAGCAAAGCTAGGCTTTTGTTGTTGATCAGGAGTTGCTTCTTAACCGATTATATGTTAAGTGTACAAGATTTATAACAAAGGTTTCTACCTTAGTTTGAATAAATCAGCATACTATCTACCCTATTATTATCTTGAAAATGGGGCTTATTAGTTATCTGAAGTCTTGGGCGATTGCAAGATAGAACAGATTCATAGGCTTTGCTTATCGTTCATCTCAAAATTAACTATCTATTTGGAGGTTTTAAAAATTGTTGCAAGGAAAGCCAAGTTCCTCAAATGATTCTCTCAATCACTCAATGTGTATATTTACCTCACCAAAGGCATTGTAATGTTGCCTTTCTTTCATAAACTACTGCTAAAGCTTTTGAGTGGAGTTATAGCATGTATGAAGGTGGGCATACTTGTATCACATGTATTGCTAAGTCAAAAACCGAAATACAAGGAGATACAAGTCATACACTTTGATTGAGATGTGCAAGTGTGTGGAGTATAAAGGTGGATCCTATCTCTAAATATTTTTGGTACTCCATGCATCATGACTCTCTTTATTGGATGGATGATATTTTTGGAGGGACATGGGCTATAAAGGTACTCACTTTTTTCTTTCCTTTTTTTTGAATGGGGAATTTTGGATCTTCCCGTTGTTTGTGATTTTTTTACCATAGCCCATATCCTTTATTTGGCATATGAAGAATTTTTGAATGGAGAGATATCATGATGGAAATGCGAGGAGTAATTTTTTCTGGATAAGGAATGCACGGCTCTCAGGGTAAGAGTCGGTATTTTTATTTGGTGGAAAGTGGTGCGCAACTCTTAGTGTAAGAGTTGGCATATATTTGGGTGGATGAAAAAATGCATGTTGTGCGCAACTCTCAGTGTTAGAGTTGACTTTATTTGGTGGGTGCAAGTGAATCTCAATCATGAGCATATGACCATAATCTCACTAAGGTCAAAATAGTTTGACTTAACTCAATGTTCCACAAGCAGCATATGACTAAAGGTTTTGCAGAATTGAAACATGTCATATGGCCTTGGTAGGTATTTCATAATCATTGAGGAACTATTGTTTTGAATATTTTAAAAAATAAAACTCTACATGTCAAGTTTCACTTAGAACAAAGTCATAGCGCAGCCCATGTCATATATCACATCAGGCAATAACTTAGACAAGATCAAGCATGTGCGACCCACTACTTCAAGTTTTTAGGGTGAGACATTTTTAGCTGATAAACCCAAAACTTTAGAGAAAGCTCGATTATAAAGCGCATACAAGAGAAATATAAAATAGAGCAACTATTCATCATCTCAACAAGAGTTGAACTAGATATTTATACAACACATATATAGAGTGGAAAAAAATATTTTTGGTCTTTTTAGCTTTTTTAGTTTTTTTAATGCATGAATGCTGAAAATTAAAACTTACTAAAAAGAAAATAAAATTTCTTGGAATTTAAATATGCAATGCACATACCTTTGCGAGGTCTCCCCAACCTAGCTCATTGCGGAGGTCCTGGGTAGTACCCAGAGTAATCCCAGAAGGCTCTCTGCTAGTCATACTGTTGCTGGAGCCTCACCTCCAGCTGCTGCTGCCACTGGTCTGCCTCCTGCACGTGGGTGTTGAGGGTGTTCTGGATATCATTGGTTTGGATCTGCATCTTTCCCATGCGTGCATTGATGGCGTCAAGCTCTGGGTTCCTTCATGGTTGGACTGGTGGTGGTAGGTCCCATTCATCCGAATCTGCTTCTAACCATGCTCCTGCTATTGGTTGAGGTGGATTCCACCCTAGGGCATCGTTCGGGTCCGGCATGTTCTGAGTGGTGTACCATCCTACATGATAAAAAGGTTGTGTTGGTTCCTCTTGGTACTCAGGTTGTGCACTTGGTCCCTCCCCAGCTGCAACTCTGGCTGCACGCTTGACAATTCTTTCCCTGCGGGCTTCTTCCTTGGTCTTGAGTTCAAAGGTTAGTGAATCACAGTTATATAAACGTAGACCCTGGTTAGGTAACAGTATCTTGTTTATATAACCGGGACAAATAACATGAATCTCATCATCCTTCGAAGTCAAGTGATGCCTTTGCACCATATAATCATCATGAACAATGGTGCAAGGGATGGAAATATATTCAGTTTCTACCTCATCCAGAGCACCAATAGCATTTGTAATGCGAGTTATGAGAGAAGTGCAAACAACACCAGAATTTTCCTTGATGAATCCTACCCAATCAAGAAACATTTCTCTAATAGGGGCAACTTTGATTTTATTGCAAAAAGTAGCTTCATCTCAATGTTGCTCACATATCTAACAGAATGGGTAGGAAACAAAGTCATGGCATCCAACGATGAATGAATTTTAAGGAAGGATGCTGGACTTTTGAATGTAAAGCTCTAAAGCGACCAATCTCAACAAATCCAGAAATCTCTTCCTAAAACTTATGGCAATCATACCGAGGCAAGGCATAGTCAATGTTAAGAGTGCAACTATAACTAAAGCCTACGTGTCTACTAAGATCTCTCCAAGAAACATCATAGTGCTGTCCATATAAAAGGAAAGAAATCCTAGAATCGGTTTCTTGCAAAGTGCACAGGAATTAAATGGAGAGGAGTCGAGAACCTTCTTCATCCATGGGATCAATAGTTTCCCATCCCACGGCTCTCCATAAGGTCTTGAGCTCAACATTCATACCTGTGTCCTGTAGGAGCTTGTCGTCGTACATGGGAGCATGGAGGAAGATGTGGTCCTTGAGGTGGAAGTATGCCTGCATCTCCCGGTCGTCCTGCAAGTCGAGGTATGGCTAGTTGGAGTCATCGATCTTGAGTGGGGCGTTGGCCTCCTCCTCTTCATGTGCCACGGCTTCCTCGGGGGTCTCGAAGTGGAAGCTCAGACCGGCATTGGCATCCCTTGCATGTCTCCTCGATGATCGCCTCCTGGTGGAGACGACAAAAAGAACACGAAAGACAACTTCACGGGTGTGATGGGATTAGTGAAGTAGTATGAAACTTTCACACCCGAGAGCTGCCTTGAGCTAGAACTTGTGCAAAGGTTGCAAAATATTGTTGAAAAGAAGGAATGGTGAAGTAGTGAGGGGGAGTGAAAGAGTGAGAATGAGTGAATGGAATGGGATGAAGCTCACCCGGGATATCTGCTATTTATAACGAAACCGATGGCAGGGGGAGGCAAGGGGCAACGGTTAGGAGCCGTTGGCTCTGGCTCGGCGCCAGAGGCCGTGCAAGTGCGCCGGGCAACGCAGGTGCTCCGGCCGGCCCACCTGTGGACCCAATGTTGCCTCCCTTTGGCAGGTATCTCACAACAGCCACTTTGAGCTCGTGACTGTTGGTGGTTTCCATGATTCGAAAATCCATCTCCCGATTTTGATTTTCCAACAATATTTTGATGATAAAAACTTTTTCCAATAATTATTTTAAAAATAGGTTTTGTAAAGAGAAGATTTTATTCTTTCTAATGAACTAATTTTCAAAAATTTTGAATAGTAAAACTTTTTGAACATTATTTTATTTAAAAGGGATGAAAGACAAAATATAAATGTATATAAATATATATATTTTATATATATAGAAAAAATTATTTATAAGATAACTTACCGATTTACTTGTCGGTCAGGGCTCACCTTTTAAAGTCCGTTGAGCAGGACTTTTTTCTCCCTCTTCATCTCCTGCTTGATGAAGGTACATCTGTCCTGGGAGAAGTGGATGCAGATGTTGCTGCCCGTCATACCTATTTATTAATTACAGGTGGCTCTGGTCCCTTTCTGGTTTGGTTCTTTTTATTCTTGATATTTTTAGCATAACCATTGAAGGGAAGATTTATAGCTTTTTGCTTAAAATTAAGAGTGATTTCACCCTTCCCAGTGTCGATGGCCGCTTTTGTAGTATGCAGGAATGGCCTTCCCAGGATGAGCGGAGCTGCGATGCTGTCGCCCATGTCTAGGACCACAAAGTCAATAGGGACATATTCGTCCCTGATCCTTACCAGTATGTCCTCAGCCAACCCTTCAGGTTGTCTGGTAGAATGATCTTCCATCTGCAACCAAAATGATATGGGGGACAAGTGTCCACCCAATATTCTGTCATATGTTACCTTGGACATCACGTTGATGCTTGCTCCAAGGTCGCAGTAGGCGTTGTTGATTATGTGGGGGCCGATGGCAATTGTGATTGCTGGGCGGCCAGGGTCTCCCTTCTTGTTAAGAATAGATACACCCCATGATGAAGGTTTACCAAGCCTTGTCGAGAACATATTAACAGATTCAAGCGGGACCTCAGGTTGCCCTGGGATCCTTCTTGAACTGTTGTTAGCGGGTACAGCAGCAGCTATCTGAGCTAACTGGGTTTCTATCATCTTGTTAAAGCTCAGCTGGTTCTTAACAGCACAAGATAAAACCTCTATTTTTGCTTAAACTTTCCAAAATTTTATCATTGTTAAGCATCTTTTTGGTAAGATTTTTGTTTATTTTAGCTTGGCCTAAAACCAGATCCTTAAGCGAAGGTTGATTTGAATTGTAATTGGAGTGATAGTTTGAATTACCTTGGAATGAAGGACGGGATTGGTTATTCCAGCTGTTACTACCTCATTGTGGTTGGCAGAACCCGTTGTTGATGTAGGATGCTTCTTCACGGGTTTCACGGTAATCGTTCCCCGAATGGCCAACATTACCACAAACCTTGCATGTCATGTGAGAGTCCATGAAGTTGATGGTGCTGGATGTGTCTTCAGGGGCATGTTCGTCAAACTTATTGAGGAGTAGATCTATTTTTGCAGCAAGCATGTCTGTCTCCTTCATGGTGTGCATGCTTTTTTGTGCTTTAGTGGGAGCTCTGTCCTTCCCCCAAGCTTGATTTTCTACCATCTTGTTGATTAGCGCCATAGCACTCTCAACAGTGAGTGATAGAAAGGCACCACCAGTAGCGACATCGAGGTGCCCCTTCAACATGGGTGTTAACCCATTGTAGAAGTTCTGGAGCACCAGCCAACTCTCCATACCGTGGTGGGGGTATGCTTGTATGTACTCTTGCAGCCTCTCCCACACCTCCAGAATGGGTTACATTGAGTTCTGCAGGAAATTGGAAATTCTTCCCCTCAGGGCATTGGTTTTGCCCATGGGGAAGAATTTGGCGAGGAACGCCGTAGAGCACTTGCTCCAGGTGTCAACAGCTTCCTTGTCCTTGTAGAACCACTGTTTCGCCTTCCCCATGAGGGAGAAAGGAAACAGACGGAGCCTGATAGCGTCTGGTGTGACATCTTTGATGATGATTGTGTCACACAGCTCAAGGAAATGCTGGAGATGGGCGTTGGCGTCCTCATTGGGTAGTCCATAGAATGGACTCACCTACACCATGGTGATCAGCCCGGTCCTAAGTTCGAAGTTCCTGTCCCCAACATTGACAACGAGTCCGGTGGGCACGTTGGCAACAACGGGAATGGAGAACTCGCGGAGTGACTTCTGGGCCATGTTGTTCAGTTCAGATGATGCGGCAGCGACTGGTTCGTTTGTCGGCGGAGTGGCAGAAGAAGAAGCAGCAGGAGACCAGTTCTTCCTTAGGAGTGCCTCTGGATCAGCGATTAAGTTTTCCGGCAAGGAGAAACCAGTCATGCACTATCCTGTTTTCATCCACAACAGGAGAAAACATACAAGTTAGCCTGTATAGACAATGGCTATTTTCTAATGAAGTCATATTTATCGTTTTCTTTTGCTAGAGTTATTTGTACCAATGCCACCCCAGCAACGGCACCAGAAATGCTTGCTGACATTTCTTAACGCAATCACCAAAATAGGCAAGATACCTATTCTGGCAACCACGCCAGAAATGCCTGTTGTTGGTGACTCTTAGCAACGCTACTAGAATTGTACTCTAGCAACGATGTAAGATGCGCCCAGGTGATAGATGACAACCTTTTAGAGATGATATCCGCAAACGCACGGATCTATCGTTGTAGCATTTCACCCGAAAATAGTTTAGGGTATCGTTATTTATATTTTCCCGCAAGAGGCGAGGGTACAAATACCTCTAGCACAGATATGTTATGACTTCATATCATTGAAATATGGCCCATAGCTATGCTGGGGTTAAACAATATGATTGGTAGATAGTGGACACACATAAAGCAACATCAAGGATAAAGGTAAAATAAAGAATAAAAGAATAACCTAAGTGGAGCAGGTATATCTTATACATTTGCATAGAATAAGTTAGTGTCATGATAAACAGGTTAAGATACAAGCCAAGGTCAAGAGCAACAAGGAGATCCCCGCAGTTGATCTGTCAGCCGATGGGGACATTTACGAACTCCTACACAACAACGAACGTGGGGGATTATGAAGGACAGACAGGGCTGTCACCACCTGCCGCCTACCCCTCAACTGTGGTATGCCGTCATATCCGAAGGCTCCCTCGCATCTGGACACCACGTCCGCATACTAAGGAACTACCTATATCCCCCTAGGACTCCCACCCTATGGATGGATGAGCTAGGATATAACCAACCCGAAGGAACAACGAACCGTTACTCTATTCCTATCATCTTCTCTATGTTTGTAAATAATATGAATAATGAAGAACAAGTATGAGCATGATGAACAACTCTCATATGGACTATAGTCTAGTTCACAATCATAGAATATATCATGCTCAAGACTATACTCTAGTTCATATGCAAGAATGTAAATAAGAATAGGGAACTTGAATAAGGAAGAACTCTTCATAGTATATTACCAAGAGAGTAGCACTTCTTCCTAGGAGACAACCTTCCAAGTAGCTCAACCTTGCTCCAAAATATTCTAAGTAGCTAAGCCTAAAGAACAAGTGTAGAGAGTGAGGTAGTGCTCCAAATGAGTGTGTGTTGTGGGGGGTGCTCCTCCTCTCCTTTTGTAGCAGGTGGAAGCGATTCGGGGGTAGGATTGGAAATCCGAGCAGCACATCATCCTTCTCTGCATTGATTGTACCGACACAAGTGGGCTAGGCCTGAATCGCCTCACTGGTGCGCAGGCCGGCCCACCTGTGGGTCGGTTCGCTCCCAGCCTCGGTCGGTGGCTTCTGGCTCGGGCCTGGACTGCTGTGTCATGGTGGATTTGGCCCGTGCACACTTCATTTGGGCTGACTTCCTTTGGGTTGGCAAATACATCTTCTGAAAGCGCCTTTTTATTATAAATATTCCCTGTACTTGGTGTAGTTCCTGCATAGTGACAAATCTTCCGGTACATGTGGAATTCCGTTAGTAGTAAAGGTATATGTGTGTAAAAATATATAAGTCTTCCCTTTTTTGGTTCTATATTGGCGGTATAAATTCGTTGTTAAGGACTGCCAATAGGCGCCCGCCCTAGCCAGCAGGGCGCCCGCCCTATGAGGTGGACCAATTAGGTCCAACCTCGCAGATCCTGCCCCAACCGCCTTTGACGATCAATCTTCACCGTCCATGAAGGTCGGTTTGATCTGAGGGCTACGGTGCATTCTAGGAGGCTATATAAACAAGGCCCCTGTCCCTAGGAGAAACCCTAATTTATTTTCTAATTCATTCCCTATTTCATTCATCAAGAGAAAAGCCGTGATCAAGCCCTACAGCCACCATCTCAATTAGAGCTCCATAGTCATAGCATAGCTATATAGGATTAGAACTAGAAGGAGTCAAGCTTCGCTTGGTTTCTGGATCTATCAAGAGAGTTCTTGGTAATTCTCTCCTACTTTTATATTCGTTCTTGCTTATTTCATACTATTCATCATTATATGAATATGACTTTACTCTATTCTATTATATTGGATATGACTTTGCTCTATTTTCTTGTACTCTCAATTATAATGTTATTAGTTTACTTTGATTATATGCTTGGCATAGTTGGATTAGATTTATATTCAAGTACAGGATCGTATAGAGCTTGCTCATTGATATCATGGGTGAGTGGTAAATATTGTGTAGGCGTGGTGCCTATACCGTATTTTTCTATGATTACACCTTATATCCCGGACCATGAGATAGATCGCGGGAGTGATAGTCCTGTTGAGTCCTTTGTAGTCCTCCTCCCGAGTATAGGACAGGTAGAGCGCAACTATTATAGAGAAGTGATTGCTATGTTCTTCATCTTCCTTTGTAATACTCACTATGCTTTAGTATAACCTTTTCTTGCCATGATTGCCAAGTGTAATTGCACTAATCATCGTATGCTATGACTTTATAGTTAGAATAACTTAGAATTTATTCTTGTAGTTCATCCTAGTTCCATGCTAGTGTTATATACTTAGAGTATTCTATTGAGATTCTTATCATTTATTATGTGGCTATGTGCTGATCATTTATCATTTACCATTCATTCATTATATATATATATTATTTTATGTGACACTTACCCTGTATGAGAGATAGACAAAGACATGGTTATACTCTCCATTACCACTTACAACTTACCCTGTATGAGAGATAGACGAAGACACTTACCATGTATGAGAAATAGACAAAGATGCTCATTACTCATTATCCTTAGCTATTCCTGCCCATGGGTAAAAATATAAATAATGATACCTTGTTTACTCCTGATTAAAATGCTACATCGGTATTATCTATGCGCTTGCGGATTTCATATTTATTTCTAGAGGAGCATTTGCATCGGATTTCATATTTATTTCTAGAGGAGCATTTGCATTTATTGATACCACACTCCTGCACCATGCCAGGGATGACAACCTAGCTTAAGTGGTGTAAGGAGTGTCAACAAAGGTGAGGGCAGCCAGGTATGATCCACGCCTTTTGGCAGCCTCCGTCGCCCCCACGCTCGCGCCTTTGCTCCTCGCGGACCTAGTAGTTCGGAGGCACAATGCTTCCCCCCTCCCCCCTCCCCGTACGTGTGGGATACCTTAAAGCTGTTGCATCTGGAGCATAAGGATGAACCACACGGGAGGGACGAACCGCACGTGAGGGACGAATGTGATGGATGACCACACAACTGCACGACACTACTGTGATGTGTATGACTACATCGAGTCGCATCTGCTGCACCTGCGCATCTAGTGGTAATCCCGTAACCCATAACAAGCAGTAGATTTTGGTTTATAAGGTCGAAATTTGGATTTTTCAGCTAGCGTAGCATCCTCATAACCCTTCATGATGGTGGTCACCGTGTCGCTAGGGACCTCGCCGGCAGCGAGATCCCGGCCGGTCAAGCCGTGCTTGCTCTGTGCCAATGACAAGTGAGGCCAGGTTGACCCAGGGCCCCTCCTAGTGCCATCGGGTTATCCCTGCCACGCTCGACGTCCATGTGGGTGAAACCACCCTAGGGGGTGATTTGCTCGGTTTTCAAAAGTTTGGTGCATTGGTTAATCGATTTTGTAGTTTGAGGGTGGGTTAGACAAGTGCTCATATATCTGGGGTTAAGTAGATTTTTTAATTCTATCGCTCTTTTATAGTACTCTCTCTTGTAGTTCGGTTTTACTTTTTATCTAAAGTTTGGCCACTCATTTTATTCAAAAAATTTTAGTAAACGTAGTCAAATTTAGATTATTCTCGAAGATCTTTTTGGTAATAAAGCAAGCCATAAAAGATTAATATTTCAAACAAATTTTTAAACAAAATGAGTGGTCAAACTTAGGATAAAAGAATCAAACAAACTATACCTTGGAACAGCTAATAAGAAGATATGGAGTATGTATTATTTTAGGATGTATCTAGGCATGATATATTTGAGCGTATAACAGAAGTCATATATGTATTTAAAAAATAAGAATATCTGTAAGGAGCCTAACACGGGGGGCAGGTGGCAGCCCCGGGAGGCGGCGATGTGGGTGGCGGTGCGGCGTGGGGGGCAGCGGCATGGCGGCGGCGTGCGGCCAGGTGAGGGCGGCGGCATAGGGGGTAGAGAGAGAGAGGGAGAAGATAAGGGATTGACCTTTTCTTTATTGATTTGATCCCAACGGTTATCACTCTTATTTATAGTTGGCCTAGCTTGACTTCTAAGCTAACTAGAATATCCTTATAATCATGGATTTTCTTTTACAATTCAGTCCCTTTCTTTCCATGCCAACAATTTCCAAACCGTGGAGACTCAATTAAGGAAACCTAATCGATGACGGAAAGCGGCGGTTTGTGGGGGTTGCACCCCAGCGGCCAGTGCGAGCACCCTAGGGCGCCCTTGGTTCGCGCCCGGCCAGGGTGGGGCGGCTGGGCCCCTTCTATTGGCCCAACTTGGCCCAAATTCTTGTCCAATTTGGAGAGCCTATGTTGTAGTTGTTACAGCTCTCCCCCTTCTTCGATCGACGCGTCCTCGTGGCGAAGCACGAACCAGCTCATAACGTCGTACTTTGGGAGGGTGATGGATGGCGGGAGCTCCTCTAAAAAGCAGGTCATGAAGTATTCCATTAGGTTGTTGATGATGACATTGTGACGTGTGCGAAGTGGAGCAAAGTCAAAGTAGTAGTGGAGGTTGCCGATGCTGCCAAAGATGTGGTAGAGCATGTTGTCCATTCCCGGCCCGTGTCGAGGGCCTCCTCGTACCGTTTTTAAGAGGCCCTTGGAAACTGAAACAGTCATGTGGAGAGAGGCTATCACCTTGGGTGGTCTGTTGAAGAGGCGGATATGGTTGCTCGGTTCTGGCTCGATGTAGAGAGGTAGAACATGCCGCAGAGCCGTCTTGATGAGCGTTGGGGGTGAGGTCATCAGGTCCAACATATCGCTGAACATGAATGTGCCCAAGTCGAAGATGTCGGGGCATAGTCGATGTCCACCTGTCGCCTAGAGGAAGTCGATGTCGACGCGCTTGACGCGGATGAACATGCATCCTCTTCCGTCAAGGAAGACAATCATAGTGTCTAGCACCGACTGTCGCTGTGTCCATGGCTGGCCGTGCAGGATGAATGAAGGCATGACACCTTCCTAGTTCATCGTGGGTGGTCGATAAGCTCCCACTGCTAGCCTTTTGATGCTTGTCGGTCCATCCTGTGTGATGTAGCTCAGGATGTCAGGTAGTAGAGGTGACGCTGCAGTGATGAAGAGGTGGCCATCATAGAAGAGGATGTCGTTGATGAACTTCCACGCATTCGCTGCCTTGCCATCTGCAATGGCGATTACGATTGCGCGCATGTCCCGATCCTCCCGTATTGCCTTGTGCAATTGATCGAAGATAGCATTGTCGCGGTTGTTGTAGTTGTCGAACATGTCGGTAGGCGTCCTTGTTCCTTGTGTGCCATGATGCATGGATGTACCGCTGAGCGAAGTGCCAACGGTTGGTGCGGTAGGGGAAGCGGAAGGCGAGTTGTTGGTGGTTCTTGTAGATTTGCCGAGGCGTGGAGTAGGTGTTGGCGCCCATCGCGGTCGTAGTGGATAGTTCTGTCGATGAAGTCCCACATGACACGCCCAAGGCTTGTGAGCCATGGGGTGCCTACGATGACGTCGACGTCGTGGTCGAGGTCGATGAGGAGTGCATCGAAGGTGCAGCTGTCGGTGCCGATCTATAGTGGTACTACGAATGTTGCGGCCCGGCATGGCGTCTCTTCCCCTTGCCGACGATGATGGAGGTGTTCATGCGGTGTTCGAGTAGTCCAATGCTACAGGCGATGTTGAAGTCAATGACATTGTGGGTGGATCCTGAGTCGACGAGGACGTGGACCTCCAAACCAATGATTGTTCCTTGAAGGTATAGGGGAAAAGCTCGTTGTACCTCGATTTTGCGTCGTCCGATCAGCATCATGACTCCATTCATTGGCAAGGCAAATGGCGTCGGTGTCGGTGAGGGCGACGTTTGGCGATGACGACGGTGGCCAACCAGCGGTGGCGCTGGCTGCGCCTCCTCTTGGTGCTGGCCTGCTTCGTTCGCATGGATGACGACGTCCTGGCTGATGTTGACGGTTGCTGGAGTGGTGGTGCGTGCACCTGACGATTCAATTTCGATGTCGGTTGTCGTCGTAGTCGTGCGGGGAGTCTCCTGCTTGCTCTCCAACGTCTGTAGGCGAGCGTTGATGGCGGCGAGTTCCCCATGAAGATCATCGATCTTGCGGAGGGTTTCGGCGGCGAAACTTTGGAGAAACTCCTCGACCTCAGATAGCTTGGCCATGGCAGCGGCGTGGGATCAAATCGGTCGTCTGATACCAGGTGTAAGGAGCCTAACACGGGGGCACGTGGCAACCCCGGGAGGCGGCGGCGTGAGGGGCGGCGACGCACGGCCAGGTGAGGGCGGCGGCGTGGGGGTAGAGAGAGGGAGAAGATAAGGGATTGACCCTTTTCTTTATTGATTTGATCCCAATAGTTACAACTCTTATTTATAGTTGGCCTATCTTGACTCTTAAGCAAACTAGGATATCCTTATAATTATGGATTTTCTTTTACAATTCGGTCCCTTTCTTTCTATGCCAACAATTTCCAAACCAGGGAGACTCAATTAAGAAAACTTAATCGATGACCGAAAGCGGCGGCTCGTGGGGGTTGCACCCCGGTGGCCAGCGTGCCAGCGCCCTAGGGCGCCCTTGGTTCGCTCCCGACAAGGGTGGCGGCGGCTAAGCCCCTTCCGTTGGTCCAACTTGACCTAAATTCTTATCCAATTTCAAGAGCCAGCGTCGTACTTGTTACGATATCTTACATTTTTAAACGGAAGCAGAGATATGAAACCAAAATGGCTTTTATAATTTAAGAACCGAGAAAATAGAAATACATATTTTCCTGAAGATGAACCCCCACTTGTCTTCCTTCCTTTTCGTCCTCTAGTTGAGTCGTCTCCCAGTCCCAGTCGGCCAGTCCCCACCGCCGTCGCAGCCGGAGGGGAGAGGACGGAAGGCAATGCCGTGCTGCCAGACGGTGCTCAGTGCCGCCGCCGCCGCCGCCAGCAGCACGCCGTCATGGCTCCATCGGCTGCACGCCAAAGGGGGGCTCTCTTTCCCCACCCACCTCAACATCGATGACCTCCTCTACGGGGGCCGACAGGCCCAAAGTCCCCCTACGCCGCCCCCGCCGCCTTCTTCCTCTAATCACCACAACAACCTCGTCGTTGTTGTTAAGGAGCCGTCTACGAAGGCCGCAGCTAAGCCTAGGCAGGCGCCGCCGCCGCCGCCGCAGCGCCCGCCCCGCAATCCTTCGCGACCAAACCCTAGCTCTAGCAATTCTCCGCCGCCGCCGCCGCCGCCGCAGCAACAGCAGCTTCAGCTCGCTTCCGTGATCTCCGACGTCTTTGCGGTCCCATCCTCCGCCCCGCCGGTCACCCCGCCCCCCAAAGCCTTCCGCAAGCAGTCCCGGCCCCGCCCGAGAACTGACGAGGACCAGCCGATCCCTGCCCTTCCTGCACCCCGTCCGCACAAGGAGAAGAAGGACAAGACCGCCAAGGTCAAGAAGCGCCGCCAGGCGGAACGCGCCGCTGATGCTGACGGTGAGAGGTGCAGCCGGACCGATGTCACCGTCATAGACACCAGCATAGATGGCTGGAAGGCTGCCAAGCTGCTCATCCGCCGGGGAGACGTCTGGAAGGTGCGTGACAAGAAGCCTTCCACGGTATCTGAACTGGAGGATGCCATTTCCAAGGGCAAGAGGAGGGCTGGCCTTGTTTCCAAGCTGCAGAGGGACAAAGAGAAGGAGAAGCAGAAGGAGAAAAAAGCAATCACATCAGTGAGTAATCTTCATGCCAATTCGCTGTAATATCAACGACTTTTCTCTGCTTTACCTGCCTCTTGTGGTGACAAAGGGAAGTCTTTTCCTGATCTTGTTGTCATAGTATCGTGGCGATAACTTTATCCATATAGCCTGATGAACTGATGGCGTTCTAGATAGGCACCTGTGAGAAATGATTTTGCTAAAGCACACACTTGATCAATGTCTAACTGAATGAAGCAAGCTCGACAAGCTGATGCAATCACAGTGATTCACAATGGTAAATAAGAATTCTAATTCTCAAGGGGGAAATTATGGCACAGCCCCAAGAATGATAGCACTTGGCGTCTCTCTTTAAGTTTCATTTTTCTGTTGGGGTTTGAGCAAAGGAGGTATTTTCACTTAGAACATCCCTACTAGTTGGGCTTTGTTTGGTTTGCTATGCCCTGTCTGAAATTTGTGAACCTGAACATACACCAAAATATGCGTAGATCTTCTACATAGCTACAAATGAGGATCCATATATTGCATTCAAATTTCAAAGGTATACTTAATAATGGTTACATCTGTATGTAATGTACTTGTGTTTTTTAAGCATCTTGGACTACACTGACTGCTTATTATTGGGTGGTACTTGGCCCAACTCCTCTGTTTGTGCTTTGAACCTAAGAACTAACATTAATGTATTTCCAGTAGGTAGCAAGTGATTCTCAGTATGGGTATACTTGAATTGATGAAGAAATAGAATCATCTATATGTTGTACTTACTGAGTTGGAACTAAGTCTGTGTTTGGCTGGGGGGACAATGGGGGGTGGGTTGGGTGAGCCTGTTTTTGGCAGTGTTTGGTTCAGGGATTAGGGGATGGTACCGTCTCCAGTCCCCACCCTAGAGGGAATATTACCCTAGATTCAGGGTCAGCCCTGTCCCGTACAGTTGAGGGGACCGGCCACCCCCTACACACGCCGTCTCTTTTGTTTCGATCCCTCGGTGGTGGACGCAGAGATTGGAGCTTGGCGTGAAGAGCCGGACCTCTTCGGCGAGGTGGCAAGGTCTGCTCGATGGTGAGTGTAACATACGACGTGGATGCATGGTCAAGCTTGCGGTGCCATGGCTCCATCCTTACCGAGCTTGCGGTGCCATGGCTCCTCCCCTCTGAGAGGGCGGCATGACACGAGCAGCGCCATGGCTCATCCCCTTTGAGCAGGCGGCACTGGATGAGTGGCACCATGGCTCCTCTCTGAGCGCAGGCAGCACTGGGATGAGCGGTGCGTGAAGAGGAGCAGCAACGCAGGAGGCATAGGGGGCGGGAGACGCAGTGGCAACCGACATAGAGGATGAATGGGTGCAGCTAGCTAGGGGTGTCTTCATCACTAAGAAAGGTTAAGAGCATAGGTTTTGTTAGGTATTTTTTGATTTTTTTAATAATAAATGACGTTGTATTTCCCTTGTCCTGTTTGCAAAAGATGGAATGATGCACCTATGCTCTATGGGTATCTTCATCAGCAGCAAAAGATGGAATGATGCATCTATGCTCTAGGGGTATCTTCATCAGTAAGAGCATCTCCAGGAGTTTTCGAAACCCACTCCCAATCTTGGGTTTTTTGGCATGATTGAAAACGGCTCTCCAACAACTCCTTATCTTAAATCTCAATCTTTCGTCACTTGGGAAACTGATCCAGATGCATAGAAAACATTGACGACTTGGATTGGCGTGGTGCGACTTCTCCCAGGCTTCTTTCTTCTAGCGCCAAATAGAAGCCGCTGCTGCCCCCATCTGGTTTCCGTCACCCCCTAGCCTCTTCCTGCCGCGCCCTCCGCCTCTTACTGGTCGTCCGCATCCACCACCTGGCAGGCTATTGCCGCCACTGACCTGGCCTTGCCTGGTTGTGACTGGTTGGGGGTGGCTGCGGCACCCAGGAATGAGAAGCGTTTCCTCCCAATCTGGAGTTGGAGGAAGAACAACATGGGGGATAATAAGGAGAAATGACAGGATTCCCGATGCAAATGTACAAGATAGAAAAAAAGCATAAACGTGACTGGGATGGTTTGGAAATAGTTTGGGGTTCCCAATGCAAAACTACCTTCTAGCTTTTCAGAGCAAGATACTGTGAATGGTTAGAGAAAGCTAACAAATATTCTCCCTACCTTTTTTAACGACTTTGAAAACTCATTGATTTAGCAATTCATTTTTTTGGGAACTATTGGAGATGCTCTAAGAAAGGTTAGGGTCCGATTGGGAGCGCTCTGCGGAGTGGATTCTCAGGGAGAATTACTCCTTGGCTGCCAAACGTATTTTTCAGCGATACGCTGAGAGCTAACAAAAGTAGCTTCTCCTAATTTAATGAAGTGATTCTCCATCTTGATTTTAAGAGTTTATGGTAAAGAATAAAAGAGAATCACTTTCAGCCACATAATCACTTCACAAGAGAATCAGGAAGAACAGCCGAAGGTGAATTCAGGGAGCACAGCTCTGCGAAATGGACCCTTAATATCATGTGTTCTGTTTACCTCCTTTTTTTTGTTGAGTAATTGGAGTTCCTTGTTCGATTGGTATGGAGACCATTGCAGCACTTTGTTTCTGCCCCATATTTTTTTGCCTGTTCAGCAGCAACCTGAGCATTCAACTCTAGGTCTCTCTTATCTCTGTGGAAACATGTCCCCCTGAAAGCACAACACAATATGCAATTAGATAATAAAATGGGGCAGAACATTATATAAGCACTAGTGCACTACCTGGCTGTGGATTCAAAATCAGTCCCTAAACATTTCAGCAATAAACTACCGGACATTAGAAACTACAATATAGCCATAAACAAAATAATGAATGTTCTCATCCTCTGCACAAAACAATCAAGTGATATCAGATACTTCCCTTGTTTTAGTAAGATTATCCATGCCAAACAGTTTATTATTAGCAATTTGCTAAAGAAAAGCATGAACTCTTAGAGGCATTCAATTTTCATAATGCTAGAACATAAAAAGTCCTACTCTATAAAAGAAATTACCGCACATTTTATGTTTTGTTAAGCTTCACAAATTTGTTTTTCTTATTTTTCGTCCTTCGAATTGAGACATACCTGATTAATTTCCTGTATTAAAAAGTACTCCATGAGATGATTCATGCTGTGAGAATGATGAATTCAGTTGGGTGATTTTTTTTTTGGGTGCTGCCACTGCGGTATCTGTGTTGGCATGCAGGGTTCAACTATTTTGAGGCTTTACGCATACATAAAAGCATGCACAACAGCCACACCATGTAATTAGTCTTGCTCTCCCTCCATGTTCCTAAAGGAAGTCTTTTTAAGGTTGTCTTAAGTCAAATATTTTAAACTTTGACTACAAATAAATTCTTTTAGGTTGGGTTTGAAAATATGGAAGTTATATAAATAGATTCATCTCTAAATGTGGTTTTATAAAACTATATTAACTATATTTATAAGTATTTTATAGCAAAAAGTAGGGGTCAGTGTTTCCTTATTTTTAAGACCATGCCGATGTTCAAAAGGACTTCCTTTAGGGACATGGAGGGAGTATGTGCTAAGAATATATCATCTTCTTACACAGTGCAGTGGTTGGTGCTTAGGATATGGAAAGAGGAGATCACATGGATCAGAATTGATTTTATGGGGACAACATCATGTAGCTTCTATCCTTAAATAAAGCTGTTGGCTTTAGGATGAGCGTCACAGCATGTACATATTTTAGAACACATGCAGACTTAATATGATCTAGTTATGAACATTGCTTACTCTGGTTTGGGTCAGAAAGGTGTAACTTGTATGGTGTTTTGAGTTGTGACTGAGTAACCTTGATGTGCTGTTACCCTCTTTCATATAGCAGATAAAAAAGGGGAAAAGTGGCATTTGTTCACAAATTGAAAAACACTACCATTTGATGTGCAGATTTCAAGGGAAAAGTGACTTGGTATAGTTTAGTAGTATGACCAGTTGGTCTATTAGAGTTCTCCTTAAGGGTGATAGATTAGGCAATCATATTGAGTAGAACAAGTTGAATAATCTAATGATCACATTACCAATAATAATAATAAAATAATAATTGAACCACCTACAACATTCTGTATTCTTGGGTTTGCCGGACAATGCCTTACTTATAACAATGGCCAGTGTTGCTTTGCTTACTGTCATGTTTATCATCGCATTGAATATTTTTAAAGGGCCAATTGCACAGCTGCCCCTATTCTGGAGTCCAATTGCTCCTTTGCCCCTATTTTTTAAGCTTTGCATGTTTGTTCCTATTTTTCAAAACCGAACCTACCATTTGCCCCTATTTTCATTGTCGTAATTTGCTCCAAAATTAAGGGCAAAAAAAATGTTTGGAAAATCAAAAGAGGGAAAAAGACGAGTCTGCCCCTTATCCCAACGCAACTTCTCCCCTCGGCTCTCCTGTATGCGAACCCCGTCCTCTCGGCCACTTCTCGTGCGGGCAGCTAGGGTTCAGGGCCGCACGACTAGGGTGACGGCGGTCAGCGTCGAGGTCCTGAGCGGATCTGGCGGAGGAAGCGGTGCGACACCGCGGCGCGCGGGCGGCACGGCGTCTGGTGTGGCGGCCAGGCTGGCGGCTCGGGCTGCGGCGGGCGGTGCGCGGCGTTCGGCGCGGCGACCAGGCGAGCGGCTCGCAACTGCTCACCCCCGGCACCCCTGTGCCCAACTCTAGGGTTTAGGCGGCCGGCGTCAAGGTCCTGGGTGGCCAGCGGGCGGATCCTGCGGTTCGGGGTGACAGCAGGCGGAGGCGGGCCGCGCGGCGTCCAGCGGGTGGTGCGTGGCTTCAGCGGGTGGCGCGTGGCGTCAGCGCGGCGCGGCGTCACGCGTGGCGGCAGGCGTTATGAGCCGTCTTTCTAAGGGCTGCTGCACGGAGCTGACCCTGCGCCGCCAGCGGGCGAGCCCATGAGCCCAAGCGATAAAGCACACAGCACTACAACATCCGCATACCAACGCAAGGCCACAACCCTCTCTCGCTTGTTCTATTGTTCGCTACCAGGTGCCGCGCCTCCACTTCCCAATGCCCCTAGATGCAGCTGGTCGGGTGCCCGCTATTGACAGCCGGCCAGTCCGCTACCACCTGTCGAGGGCGTGAGGCCGACCATCGTGGATTATAGAAGCTAGGAGACTATACACACATGCAAGCCTGAAGCTCTTACTCCATCCATATGTTTCTATTTAGCTTCCTTCTCCACTAGTGTGATTTGGCTAAATATGCATGCAAGGTGTTTGAGGTTTTGCCTAGGAATATTCACTGGATATATGGTCGGTCCTCTGGTATTTTTTTTGTGCAATAGAGCGATGTCGATCACAGCAGGTCCTCTGGTATTTTTTTGTGCAATAGAGCGATGAGCGGTCTGCCCCACCAGGTTGTCTGAAGCCAAATGTTTGTTCGCTTAGGTCCGTAGAATGAGCGGGCTCACATTGGAGCTCTATTCATGTATTATCATTTGTAAATATATTTCGCAAAGATTATGTTTACATACTATTTGCAAACTTTATGCTTGCAAGCAAAATATGTACTTGGATATTTATAGAAAATATATTGTCATTTGTCCAAGATAAGTGCACAATAAGCCTGTACAAAAATTTCAGATTGATTCTTGGGTCATTTATGTTAAGGGCATTTTTGTCTTTTTAGTCTGTACTTAACACCGTTAAGTCCACTTCACGGGACATGGACAACTGGAGCCTTCGGTGCTCTAAAAAACAGGGGCAAACGTGCAAAGTTTAAAAAATAGGGGTGAAGGAGCAATTGGACTCCAGAATAGGGGCAGCTGTGCAATTGGCCCATTTTTAAAACTTGGATGATTGATATCTTGATGTTTGTTTACATTGTACATGTGAAACAATATGCATGTAATTTGTTTCAAATCGAACATTGATCATGTTATAACCATGCTGGATATGTACCTTACCGAGTTCGTAGAGGCTGGAAATTCGTTCCTAATTATCTAAACAATATGTACCTTACCAAGATTTTAGAGTTTAGTGATCAAAGTTGCATTTCTAGACCATGTTGATGTCCAAATCACTATTTATTGACCAATGAACATATCAACATCTATATAGCAATAGTATGCCAATCCGATCATCATTTGAAGTGCAATACTGTTTCACTAAAGCTTCACGTGGTTTGTTCTTACTCCAGGGAAACACTGATGCTGGTAGTGGAGATGTGACGAAGAATCAGGTGGTACTATTCAAACCCCAAAAAGGTAAACCTGATGAATTGCTGTTCCATCCAAATTTAATAATTGATGCCACTTTCAGAGATGCTAAGGAATTTTCTTCTGTATAAACATTGCAGATCTTAGTTCTGTACTAGAACCAGAAGGCCAAAGTGCATGAATTTTTCATTTGCAGACAACATAGAGGCAAGAAGAATGAGTCAGACAGCCCTATAGGTGACTTGAGAAGGAATTGAGGACAAGGCACATAGAGAAGGATGTCATTACATTGCAATTAACATATTCAGTTTGATTATTGTCCTACTGATGCTTTGGTGTCTTAAATGGGCCCTGTTAGAAGTTCAAAAAATTCCAACTGCGAATAACTGGCTTTTTGAGCCAAGAAGATATCATGTTTGTGGATGAACCCTCGCAAGGCCACCTAATTGTTACTTTTGTTTCTTCCCTTTCTGTCGAAAAAGGTCAAGGCCATCTAAATGTTATTTCGGCAATTGTTGGAGTCGATAGGGGTCTGATTGGTTTGGTCAATTTGGCCAGTCGGTCGTGTACTGCAAACTCAGTTAGGTACTGTAAATGTTATGTTGATAATGGTACCTAGTTGGGTTGGTATCGTGTTGGCATTATTTAGCCAAGTGTTCTCCGTAAAGCTTCAATAATGTTAAATGCTGTTGTCGTGGTTATTTTTTTTTTCAAATTTGTAGTTTTCTTGTTCATGCAGTATCAACCACAGTTAGTCTTTTCTTCAGAATTAGTTTTTATCCAATCACAAGCCATATTCAATGCACATTTTTTTGTATAATCATGCATCTTCTCTGTCTTGGTTCCTGTGTAAATATTGCATCTCTTTATATTTGGTTCCTTTGTAGATATCTGTTTCTTTATCTTAAAAACCATATTTTTACTTGAATTTAATATCAATATAACAATATCTTTTTAGATTAGTTGGTACTAGTTAATGAACATAGAAATCACACAAGTTTCTTAATTAGAAATTATTCCTTTTCCAAAGTGCTTTATGTCCTATTTTTCTTTCTAATTAGTCGTATAAATGCTATCAGTTTCCTCATGTGGAGTAGTAAGAGGCGGAGCTAAAGTAAAATTTAGAGGGGGTGCGCTTGTATTCTCATGTGTAAAGTAAATTTGAGCGGGTGCACTTGCATCCTCACGTGGAACAAGAGTAAATTTAAGAGAGGTGCGCTTGTCTCGTGGGTATGTAGATTTTTATCATGTGAATGATGAAATTTAGTTATTATTATTATTATTATTTTTGCGTGCACCTTCACCTGCTATTCATAATAGATCTGCTCATTTTTTTTATTGCGTGGGTGCATCCTCACCCACTAATCATTATACAGATCGCCCTCTCACTTACTGTTCGTTATATTAGATCGTCCTGGGAAGGGAAAATTGGCTAGATAGTATCCAAAGACGTAAACTTTGGCAATATAGTATCAAAAGATTACTTTGCTATTGAGCACCAAAAGATCACAAGTTACTGCTATGTAGCACTTCCGTGACCCTTTCCTAACATTGCGTGTATCTCCGTTCGTATTCCGTTATATTCAAGTCGTCTTCTTCCAATGCTCTTCCTCGTCGAACTCCATTCGGTCCCTCATCGAGCGAGACGACAGTGTGTGCGTCGGTGTCGGCGGCGGAACCGGGGAGGAGAGGCAGGGCCCGGCGGCTGTTGCAGCAGCATCGTCGCGTGCGCCGCAGCGATTTGAGAATGGCCGCAGTGCCGTCGTCCCTCGCGTGTGGGCGAGCCGGCTTGAGCGGCGACGACGCGCGGGCTCCTGCTGCTGGGCGGGAGGCGGCGCTTGCTTGCTGCGTGCAAGCTGGGTGGGTCTGGTGGCCGTGGTCAAGCGTAGAGAGCTCCGCGGGCGGTGGCCACGCGCGAGCACAGCGACACTGGGCGGCCGCGGCAACCTCCCGTCGACGGGTAGGCACACACTCGCCTCTTCCAGACGGGCACCGCCCATGTCGAAGGAACACGGACTAACGCTGGTTCGCGGTGGTGGCGTCGGGGACGAGCAGTACCAGCAGGACGCGGAGGTGGACGAGCTGGCTGGTGCAGGGTGTGCGAGCATCAGCCACTACAGCCGGTGAAGGGCGGGCGGGCACGGAAGAAGACAGACTTGAAGAACGGAGATACACGGAGGCTAGCAAAGTTAACGGAATTGCTATCAAGCAATAACGTTGGGGAAAATTGGGTACATACCATCAAAAGATTGCATCTTTTGCAATCTACCATTAAAAGATACAGTCTTAGATATCTACCACCAAAAGGTTACTCACGCTCGTGCCGCTCCCGGAGGTCGTCGCCGCTGACAGCTGCATGCTCTCGCCCGCGAGTTCCAGCTCACCACCAGCGACATCTTCCAGACCCCAATGGGGGTTCCTGCATCTCGAGCTCTCGCACATCGGGGTCGTGCCCATCTCGCACACGTGCGCGCTCAGGCTGCTGTGGGCGGCCGTGGAAACATAGAGCTCCGACAGCCATGGTCGCGACGCCGTAGTTCCGAGGGCGGCTCGGCGCCATCACCGGCATAGCTGCCTGCGGAGCTCGCGTGTCGCGCGGCCTTTGCCAAGCGCCGCCGCGGAGCTCGCGCGTGTTCCTCGCCCTACTCCGCGTCCGCCTAACCCGGAGACCCGCCTCCGCCTCCGCCTAGCCCGTCGTGGAACATTCGCCGGTGGGAGCTCGCGCCCGTACGTGTTCTTCTCGGAAGGGCTTCGAAGATGACGACTCAAGAACGGAGATACGACGGGAAGTTAGCGGAGTTAACGGAAGTGCTAGAAAATAAAACATTGCGACCTTTTGGTCCTATTTAGCAAAGAAGCAATCTTTCAGTGCTACATAGCTAAACTTGGGATCTTTTGATGGAAAACAGCCAATTTGCCCATAACGCTGTGATCTTTTAATGCTACATAACAAATAAGAAATCTTTCGATGCTATATTGCCAAAGTTTGCATCTTTGGATGCTATCCAGCCAATTTTCCCCCTAGGATTGAGCCTTTATCTGCCTCCCCTCCCCCCCTCAATTCATTATACAGACGCCTTTGTACCGAGCCATGCTACTGCTACTGTACTTACTATCCGGCACTAGATTATACACAGACGCCTGCCATGCTACTGGCACGAGCTGCTGATTGTTCGTAGGAAGACAGTCTTTCATGCTCAGTGCACAGGTCACAGACTCACAGCGTCACAGGCCACCAATGCGGTTAATGCCATAGCTGCAGCTTCTGCCATGAGGACTGTGGTTGTGCTGGCCATAGCTGCTTTGATGTCAATCGGTTAAGAGGGTTGATGATGAAGACTCCTAGGATGTAGTATATTTTATATAAAAATATATATAACATAGCATATCTGGACCAGAGCCTCATAATAAGAACAAGTACGAAACTCTGGAAACATAATCTTCAAATGTTTGGCATATTCTCAAAAGCAGACTGAAAACCAAAAGAAAAAAACATCACGACTCTACTATAGAGGCTCTGGTCAACAGCCAACAAAAATGAATATGATCCAGAAAAGAAAAGTCAGCGCTGCTTCCACAGAATATATAAGGTAAGACGCCCGCTGCTTCAGTTTTCCTGATAAGGTTAACCAGCAGAACGGATGAACAATTTGATTGTATCCAAGACAATTAGTGCCTTGTTCGTCCAGATAAATGAGTGGGCAAAAGGCCCACAAGATTCCGGTGCATGAGCTGTGTTTGATCTGCTAGTCTTCAAAAAGGGTAGTGACAAGAAGATGCTGCACAAAAGCTGATCTCACAACAGCTCTCCTCCTACGCTCCCTCTCTTCATGACTAATGTTGGAATCAACAGCACTGAAAAAAGGTATCGCATTAACATAAAATCATGCACTCAGAAGAGTTTAAAATCCAGTCACAGTAATTGCATCTCGTCCACATAGAAATAAGAGATGACCCATCACCTTGCTTACCTTGTTTAACATATATGACTACAACACTCAATAAAGTGGGGTTGCATAGGACTTCTCATTTCAATTCGACTACCACTAAGGCACTAACCATATAGGTGGGTCCACCTTCATGTCTCATGTGTGCATATGCATTAACTCAATTTCTCGATATCTGCTACAGTGTGTGCAAGCTTACTTCATGGCTATACCAGAACCAGAAGTGCTGGATCTGGTACCATATGTAATACTATTTCAAAAATAAAATTTCATCAATAAAAAACAGAACAATATATAATTAAACATGTTTCATAAATTTACAGTCCAGGCATGTTTAGTCAAACTTAGGTTCATATGTATAAGAGGGGAATAAGCGTGTCACAGAAGCTCTACAAGTCCGCAAATCATTCAGCATAGAGTAAATTGCACCAAGGTACATGATAACATGAATTTGCACAGCAGGTGAAAAAAAAGGTCATAGCTTGATGCATGATCAAATAGGTCACCCATCTTGGTTTACACCAATATTTGGAGCAAAACCAACTGTGCTGGCACTTTTGGCTTGAAACTGGACTCCAGCATGGCAACGGGTTCATGTGAGCAGTGAATGCTCTGGGTCTGGGCAAAAGCTGTTTAGTTCATAATTAATTAATAAGCATAATAAGTTTCCAGAACTATAAAGGCTAGGCCAAGCAAGATCTTAGTCTAACCAGGAAAAAGTATGGACTTGCTAAGTAGGTAGATATTAAGCAAAACTGAGATTAATGTGGATGATGCATCTTTAAGCTAAGTGTACCTAAACAGGTCTTATGGCTTAGTAATAAACTTTAAGCAATACACATTTTCATTCAAAAGAGACTAAGGGATTTCACCTGACCTCGAATAGAAACCAAAAGAGAGAGAGAGAGAGAGAGAGAGAGAGAGAGAGAGAGAGAGAGGAGAACAAGACTCAGCAAACTAATTGTAGGACGAGACAGGAGAACAAATGGATCATACCTTAACCTCCAAGTCTTTGAAGGTAGTGATCGTTTAAACCAGTTATTTTCCACCATGGAAGGAGCTGAAGACTTTGATGTGTCTTCTACTTCTAATGAAGATAAATTTAAAACTAGCGAGGATAGCAGTGAATCAGTGACTGTACTAGATGCACTGGTACTGCTGCTTCGGCTGCTATTTCCAAGAAGCACTTTTAAGTAGGTCTCTTGAAGTTGAAGATCTCTCCCTACATAGGAGAGATTGTGGTTGCCATTGCCAGTAACTCTATGCACTCTGTGATGTCTCTGCAAGTGCACATCATTAAGGAAATATATGACACTTGAAGTTCAACACACACTTTTACACAACCTATTTAGTAAAACCTGTCTATAAAGATATAATAATCTAATAAGAAGGATATTTTAAATAGGTAGCCATGCTGAAGGGTTATGTGATCCAACAAATCCTTCGAAATCCTAGCCAAGCAAACTGGGCAAGACTGTAGAGATATAAAACTGAAGTCAGAAACAACAGAATGTATTATACTATTTGATGCAATCTGCTGCGTTGCTCATACCATAATGCTAATAGCGTTTCTGTGCTTATGATGTATAGCGCCCCCCCCCCCCCCCCCCCCAAAAAAAAAAAACAGGTCTCCAGCATAAGGCCGAAAACCTTGTGGGAATGTGTGCTCCTAGGTGTGGTGGTGTATGAACTGGCGAAGGAATCATGTGGCTAAGGCTACACCTTATTCTGCTATATGAGCTGAGGCTGTCTTTTTATGTTCATTAGTTTGTCCACAACTTCAGCTTATGCTTAGATTAAGACACAGGAGGTCTAAGGTAGCTAGGTAAAGTTCAATATGAAAAGGTAATGAGAAACAACAACAACAACAACATAGCCTTTTGTCCCAAGGAAGTTGGGGTAGGCTAGAGATGAAACCCAAAAGAGGCATGAAAACAAAGAACACATAAATGGTACAAGAAAAAGATTACGGTTCAGGCACGTTAATTGCTAGTCTCCAAACGCTCCTATCCATAGCTAAATCCTTAGGGATATTCTACTCCTTAAGGTCTCTCTTAACCAACTCGTCCCAAGTCAGTTTAGGTCGACCTCTACCTCTCTTTACATTATCGACCCGCTTTAGAACCCCACTACGCACCGGTGCCTCAGGAGGCCTCCGTTGGACATGGCCAAACCATCTCAACCGGTGTTGGATCAATTTTTCCTCAATTGGTGCCACCCCAACCCTATCCCGAATATCATCGTTCCGGACTCTATCCCTCCTTGTGTGCCCACAACACCATCGTAATATACGCATCTCTACTACACTCAATTGCTGGATATGTCGCCTTTTCGTAGGCCAACATTCAGCACCGTATAACATCGCCGGACGAATCGCTGTCCTATAAAACTTACCTTTTAACTTCTGAGGCCCCCTTCTGTCACAGAGGACGCCTGAAGCTTGACGCCATTTCAACCAACAGGCTGAAATTCTATGCCTAACATCTTCATCAATGTCACCATCCTTTTGTAGCATCGATCCTAAATACCAAAAAGTATCCTTCTTGGCCACTACTTGCCCATCGAGGCTAACGTCTCCCTCCTCATTCCTAGTCGCGCTGAAATCGCACCTCATATACTCGGTCTTGGTCCTACTAAGTCTAAACCCTTTCAACTCTAACGTGTGCCTCCATAGTTCTAACTTCCTATTAACCCCTGCCCTAGTCTCATCTACTAGCACCACATCATCAGCAAAGAGCATACACCAAGGGATATCACCTTGTATGTCCCTTGTGACCTCATCCATCACCAAAGCAAATAAATAAGGGCTCAATGCCGACCCTTGATGCAGTCCTATTTTAATTGGAAAGTCACTGGTGTCACCATCACATGTTTGGACACACGTCACCACATCCCTGTACATATCCTTGATGAGGGTGATGTACTTAGTTGGGACTTTGTGCTTTTCCAAGGCCCACCACATGACATTTCTCGGTACTTTGTCATATGCCTTCTCGAGGTCAATAAAGACCATGTGCAAGTCCTTCTTCTGCTCCCTATACCTCTCCATCAACTGTCGTAATAAGAAAATTGCCTCCATGGTCGACCTACCAGGCATAAACCCAAATTGGTTTTGGGTCACACTTGTCATTCTTCTTAGGCGATGCTCGATAACCCTCTCCCAGAGCTTCATCGTATGGCTCATCAACTTAATCCCACGGTAATTAGTACAACTTTGAACATCTCCCTTGTTCTTGAAGATCGGTACTAATATACTTCTCTTCCATTCTTCAGGCATCTTGTTTGACCGGAAAATGAGGTTAAAAAGCTTAGTTAACCATACTATTGCTCTGGCACCTAGGCATCTCCACATCTCAATGGGGATACCGTCAGGGCCCATCGCTTTACCTCCCTTCATCCTCTTCAAAGCCTCCCCGATCTCTGCCTCCTGAAATCTCCTCACGAAACGTCTGTTGGTATCGTCAAATGAGTCATCCAACTCCAAGGTAGGACCTTCATTCTCCCCATTAAACAACTTGTCAAAGTATTCTCTCCACCTGTCCTTGATCTCCTCATCCCTCACCAAAAGTTGATCTGTCCCATCCTTGATGTATTTGATTTGGTTGATATCCCTCGTCTTCCTCTCGCGGATCCTAGCCATCCTATAAATGTCCTTCTCCCCTTCCTTCGTGCCTAGCCGCTGATAAAGGTCATCATACGCCTGACCTTTTGCTACACTCACCGCTCGTTTTGCAGCCCTCTTCGCTATTTTATAGCCCTCAATGTTGGCTGCACTCTTGTTATGATGGAGGCGCTTGAACCACTCCTTCTTCTCCCTAATAGCCCTTTGCACCTCGTCATTCCACCACCAGGTGTCCTTCGCTTCCTGTTTGCCTCCCCTACTCACTCCAAACACATCCGAAGCCACCTTCCGAACACATGTTGCCATCTTTAGCCACATGTCATCTGCATCTTCTCCTTCTTCCCACGGCCCCTCATCTAGCATCCTCTCCTTAAATGTTTGCGCTGCTTCCCCCCTAAGCTTCCACCATTTTGTTCTCGCAATCTTGGCCCGATTGTCCCGATGGACACGTACCCGAAAGCGAAAATCCGCCACCACAAGCTTGTGTTGAGGGACAACACACTCCCCAGGTAACACCTTACAATCTAAGCAAGCACGTCTATCCCCCCTCCTTGCAAGGATAAAGTCGATCTGACTCAGGTGTTGTCCGCTACGAAAGGTCACTAGATAGGATTCCCTCTTCTTAAAGACGGTGTTCGCTATCAACAAATCGTAGGCCACCGCGAAGTTCAAAACATCCTTCCCCTCTTGATTTCTACTACCATACCCGAAACCCTCATGCACCCGCTCGAAACCTACATTAGTCGCACCCACATGGCCGTTGAGGTCTCCTCCTATGAAGAATTTCTCTCTGATAGGCACAGTACTAACCATGCTATCGAGATCTTCCCAAAACTGCCTCTTGGTGCTCTCGCAAAGGTAATGAGAAAAATGAAAATTTATTGCTTCCAGTTCCAATATAGTGTGTCCTAAGAGTCCTTACCAACCGAAAAAAGTCTATAATACCATTCTGGGAATGCTAGATCAAGCAAATAAGCACTGTTTCTTTAGTAGTGTGTTCTACATGTGCATTACTTGGACAAACTGTATGGATGGTAATTGTTAAGTATGACAGAACACTACAGTAACGGTAATTGTTAAGTATGACAGAACACTACAAAATCAAGTGTTAGTACACTGAATAAATATTCACAGAAGCGACCCATGTCCAGGTGCAAATAGGCAGCCAGCCCAAGATCATACAGCATCTGAACCAGTTTTAGCTCCACTCAAAGTTGAAAGTTCACAATATCTTAATTATCTCTCAGAATAAGCTATGTTGTCCACACACATTTTCACAGTAGTTTCAGCTTCCAGCATCTTCCATTCTTTTATTTGAATATTTCAGTGCTACAGAGAAAAAGGGAAAATGTATCCTCAGTACCCTATTCTCATAACCTAATTGCCCAGTGCAAAAGTGCAATGTAACAAACCTACGCCTATAAAAACATTTCTTATGCTGGAATGAGGAAATGTGGGAACTGTTAAAACTTAGTGAATGACATTGAAAAACAGGAGATCCCCCCCACCCCCTTCCCCTCTCCTCCCCTCCTATCCCATTTTGAACAAATGTACCTTAAAAGTGCAAGAAGGTTGAAACTCCTCACGCTGTGTGACACTATGCAGTGGTGCCTGCCACAGGCATGGTAGATATGTGAAGAAAGAGGGGTTAACTGCAATGCGGCAGCTGCAATTGGACAAACAACTAAAAAAAGTAACACATCACGTCTACATTTCCTGCAGAACAAATGAGACTGCGATTGGTGATTGTGTCCATTTTGAACAATCACACATTAATGCTGTGTGAGCATGTGGGTGTGGGTGCGCACACATGGTGGGTGGGGGTTATGCTCAAAAGTTCGGGGAATGCTAAAAACTGCACATGCAGGATTTAACCCAACAGAATGTACAGCCTCCCCACCATCCATCACGATCCGACGCCTCCAGCGCGCCCTTTCTCTTCCTTCCTTCTTCCTCCAGCGCAGTCGCAACACTTGACTCTGCCTCTTCCTTCAGCGCCTCCTCGCTCCGCCCAACTCAAGGGAGTTGAGCGTCCTTGTACCTTGACTTCCTCCTCCAGATCCGATGCCAGCGTCCCCGCCCCACCACCGGCGGTTGGCTTCTCTCCCTCTCCGGCGAGCTCCTCCTCGCCAGAAACCTAGGCGGTGGCTTTTTCCTCTCTGTCTCCGGCAGTGGTGCAGGTGGGGCAGCCTCTGGCAGCGCAGGCACGGCCTCCCGCAGCACAGGCACGGCCGTCAGGATCCATGACTGCTAGCTTCTCTCCCTCTACGGTGAGCTCCTCCTCGCTGGAACCCTAGGCAGCGGCTTCTTCCTCTCCGCCTCAGGCAGTGGTACGGGCACGGCGGCCCCCGACAGCGCAGGCACGGCCTCCTACAGCACGAGCACGGCCGTCAGGATCCATGGCTGCTCCTCACCAGTGATCCATGGCTGCTCCTCACCGGTGTGCAGGCAAAAATGCTAAATCCTACATGTTCAGCATTTAGCATTCCCCAAAAAGTTTAGATGTCAAGGGGAAAACTAGCTCAGGGTGAAACTATATAAGCTTGTGCCACATACACATAGGTCGCTGTATAGATGAGTTCTGGGTCCTTGCTAGAGGCCATTCAGACACCTGTTGGTAATCACCATCTGTTGCCTGCCAACAATGAACCTCCATGTAATATAGTTCCTAGAAGTAACAGACACAACAACAACAACAACATAGCCTTCTGTCGTAAGCAAGTTGGGGTAGGCTAGAGATGAAACCCAAAAGAGACCAGGAAACAAGGGACAGGGTACAAGAAAAAAGGATTACGGTTCAGGCACGTTAATTGCTAGTCTCCAAGCGCTCCTATCCGAAAAATTTGATTTTTTTTTTTCTAGTTGTACTGCCTAATACTATTGCAGACCTTGAACTAGAACATAGTGGCTATGTTTCAAAGCTTGACATAATGTCAAGTAACCATCAACTTCTTAGTGCAATGCCGAGGGATCAGTCCTTCCCTGCCAAGCAGGGGCGGATCCAGGATATCATCTTATTGGGGTCAATGATTAAGTGACAGGGTCAAACATGCATTGATTTTCTATTTTTAGAGTAATTTACATGTGGATAAAATGATTTGTGGTGTTGTTTTCAGAAAGTTACTGGGGTCAGCTGACCCCGATGAATGCATGTAGATCCGCCCCTGCTGCCAAGTAACCTAGATGAGCTAGCATGACATATTTTACATGCCCCTCTAGTCAATCAAGTTTGTGGATTGTTACGGCGCCGACGAGGTGATCGCAGGGGAGAGTGGAGGAGTAGGCTGGACTATGAATTAGAACACAGAGGATACCGAGGAACCTCGGCGGTGGGAGCTTCTCCGGTGTCGGCAGCTGAAATGCCCAACGCCACCGTCGAAGGGTAAAACCCCACCCCGATACTCAGGGCCTGATTGTTTACGTGGATGGTGCCTATAATGCTGCCCAACAAAAGAGTCTATAACATTTCCCCCTTCCCCAACTAACAGCTCGTAGGCGAGCTGAAACTCCGGGTAATGCTTCTTAAAATCATCAATTAACAGGCAAGTAGCATCAGCTGCAGGCCTGGCTTCCCACTGCACCAAAAGTTGCCACTTTCCACTGTTGAGTCGAGCACGGAGCACCTGAGAAGGAGTTGGAACTACACAGCCATGCAAGGTATCTGGAAGGGGAACTGTAGTAATCGGGGGAATGCCAATGTACTTCTTCAGCAAAGCAACATGGAAAACATCATGAATATGCGCCTTGGAAGGAAGCTTGAGCCTGTATACCACAGCACCAATGCGTTCAGTTATCTGATATGGGCCAAAAAATCGAGGCGCCAGCTTGGAAAAAGGAACTGAAGTGATTCTGGTGGCTGAACGCTGGTGAAGCCTAAGCAAAACCCAGTCCCCTACTGCATATTCCACATCACGTCGCTTGTGATTCTGATGTTCCTTCATTACATCTTGCACGAGCAGGAGGCGATCACGAATTTCCACCAACAATTCATCCCTATCACGAAGTTGCTGATCAACCGCAACAACCTTAGCAGCCCCCGGTGTGTAGGACATCAATGTTAGAGGAGGGCGGCCGTAAACAACCTGAAAGGGGGTGGCCCGGAGGGCCGACTGACAAGAAGTGTTGAAGCAATACTCCGCCCACGGGAGCCACTGTAGCCAGGAGCGTGGACGATCACCAGCGAGGCACCGAAGATACATGACAATAATTCGAACTACGAAGCAGCCGCAACCCAGCAAATTTGAACAACTCTTCCCAAAAGTGACTGGTGAAGACTATCACGATCACTGACAATGGAGCACGGAAACCCATAAAGGCGCACAATATTCTCAAAGAAGGCTCGAGCGACAGACTGTGCTGAATAAGGATGGCTGAGAGCAATGAAATGAGCCATCTTAGAAAACCAATCAACAATAGTAAGCACCACTGATTTGCCACCAACACGTGGAAATCCCTCCACAAATCCATAGCAATATCACTCCACACGTTGTGGGGCCAGGATGCAAGTGCTCAGTTTTATTTTTCTGGCAAACCGAGCAGCTACGAACACAATCCCGAACCAAACGGTGAAGATGGCTGTTACAGAAAGATGCCCGGAGCCGATGTAAGGTCTTTTGAGTACCTTCATGACCGGTATTGTGAGCCTCACTGAGTAACTGCGGCCACAATGTTGAAGTATCTGGCACAAAAAGACGACCCTTAAAAAGAAGCATACCGTCAACCAAGGACCACCCTTCCGGCTCCGAGTCAACAGCAAGCTGATCCCTGATGGCCTGTGCTGTAGTATTAGTGTTGAGCTCAGCCCTTAGCGTATCATAGATGTCGAAGAGAGGTGACGATATGGTACGAATAGCAGGCCCATCTTCATCCCGTTGAGACAAAGCATCTGCCACAGTATTGAGCCTTCCAGGACGATATTCGACCGAGAGATCATATCCAAACAGCTTGGTCACCCATGTATGCTGACAAATAGTCGTCAAGCGCTGTTCCAGCAAAAATTTTAGGCTCCAATGTGCGCACAGTGAAGGTGCGACCCGATAAGAAAGGACGCCAATAGCGCACTGCTTTAACCAGACCAATAAGCTCGCGTTCATAGGCTGGCAGTTTGGCATGACGGGGTGCTACTACCCTGCTGAAGAATGCCACTGCGCCGTCCCCTTGATGTAGAACAGCACCAAACACTGCACCAGATGCATCACAGTCAACAATGAAGCGCTTGCCAAAGTCCGGTAGTTGTAGCAGAGGAGCCGATGTCAACGCCTTCTTGAGTGCCAAGAATGCCTCGTCTGCTGCTGGTGTCCAAAAAAATGCCTCACGTTTGAGAAGTGCAGTGAGGGGTTCAGCCACACCACCATAACCAGCAATGAACTTCCGATAATATCCGGTAAGTCCAAATCCACGGAGGGCGCGAGCTGTAGTCGGCCGTGGCCAAGCGGTCACCGCCTCCACCTTTGCTGGATCCATAGCAACCCCCTTGGCTGAAATGATATGGCCGAGGTAGCCTACTGATGATTCACCAATGAAACATTTGGAGCACTTGGCAAAAAAAAAGGTGGTGCATGCGCATCTGCTGCAGCACAGCCTGCACATGCTGCAAGTGCTCTGCCCATGTTGAACTGTAGATCAAAATGTCATAAAAAAACAAGCACAAAGTGATGAATATATGATTTCAAGATATCATTCATGAGTGCCTAGAAGGTAGCTGGTGCGTTGGTGAGACCAAAGGGTCAAGGAACTCAAAATGACCGTGGTGCATCCGGAACGCAGTATTGGCAATGTCGTTCGGGTGCATGCGCACCTGATGGTACCCGCTGCGGAGGTCAATCTTGGTGAAGAAACGAGCACCCTCCAACTCGTCCAGGAGCTCATCAACCACTGGAATAGGAAACTTGTCCTTGACAGTGCTGTCACTGAGAGCTCGATAGTCGACGCAGAAGCGCCAACTGCCATCATGTTTGTGAAAGAGGAGCACTGGGGAGGAAAATGGTGAAGTCGACTCCCAGATGATCCCTTGCTGCAGCATATCATCGCATTGCTGCTCAATCTCGTCCTTGAGGAGCTATGGATAGCGGTAAGGTCGCACAGCCACCGGTGGAGAACCAGGGACAAGGTGGATGCGGTGATCATGACGTCAGCCGGGTGGAAGCCAGCGCGACTCCTCGAAGATATCCGCATAAGACAACATCAACTCTTCCAATACACCACGGAAATTGATGATAGCACGAGCAGCCAACCCCTTGTTGCCCAGACTAGTCCAGCTGTGAGCACGACCTTTGTACCAGAAGGCCATTGATAGGGCTTCGAAATCTCAAACGATGGGCCCCAAAGTGTGCAACCACTGTATACCAAGAACCAAATCGAAGCCGCCCAAGTAGATGGCGACACAGTCGATAGAGAAGGGTTCCTCATGAATGATGAGTTCTGTGGCAAGGCACACGTCGGGGCTGCGGACATGATCACCATTCACAACCAGCACGGACAGCCCGTCGTGTGACGAGACAGCAAGCCCAAGCAGTCAGCCACCTCTGTATGGATGAAGGTGTGTGTAGAACCAGTGTCAAAAAGCGCTTGGAGCGGAACACCCGCGGTCGTCACCTGTAACATCATGGAATTAGCATGACCGAGGCCAGTTAGTGCATACAGGGAGATCTCCAAGTTCGTGATGTCATCGCTGAGTGGGTTCTCCTCGCCGTCCTCAGGCTCCATGAGGAAAACGCCCTTCGCAGCGCACTTGTGATCCTTGGAGTAAGGTTTCGAGCAGAAGTAGCACTGCCCGTTCTGCCTACGTCAGGTGACGAAAACGAGAACGCGTCCCCTCCATCTTGCTGTCCTGCAGACTAGGAGCAGAGCCTGCTGCGCTGGACGAAGCAGAGCCTCGGCGAATGGAAGACTTGGTGGCGCCGAGCTATTAATAGCGCTGCCTCACCCTGATGCTGTTCAAACGCCCGTGCCAAACTCATGGCATGCTGCAGATCAACAGGGTGCTGCATTTCCACATCAGAAGGCAGCGGGTGTCCCAAGCCACTAGTATAAAGGCCACTCTTGGTTGCGGAGTCAAGATTGTCACAGCGTGCGAGCAATGCGTGGTAGCACCGCGAGTAATCCTCTACTGTTCTTGTATGAAATAGGGCCTTGATCTCGGTGATAGAATTGGAGCGGATGGTGGCCCAAAGCGAAGGTTGACGAAGCCAATGAAGCGCGGCCAAGGAACCATACCAAAGTCGTGCTCCATCTGCTAGTACCACTCCGCAGCGGTGCCATCCAGATTTAACGAGGCCATCCACACCTTCTCATCCTCTGGAACACGATGGCCACATAAGTAATTGTCGCACTTGTCAAGCCACATCAATGGATCAGACTAGCCATTGAAGCTGGGGAAGGATATCCTGGGCCAGCAAAAGGTTCCCGTCGGCCATCCAAGTTACCGTGAAATCGGCCGCTATGGTTGAAGGAACGGCCCCCGCGGTCGAAGCCACGATCAGCACAGTCGTCATGGTCATAGTCACGGCCCCCGCGGATGTCATTGTAGCGATCGCAGTCGAAATTACGAGGCCCGCGGTCATCGAAGTCCCATCCGCAGCGTCCGTAGAAGTCGTGGTCTAACCGGCCTGAGTCACAACGCGTATCAGAGTAGTGCATGTGATCCCAAAGTCCGCCAGGCGCGATCCCCGCACGAGTCGTAGGTATCACGGTCATCGCGATGGCCGCCCTGTTCACGCGGGTATCATCCCCATCATCACGGGTCTCATCCTCACCACCGCGAGTGTCCTCCCCGCCCTTGCCAGGGTCGGGCTTCCCCGTCTCAATGCGAGCGAGTCGAGCGTCGTGGGAATTGAGACGAGTGGTGATCATTTGAAGCTGGCCGAAGATACGATCGAATTTCGTGTCCAACTTCTTCTCAAGGGCCGCATGATCGATCGGAGTGCCGGACATGATCGTCGATGCACTCGTGGAGGTCTCCGATACCAAATTGTTATGGCACGGACAAGGCAATTGTGGGGGTATAAACCCCTATACCCTCACGACCACCTTTGGGCCTGCTCAGAGGTGGTGGCCTAATCCATAAGATCAAGTCCGGATCAGGCTTTGGGCCTGGTCAGAGTCCTAGGCGGACGAGCATGAAGTTACTTGGCGTCCAAGGAAGATTAGTCGGTAGGCACCTTGGATACGACTACCTGTAACCGACCACATCGAGATCTTAGGATCTGTAACCCTGTCCCCATGCTATATAAGGCGAGCACGGACCCCCCCTCAAACGCATCTTTGCACCCAGCAATACACGTAGGGTATTACGCACTATGCGGCCTGAACATGGATAATTCTTGCGTCTTGTGTCTCTGATTACATCTCGCCCGTAGTCTAAGCATGCCCTTGCCAATCATCTACTACCGTAGGCATACCCTAGGTAGACTGCAGCCCATATTTCGTCAACAGTGATCGCAGGGGAGAGTGGAGTAGGCTGGACTGTGAATTGAAACGCAGAGGATACCGAGGAACCTCGGCGGTGGGAGCTTCTCTAGTGTCGGCAGCTGAAACACCCGACTCCACCGTCGAAGGGTAAAACCCAACCCCTATAGTCAGGGAGGTTTATTCCTTCTTTCATAAAGATTACAATCTACTATGGTGCCCTTTATATGAAAGGTGCACTTTCCTAACAAACTCAATCAAATCTACTAAATGCCTCCCTGACTTCCTAATCTGAACCCAGCCAACCTAGCCACGGCTTGGGCCTGATTGTTTGCGTGGACGGCGCCTATAATGCTGCCGAACAAAAGAGTCTATAACAGGATAGATAAGCTTATATCAGTTGAATAAGATTGGAAGTCATGTAAAATATTGTCAGAACCATAATTATTCTGTCCCTATTAGTTTCATCGTCGAAGAATGAGAAGTATTATTTGAATAAAGAAACTATTATTCTGATCAGAACACTTGCTAATATATATATTGTACAAAAAATATTTGAAAAGGATTAGCTACAAAGACCGATATAATGTAATGTGGAACAACAATTTGTGGGAAAATATCATCTAGATATTCAGCAAGAACTGATAGCTGTACTGCACTTTTTAACACGACTATAGAGGACCAGGGACAAATTATAGTACTTATCTTACATCTCAAACAGAATGTCACTAGTATGGATTTGGCTTGCTTTGAATCTGCAATTTCCTGTAAATATTGCACAATTAGAAGGAGCTGAACTCACCACAATTTTAGACTCAAAAGGGTGCTCGTCCCCCAAATGGGCGCAGAGAGAAGTAACATCATGATCTTCATAACAGTAAGGGCATGGGAAGTCTGAGCGCACATCATCCTCAGTTTCGATGTCATCATACCCGAATCTATCTGCAAGAGTGTTTATTTGTGACGTAACAAAAAAAACAAAGTTTCTTCATACAAACAGATTCATTTCTATCAGCATGCGATGAGGGAAATGAATATAACAGCAAGTACCATAACAAAAATATATAACATATAACAACGCTGACAGCACCTTTCATCTCAAAGGAATGAGCAAATCTGTGATACCAAAAGGAAAGCCATATTGCAAAGCAAAATCTGCAGCATCATTTCAGAAATAAAATTCTAGACCAATAGTGTTGTACAAGTGTCTTGTGTGTAAGTGTCATGGATAGGTTACCACCAAATACTCTATAGAAACATTTGTCGATTTCCAAAGATGTGATTGCTATCTGGATTATCTAACATGAGAAAAACTGCACATTTCAGATTTATCCAGTATTAAAAAATTTACAACATTTGATACTTATATAATCTATTAACATTATAACAACATAATTTGTTCATGCGCTGTAGAAGTCCCACTATGTCTAATATCTTCGTCTCTTTTATTTGGTCCTACGCCAGCAATTAAATGGAGAAAGTAAGATGCATTCCTGCTGCAAAATCGAACCTATTTTAGGTGCTCACCTGACACCTAGTGAATCCAACAGAAATTACAGAAAATACTATAAATCAGCGGCGAGCTCCCAATCGCGTAAAGCCGGGAATGGAGATCCAACAAAGAAGCTTCGCCACGATGCAATCCAATCCCGGGACAAATTTTGCCCCGCTGGAACAATCACCAGCTGAAGAAAAGTCGCATTTCTCTGCGCCGGATGAAGAAACGAGAAGGAAAGGTACCGTGATGGGATGCCGGGGCGGCGTGCTGGCGCTGCGCGCGCTGCAGCGCAAACTGCCGCTTGGCTGCCATGAGACGCGAGATCCAGAGGTCGGAATCCATGGTGGCTGCAGGCTTCCCCTCCTGGCCTTCTCCCCTCTTCCCCTCCGCACGGTAGACGGCAGGCACACTACCAACCGAAAAGCGAACTAAAAATATATTAATTTTTCTGTTTCATGGTGATTTATCATTTTTTTATTAGGGAGGTGTTTTCTTCTGCAGTTGTCGGAATAATTTACTTTAACAATACTCGACGACTATCGCGAAGATCGAATCTAAGGCATATCTAAAATTTTCATAGCAAGTGTTTCGTCGTACTATAGTAATTTTGTTTTTATTTAATAATAATTATTAAAATATTAATTAATTAGATTTAAAATATTCGTCTCGTAAAATATAATAAATTTATATAATTAGTTTTTTATTTTATTTATATTTACTATCGATATTTTAATATGACGCGGAAAGGGAATTCTATAATTTGCTAAACCAAATTCTTATCGACGACTCGCGACACCCCTTCTGCAGATCCAGCCCAGACTAGAAGTACGATGCAGGCCCTTACAACCGAGCGCCCTCACGCTCACAACGCCCACGCCCTCAACCCCCGTCGCCGCGAATTCGATCCCCGCGAGCCACGATTTTTTTCATTTCCTTCCTTCCCCGTTCCCGTAATCCCGCGAAAACAGGCTCGTGATGGCGCTCCCTCATGCATTAGGGCCGGTGGCGGCGCTCCCTCTGCTCCTCCACGGCCGGCGGGCGACCGTGCCTTCCCCCTCCCCCGTTCCGACGGCCGTGGCCTCTTGCTCCGGGCAGGGGCAGGCGCCCGCCCCGTGGCTGGGAGCGCAGCCGCCTCCCGCCTGAGCCTGCCGGGGTGTAGCCGCCGGTGGCGCCAGGGGCGACAAAACGAACCCCCTTTTAGCGCTGTGTATGATCAGTGGTAGGAACTGATGGTATGATCATTGGCGTTATTTGTAAATGTGGTTGCAGGAGATGGTTTGGTCCGATCGGTAGAACTGGTTGAGGAAGGCACATTGCAGCTAATCAATGTGCTACGTTCTTCTCACTGATTGCTTGATTTCATGATGAGGTGGGTAGTCTTCTTTTATACTACTGCAAAAATGTGGTAAGCATGCAAGAGAGTTTGCTCCTCATGCTATGGTTATATGACAAATGTGAGCCCCTGGGCAAAGCTAATTGCAGTTCATGCTAGCCTAGAGTTCATGTTGGAAGGCGTCCCTTGAAAATAGTAGCAAGGTTCCTGTTGGATTGCTGATTGCCGATGGAATTATTATGGTATCCAAATCAATTTTATTTTTGATGTGTACTGAAATGCACTACTTGTTCAGCTTTTTATAGTAGTTCAGCGATAATTTTTTATTACCCACCTGGTAGCCAATTGACTAATATTCTCCTTATACCTATTGCATATTGATGTAGGCCTGCAGGTATTAGTACAGATATTAGCCTCCTCATTCTCATGCAATAGTGGTACAGGATTGCAGATCCTCTCTGACTAAATCTGATATTCATGTGTTTTGTTGTTTTGTGGAACAAGATTGGATTTTGCATTCACCAGTTTTGTCCTTATCTGTCTCTATTGTTTTATATGCGTTGATCATTTAGTTTAGGCTGGTATTGCCAAATAAGTTATGTGTTTAGGTACGACTGGGCTAGATCATTGAGCAATTCTGGTTTTTAGTAGTACAATACAGTATCAGATGAGCAGCTCGCCTTACTGTTTCAGTCCATTGGGATTTTAGTAGTATTCCAGTCGCATTTGTCTGGATTACCTAAAGGTGGCACTGAAAGACTGGCAGTTTGTGGCATTTTGTCTATTATTAAAATTTGTAGTCATCTTTTACCATTCCTGTCCATGGTATTTGGTATATCCATTTTTCAGAATAATGCGATGTTGCTAATGCCATATCATGGAACTACATTCAATTTTGATCCCTGTGTTGAAAGTATTTTGACACATAAGCTGCCTGTGGTTTCTATGCATTGTTTCACACTTTCACCTATCAGGTTTTGGGCTTTAGTCAATAGCGATGACAGCCCCGTCTGAGTTGAGGTCAAGATGGATGTGATGAAGCCTTGGTTTGACAACCGGATCACTGAGCTCCTTGGGTTCCACGAGGAGGTTCTTCGAAAAGGTAACAAACCTGGTACACATAGGCATGCCTGGATAGGGCTGAGTTTGTCTAATCAACTTGACTACTGCAGCTCAGAAACTACAGAGCAGCCATTTGTGGTTTATCTTAGGAATTATAACTGAATGAATGCATCTTTATAATATGTTTTAGTTCAGGAGTCAAATGTTGCTCAGCAGTAGAATTGGATATTTGTCAATGTTATTATCTGAAGTAAAGTACAAGCCAAGCTGTATTGTTTCTTGTATTTTTTTATAACATTAATTTGGGCAATGAGGTGTGTTATGGCTTCATCACATCCAGACAGTACAATGAACCCATCACCCATCCAATTATTTTCCTTTTTAATGGCAGGAAGCGGAAGGAAAGAAGAAAGAAGATTTAGATCCAACACAGGGTTCATGGAGAAAAACACAGTGAAGTTCATGGAGGTGCTCTGGAGCCTGCTTAGTGCCGAGCAGAATGCCAATGGGGTGCCTCAACAATTTCAGGATGAAAAAGAGGTTTATATTTATTTTTTACATTTTTTTCTTGGAGAAACTAAACTTTGAAACTATCTAGTGTGTTTGTCAATGTTCGATGCCTCTATGAGCATATTGTGTACAATTTAAACTATGAAAAAAAATTGGTTGTCTTATGAGCATCTCTGAGATAAAGTCGTAGCGTTAGCACGGGAATTATACTAGTCAAAATGGTTGTACACGAGACACCATGATTCTGTTGAAAAAATGAAACACCACGATTTATAATGGTTTGGGGCACGACGCGTGCTAAACCCTAGCCCAATAGCTTTGTTGTTGTTGTTGATATTCATGTAGTCGGTTAAAGGATTGTTGCTCTATAGCTATACGGTTATGAAAGTAAAAAGGTTATCTCGTGTCCAGGTCCCTGCTTTGCTTTGTATAGAGTAAGGGACCAGAGTTACAAGATGTATATTGGGTTTGTTGGAGAGTTTTCTTATTGTTGCATACATGACGCGACCTAACTGATCTTCCAATCTTCCAGATATGCCCATCTCGGACGCAGGCGGCGCACGTTGCTTGACGTCGGTCGAGAGCCTTCATGGGTTCCCTTTTTGATGACCTCTTGGGCCAGATAGGATGATCGTGTCATATATCCAGGTGGTCTATATCGAGGTGGTTAGGATAGCCCTGGTCCATATATCTGACAGTAGCCCCCGTGAGACTTAATGATAAGCTCTCTGGTAGCTTTGGTCCTTCGGGTGGAGCCAGTATGCCTGCAACAAGTAGACACAAGTTGCCTCGGGTGCCGAGAAGTAGTACAGCATGATTAATGAGCCGGTGTGGCTACTCTTGGGTCCCAAGAGTCGCTTCCTAGGGTATCGAGGGATGCTCTCGAATTTATTCCTCGGGCTTTTGACACCTTGTTGGCGGTTGAGAGCTGGGTCCCTAAACATCTCTTGAGGAGTGCTGCTTCCTCGGTTTTTGACCATCGAGACATTTAATGGATTTATAGTTCAGGTGGTTTATCACCACGCTCGGGGGCCTCTGTTTGTACCAAATTTCGGACTGGCAGGTGCGCGGACAAAGCTTCTCGAAGACGGTACTGTCCGAAATTGGCTAAGGCACTGATAACGGTCGTTTGTTGGGGAATCGGCTAATTTGGTGCGTATCGACTAAATGCAATCGGCAATCTGGCAAAGTTTGTGGATCACATCAACTCCGACCCGTTTGGCGAACGACGGCGCATTAACTACATGGGACTCTACATGAAGGAAAAGTGGAGCCCAAGTTATCGAGTCTTAGTAGTCTTCTTTATTTATTTCCATATTTGCATGTCATATCGAGTCAGGATACGGTCAAAGCCCAGGGTATAAATATGTATGCTCTGGCACTTGTAAAACTATTCAACAATCAATACAACAAAACTTTCGGCCCCGGCCAAACCCTTAGGAATAGAAGTAATGTAGATCTCAGCGAGTTTTTCATCGACTAGGCCGCATCGGCATCGACCGACCTTTAGCTTGCTGTAAGTATTGTCATGGCTTGCGTTTTCGTTTGATAAAGCTGCATCGGCATCAACCGACCTCTTGTTATGCGTTGACATGGCTAGTTATCGGCTCTATTAGATGTGGCAATAAGTTATCGATATTTTTTGATTTAAATTGTTTATTTATTTATAACAATATCATTGCCCATTCAAGATTGGTAGATTTGGCCTTATATCTTATTAGATTAGATCGTCTGCCATACTTTGTTAGATCTGTTTATATTTTAATGGTTGTTCTCATGCTAGCATTGGCTAAATCTTATCAATCTTGTTTGTTACATGTGCATTTTAGGGTGTAGATAGTTTTATAAATAAGGATCTGTTAATCTCTTTTGAAGGCTTTATTATGGTTGTATCGTTAAGACCCCACTGTTAAAGTTGCTTGGATTCGGACGTTGTCGGTTAATGGGCTTTGCTTGTGAAGCTAACTATACACCTAGTTCATTCTTCATATCGGTATCGGCTATTTAGCCGATTTCCTTATGCTTTATTAAATACACCGTACGGTTATCGATCTGTTGACTCATGTGTGTGCTTTTATTTGATGTGATGCTGCAAGTACAGAATAGATCTGTTAATCTCTTCTGAGGGCTTTATTACGGCTATATGATTAAGGAGAGTTTTCCATGTATACCATTATGAAAGTTGCTTCTTTCAGCTGTGCCACTAAAAAGTTGGCCGGTCACATGTGCCATTCAGTTAAAATTTGTTTGCCACCCACACCATTCTATCCACCTTCGGTTATATTTTCGCCATTTGAGAGCCCTGTCATGTGGGCTTGATCAATCAAGAAGTCAAAAATGCCCTTCTTCTTCCTTTCTCCTCTCCAAGCATCCTGGTGAGCTTCTACTTACGACTAGGGCCTCTGCCGGCGGGTGGAGCGCTGGAGCGGCCGAGCACCGAGCGGGATCCCGGTGCGGCGGCGGCAGCGCCCTCCACTGGCTCCCGCGTGCAGACTGCGTTGCTGCTAGCCTGCTAGCTTCTGTAGTGGTGCTGCTGCCGGGGACGGGAGCGCCGGAGCAGGATCCCGACGCGGCGGCGGCGGCGCCCTCCACTGGCTCCGGCGTGCCACCTTCGCTACTGCTGACCTACTGTAGTGGTGCTGCTGCCGGGGGACGGAAGCGCCGGAGCAGGATTCCAACGAGAGGCGGTGGCGCGCAGGATTTCCGGTGGGCGGCGGCGGCGTGTAGGCTGGGAGCAGGAGTGTCGGCGCGGTGGTGGCGCGCTGCCTGCCCGTGCGGCTATGCGTGCGAGTGCGAGGGATGTGAAGGACTTAGGAGCATGTGAGATACGGTCCGGCTGCGCGGGCACGCGGGCGAGCTCGGCCCCGGCGGGGGGCGGGCCAGCTCCGCCGTGGCCACCACGTGGGCGAGCTACGCCTCCGCGGCGCGCGGGCGAGCTCCGCCCTGGCAGCACAGGGCCTAGCCCCTGCCTCTCCTCCGCTCGGCCCATCCCCCTCCCCATCACCTGTCTCTCCTCCACTCGGCCCCTGCCATGGATGAAGGTAGAAGAAGGTCGCTTTGCAGTTTAGCCCTTATGTATTTATCTTATAAATTCAGGGTATCATGTCTTGTGAATCATTCAAATAACAACCTCTTAAACTTTGCATATCGCAGCTGTCTCTATTAGATGGCATTGCCCAGCGAGGCAAGGGTATTTCAGACTTTTTTCACCACATTTTGACACCGTTTGCACTCAGTTTGGACAGAATGGCATTGGTGGCAAACAAATGTTAACTCGATGGCTGTGGACGGTAATTATGCCCTGTTTTATACCACCATAACTGTCAACATGACACTCATTTCGGGGAAGAATCAACAAAACAAGTAGTGATATAGGAACAAATAACTTAGTTCCACATGTGCATGTCATTATTTGGTTGCAGGTACTCGATCAAGTACTTTTCGGGTCTAGAAGCTTAAAAAGGAAGAATTAGCAACACTACTAGTTTGCTATATGAAATCCAGCGTCATGGAAGCAATGAGCAAGGAGCAAGGAGCAGAGCTAGCTCACTGGAGCTACAATGAGGGGGTCGGCCGACCCCCACACTATGGGCCCAGGAAGAGCCAAGCTAGCACAATCCATGTGAAACTCTCCAAGCTCAACTTCAACCCTTGGATCACATGTACACTTCAAGGATCAATGAACAAGGATTCATGGGCCCTCAACAGAATAAACGAAGCAGACCAACATGTGAGACATGCCATGACAAGAGGGGACACCGGATGAAGGAAGTTGGTGGGACCACCCTGCCATAGGGGGGTCGGCCGATCCCCCATGGTGGGACCCGCCTTGCCACTTCACTCCACCGAATTCAGCAACCATCCTGGAGACTTAGGACTGGGCCCACCTATCATTGACAGGGTCGGCCAATCCCCTTGGTGGGACCAACCAAGTCGGTTGGCACTCCACCGACTCTAGCATGCTCCCCACGTGACGGTTAATCCCATACGTCCATCCAAGGCGGTTGTATGGTGGTTTGATCCAACGGTGCATGTTGGAGGTCACACGGATTGATGACATGGCGATGGAGTAGGCCCTACTCTATCTCCCCTATAAATACCCCCTAGTCCTTCACATTAGAGGCATGTATCATAGGAAGAAGACTACTTTAGTAGCTTAGAGTGAGAATATAGGGAAGAGAGTGAGGAGTCCCAAGGAGGAGTCCCGTCCTGTCAGGAGTCTTCTCCGAGGAGCGCCTCAGCGAATGTGAGTCTTCCTGTAAGTCTTACAATATTCGAGCGTTTTCTAGTATTTAATATTCTGGTTTGATACTTTAAGTATTCAACCTTTTACTGACACACTGTTTTACTTTGGTGAATTGCTCGAAGCATTAGCTGCGCTTAGAGTAGTAAGATTAATGTAGACGTGGTGTCTAGATAACATTTTACCAGTGTGAGCTGCTTATCGCACTGTAAGACACCTAGCGCGAGAGTGGCAGACCTCGCTAGGCGGAAAGTTCCTTATACGTGTGTTAGGCAAGTTAACATTGTGAGAGTGGGGCTGAATAGGGTAGTCTCCTCAGTGAGAGAGGAGGTGCAAACTTCTTTAACTTGACTCGCCATTTCGTCTATAGCAAGAGTAAAGGACAGAGGTGGTAAACCTCGTTATACGTAGAGTACCGTAGCCTGATATTCCTGCTAGAGAGACCTCTCCATACCCTATCCTATACCCTTTGACCATCACCTGATGACCTTGATCCTAGTTGAACCACTTCATGTTCCCCGTGGAAATCACGATACCTGGAATACTCCTGGTGAAGGCTACATTGACTACCGTACGCTTGCGGTATAACTGTTTGCCACTTCTGGTGTCAACAAGCTTTCTGGCGCCGTTGCCGGGGGACGGTAGCTGTTTTAACTAGGATAGAAATTGTTAGTTATCTTTGTTTGATTAAAATCTTCTACACATCCAATGAGTCAAACAATTCTTTTTGATTACGCGGCTCGATTGGGCACTGAGTTGGAGCCACCAAGTTCATCAAAGGCCATTTTGGCCTGTCACTATGAGCTTCGCCCTAGTCTCATAGTGATGGTTCAAGAGAATCCCTTTTCGGGAGAAGGAGATGAGAATCCTTACACACACCTACGTGTTTTCGAACAACTTTTTTCATGCATTCACATCTAAGGGATGAGGCGAGTTACCCTTAAGTGGAAGCTATTTCCATTCTCTTTGACGAGAAAAGCCAGATGGTGGTATAGTCGCTACGTAGGTAGTGTAGGAGGAGAATGGGAGAAGCTGCAAGCCAAGTTCTATCTTACCTACTTCCCCATTTCCCGCATAGCTCGTCTTCGTAGAGACGTCTTAAACTTCAAGCAAGAAGAGAAGGAGTCTCTAGGTGCAGCTTGGGGACGTCTCACAGACTTAGCATCCTCTGGCCTAGACATTGCTATAACCGAGCCAACCCTTATGCGACATTTCTACCTCGGTCTTAGCCAAACTTCCGCACAATTCCTTGATCTAGCGTCTAAAGGAGCATTCCTTCATATACCCATCAGTGAAGGTAAGGCTGTTCTTGCGACCCCCTGATGATCATAACGAAGCTCCCAAAGAAGATCAGTCTCCTAGGGACGAACCTTCGACAGCCGAAATTCCTTTAGCCACCTTCCAAGCTGTCGAACCTGAACCACAACCACAAACCCCTCCAAGGGAAGAAGTAACTCATCCCTTGGAATATCCTCTAGACATCGAGACCAATCTCTTTGCCAATTTTGGCAATGTCTCAAACTATCCTGTGCAAAAGAAATCTACAACACGTAGAGCTCCCTATGATCACATCCCTACCCATCTTGAGGTATGTTACCTCAAGGCAACTGCTCAAGAGCTCACGTTAATTATGAACAATGATGGCTCAGGAAGGCAAAGGCATCATCTGATGTCATTAAATCCTCTCCTGTTTCACATCCGTTCCTTGTATTATAAATAGGAGCACTGTAGAATCTCTCTATGACCCCGTTGTAGGAGTTAGCGTATCCTTAGCATCAATGCTCCTAGGCAAGGAGCCGCTAACTCTGACCAACAAATTTCTCAAGTTACCTTCTAGGAGATTGGTCGAGAGTTACAGCATTGCACAAAACATCTCTTTCTCTATTAACAAAGTCACCATCCTCCTGAATTTCTTCATCTTTGATATGGGGGAGGTTGATTTGTTAATCGGGCACCCAATCATGAGATTCCTCGAGGGATATCATGAAGGGCGCCTCAAGGGTCACCTTAGGAAGCATCTAGATCTTTCTGTTCCTTTTGCTGGCTCTGTTAATTCCAGAGCCGAGTCAATGCCCGAGCCTAACCCGATAGAGGAGGTTATGTTGGCATCTCTTCAAGAAACCTCTCAGCCTGACTTAGAAGAGGATGCCAAGGATTTCATTCAAGAAGAAGCCGAGTTAGACGAACTGTTAGACTTGGATGAAACCGAACCACCTCCCAAGCCATCCATAGAACTTAAGACACTTCCTTTTGGGCTTAAGTATGCCTTCCTTAATGGTGATAAAGAGACTCTCTTGATCATTAGCGATCAACTCTCAAAGGAAGAATCCGCGAGACTCATCACCATATTAGAAAAGCACCACTCTATCTTAGGATACTCTCTGCAAGATCTCAAGGGAATTAGTCCCGCTCTTTGCACTCATCGCATTTCGATCGAACCCGATGCTACACCTTCTAGGGAGCCTCAAAGGAGGCTGAACAATGTGATGAGAGAAGTAGTTAAGAAAGAGGTCTTGAAGGTCTTGCACGCGGGCATAATCTACCCTGTGCCTAACAGTGAGTGGGTCAACCCATCCAAGTAGTTCCTAAGAAGGGAGGAATGATGGTTGTTAAAAATGACAACAATGAATTAATTCCTCTTCGAACCGTCATGGGATGGAGAATGTGCATAGATTACCGAAAGCTTAACAAGGCCACAAAGAAAGACCACTTCCCATTACCATTCATCGATGAGATGTTGGAACGGTTAGCCAAACACTCTTTCTTTTGTTTCCTTGACGGGAATTCGGGTTACCATCAAATCCCAATCCATCCTGATGATCAGAGTAAGATCATATTTACATGCCCGTTACAGGACATATGCATATAGGCACATGTCTTTTGGCCTATGCAATGCCCCGACCTCTTTCCAAAGGTGCATGATGTCTATCTTCTCTGACATGATCGAAGAAGTCATGGAAGTTTTCATGGACGACTTCTCAGTCTATGGGACAACTTTCAATCATTGTCTTGAGAACTTGGATCGTGTCTTACAACGGTGCCAAAAGAAGCACTTGATCTTGAACTATGAAAAATGCCATTTCATGGTTCGAGAAGGGATAGTGTTAAGACATAGAGTGTCCGAGAATGGGATAGAGGTTGATGGAGCTAAGATAGAAGTCATAGAACAGCTCCCCCTCCCATGAATGTTAGGGGTGTTCGTAGTTTCCTTGGTCATTGTTGACAGCAGAAGTGGCAAACGGTTATACCACAAGCGTACGATAGTCGATGTAGCCTTCACCGGGAGTACTCCAGGTATCGTAATTTCCACGGGGAATGTGAAGTGGTTCAACTAAGATCAAGGTCATCAGGTGATGATCAAAGGGTATATGATTGGGTATAGAGAGGTCTATCTAGTAGAAATATCAGGCTGCGGTACTCTACGTATAATGAGGTTTACCACCTCTGTCCTTTACTAGGGGCAATAGAAGAAACGTCGAGTGAGTTAATGAGCTTTGCACCTCCTCCCTCACTGAGGCGACTACCCTATTCAGCCCCGCTCTCACAATGTTAACTTGCCTAACACACGTATAGGGTACCTCTGCCTAGCGAGGATTGTCACTTTCGTGCTAGGTGTCCTACAGTGCGACAAGCAACTCACACTGGTAAGATGTCATCTAGACACCACGTCTACTTAATTTTACTACTCTAAGCACAGCTAATGCTTCGAGCAATTCACCAAAGTAAAACATTGCACTAGTAAAAGACTAAATACTGAAAGTATGAAACTAGAATATTAAATACTAGAAAAAGACTCTAATGTAAGACTTACAAGAAGACCCGCATCCGCTGAGGCGCTCCTCGAAGAAGACTCCGGACAGGCCGGGACTCCTCCTTCACTCTCTTCCCTCTATTCTAACACTAAGCTACTAAAGTAGTCTTCTTCCTATGATACATGCCTCTAATGTGAAAGACTAGGGGGTATTTATATGGGAGGTAGAGTAGGGCCTACTCTAGTGCCATGTCAGCAATCCGTGTGCCTTCGATCTCCCACCGTTGGATCAAGCCGACCTACCAACCGACCTTCATGGAGGGTGGTGATGAAGCCAGCTGCATGGAGGCATGCATACGTCGGTGGGTGCAACCGACCTTGGGAGCACCCAAGGAGGGGGTCGGCCGACCCCTCTATGGCAAGTGGGCCCCTGGTGGATGTCCCCACATGTCATGGAGTGTGTCCCTGGTGCTGGTTGCATTGTTTTGCTGTTGGTTCCTTTGATGTGGGCCCATGAATCCTTGTGCAATGATTCTTGAATGTTGATTTGAAGTGCACTTGTGATCCAAGGGTTGATACTGAGCTTGGGGAGCTTCACATGGATCATGCCAGCTTGGCACCTCCTGGGCCCACAAGGAGGGGGTCGACCGACCCCTCATTGTAGCCCTAGTGAGCCAGTTCTGCTCCTTTCTGCTTGCTTTATGCTTCCATGATGTTGAAATTTAAGTACCAAACTTGTAGTGTTGTTGCTTCTTTCATTTTAAGCTTCTAGACCCTCAAAAGTACCCGATCATGTACCTGCAACTAAATAATGACATATACATGTGAAACCAAGTTATTTGTACCTATATCACTACTTGTTTGGTTGATTCTCCCCTGAATTGAGTGTGATGTTGATGGTTATGGTGGTATAAAATAGGGCATTGTTGGCGCTTCATAGCGTTAGCAGAAAAGTCCGCAAGCGCATAGAAGTACCGTTGTAGCACTTCACCCAGAAGTATTCAGGGTATCGTATGTAACACCCTAGTGTTAAGCATGCATTATCTTGCATATCATGAGCATGATCATCTCATTGCATAGTCATTTATTTACATGAAATGATAAAATCAAAATGTGCTTACCTTGATTTGAACTAGCGCTATGTGATAGGTTGACTGTTTGGGGTTGAGTGTTAAATGAAGTTTGTAGAGAAAATTATTTGGAGCAAAACTTATTTTGGGGTCATTTCATGAAAAGGCCTGGAAGTGGGTCAAAAATGTTAAAAACAGTTTATAAAAATGATTTTCTTTTAATTTTAAATGGATTTTAAATCCCCATTTTTGGAAATTCAAATTCTAGGAAGAATTAGGCTTTGATGTTTAAAAGTGAAATGGTCTACTCATCAAAAGGAACATTTCATCTTTTACAAGTTTGTTCAAATTCGGATTATTTTGGAAAACATGGAGGAAATCAAGTTCTGCACGAATCTTAGCGCAGTGGGATCCACCTGCCAGTCTCTTCTTCTTCCCTCTCTTCTTCTTCCTCGCGACGGTGTCGCGGCCGACGCCGGCCACGCGGCGTCTGTACACCGGGCGACGTCGCTGCTCGCTGTGTGGCCTCCTCATCCGAGCGCCGCTCGCACGCGCCACACGCCCGCATTCGGCCTGCCACCGCTCGCCACTCGCCCTCCGCTCGGCTCCGCTCCACTCGCATGCGCGCCACGCGCTCATCGATGCCCGACGCCGCGCTCCGCCTGTCTGAGCCCGAGCGTCCGCTTCGAGGTGCCCCGACCACGTCATTTTCTCCCTCGCTCACTCCTCCGCCACCAGACTTTTGCTCGCCCCCTCCTTTCCCTCACCAGAGCCCGAGCGCGCCGCGGAGTCCACCATTGCCCCCACCATGAGCTCACAGCACCGCCACGCCCGTAGCCTTGACACATTTTTCCCAGAGCTTGCCAGCAGCTTCGCCTCGACGCGAGCCACGTCCTGCGCACGATTCCTGCCCTCGAGCCCCAAGGTAGAGGTCGAATCAACCGTTCCCCTTTCGTCGGTCATGGTCGCCCGACCGCCGCGCAGTCTGCCGTGGCCAGCAACCTCTCTCTCCCTTAATTAGCTTGCGCATCCTGACCGCCTGCTCGAGTAGCGTAGGTTGGTGTAGCTAATGGGACCGAATAGGGTTCGAGTCCGTCGGATTTTGGTCGTCCACCATCGCGGGTCGCACCGCCGCTCGCCGGCGTGCAGCGCCGTCGTCATTTTGGCTGGTATCTCATCTCTTTGACTAGCTATCCGAGTCGCCTTGGTCTGCTGGAGCTAGGAGGCTAGTTCTCGCGCTCCGCCGTGGCCCGAGATGGCCGGCGCACCGCCGACCGTCGCCGCCGTCCGCCGTCGCGCGTTGCTGCTGGTCAAAACCTCGCTCATAGCTTGCATCTTGTACACCAATGCGTTCGCGCTAACGAGCTGAGCATTTCGGTAGCCGTAGCTCGGCCGGAGACCTTGCCGTCGGCGAGGAATCCCGACGCCGACGACCATTCCTCGCCGTATGGACCGCGGGCATCATTTGTGTTCTTTGTCGGACTTAAGTGCAAAGTAGCCAGACTCAGTTAGTTTCTTTTTAGGGCTCGGTTGTTTTTCGAAAAGTCCAGGGTTCCCGGTGCAAAACTGTTTTCTTTATCGGTTTTAAAGAAAATGAATTCCAGATTTTTGTAAACGCTTTGAAAAATCATAACTTCCTCATTTTTAGTCCAAATGAGTTGGTTCAACTTGCAGTATTTTTCGTATGAGAAGATCTATGCATGAAAAATATGAAATATGAAATTTGTGATACTTTTCTGTATATATTTATTTATCTCTATTAATTGCTTTAATCTTAGAAAATACATAAGTAATTCTCTGTTACTCAGAAAAATGTGAGACCAAGTTGTTAGTCTTCTTATATCATGCTCTATCTGTGAAAAATGTTATGAGGCTATGTCCTGTGGAAAGTTTGCTCTGTCTAGTTATGGTGCCTATTTCCATTAGATGATAAATAATTCATAATAAATAATATATAAGGAATTTGTGCATGAAACTTTTTGGAGAATGTTTTTATGTCAATCTAGAGCTATGAATGTTCTGAAATGTGTTGTTTGACATTTTTCTATATACAAAGTATTTTATGCCCAGTGAATTATGCTGTCTTGTCATTTTTGTGTAGGATAAATTACTTACTGTTTTGACCTAAAATTTTTATGGTAGTCTACATTAGACATGCTTAAGCTCCTGTAATTTTTATAGAATTTTTTGAATAGTCTAAAGTCATGTTGCAGTTCTACCCTGATTGCTTTAATAAGTAATAATGCTTTAAAGCTATCATTTCAAGTGTGTAAAAATGCTTTTTATGATATTTGTGATGTGTATAATCTGTATGGGTTTTGGTTCAGTAGAGGGTAGTGTGAAAAAAAATAGTCATTTATAATTCCTTTTTAATGTGTAAATAAATTATAATGCGAGGCTTGTTTAAGATTTGTCGGTAGAAGAGAATGCAGATGACACGTGCTTATCTTATATGTTTCAAAATCATATCCTTTATCTTAGCTGAGCATTCATTCACCATCAGCATCAGCATTGTATTTCTATATATACATGGTATTCATACGCATTATGCATAATACAGGATCGTCAGAGCTCGAAACGATAGTTCCCGGAGCACTCGAAGAGGAAGGCCAGCAAGAAGCTTTGGTGCGGGAAGTAGCAGCAGAAGAGGATCCCGAAGTTGATCTTCGGAGTGTCCCGACCACCAGCCAAGCTCTTTCCTGAAAGGCAAGCCCCGGAGCATTCTCCCTGTGGTTTGCAAAATATCTAACTTGAGTCCTTTACGTGTTTGATGCATTTAAGTTATAGGTGTTGTTTTATACCGTTGCTGCATTATTTATATTCCTTGCCACGGTATATCCTTCAACCCTGTTAGGTTCAGGTACGAATATTTGCTTAGCCCTGCTTTAACTAGATCGGTAGAAGTCGGGTGATTTCCTGTCATCCGCAAGTTATAGGTGGTGACTCAGAATGGTTGAATACATTGTTATCTTGGATAATCATGTGGAGATAATAAATCGAGACCGTGCGGGATTGGTGTTGAGACTGAACTGGAGATTCGGTGAGGTTATCCCGTCTGTGTTGAACTAGGACCCCGTCCGTCGTACGTCCTCAAGTCATATTGAATTTATGCCTCACATTTAGCTGAAAGGATAAGTCGTTCCGACTGCGAAGCCTAATTTTGATTTGGGCTGGGAGTCGACCTGCTGTACGCATCGTATTGGTGAAGATGGGGGAGCATGGGTTACGCGGAGAGTAAGTCTGAGGTCATGGTCGCCCTGAATAAGGTAGCCGTGCAGTTCCTGGATCCGATGGTACCTGTTGATCCCGCGCTTTTCCCGAATTGAATGTCGATGATCTGTAGCTCACCGTGGCTGGTGAGTGTGGTTTGTGTGAGGAATACCCGCCAGTTGGTTAGTAATCGATTATAATCGCCATCGTTTCTGGACAATGAACACTTGACTTGAGCAGCAGCATTGTAGTAAGAACTTAAACAAGAGATGAGATGGTTGAGCTGTTGAGATTGAAAGATACTCAACCGAAATTGGTTACTATTCTTGTTGAATAATTATTACCATGCTTGTTTAGTACAGGTGCTAATGTAGCATGATAAGGTTAATTAGATTAAAATACATTGCTAGAAGATTCTTAATAATTGTTTCCTTAATGCAAGCTTTTCCGCAATTGATGAGTCAGCTATCCTACTTATACAGCCTTGCATACTCCTTGGAGTCAATTTTATTTTTAGTTTATGACGGGTAAGTCTAGCTGAGTACATTCTCGTACTCAAGGTTTTATTTCCCATGTTTTTGCAGATGGTGAGATGTTTTATGGCTATTGTCAGCACTGCTTCTATCCCACTTTGGGAGATGACTAGACCTTAGGCATGGTCACTCTTCTCTACTTAATGCTTTTGTTGGATGTTGATCAAGAACCTGGCACTGTATTTGAACTAAGTGTGTGTGGATTTGAACTAAACCGCTTCCGTTTATTTTTGAATTTGAACTTGGTTTTTAATAACTTATTTCGAACTCCGATATTTTAAACTATGTGCAAACTATGTGCGTTATGAATGGTGAACGCTAAACTCATTACAATCTTGGTTGTGTTGGAAATGTTTGAAATCCTTCGAGATTTCGGTATGACTACCGGGTTTATTAGGTCTCAATCATGTAGTTTGCCATCCTAATGGCGAATTATGTGCTTGTGCTCTAATAAATTGGTCGGTTCTGTCACAAGCTGGCATCGGAGCAGGTTTAGCGTGTTACTGTTCACAAGTATTTAAAATAAAAGAGTTTTTGTTGCGAAAAGTATTTACAAAAAGTATAGGTGTATATAGGCGTTCAAATCTATAGTTTTGAAAACTAGAGTGTGCCAGTGGTCATATCCTTTATGCCCAATAGGATTCAGGTGGCTTAATTAAGTACTAATTTGGGGGAAATTGCATCATATTTTCTATTTTGTCGTTGCCTATACAATGACGGAGTCGTATGGGTGCCATTCACTTGAGTGGTAATGCATGGATCAAATTGCCTCTACACCTTGGTAAGTGTGAGTTTTGAGAGCATGATTGGATGCAATGCCAGTCTAGGGGAGTGGTTATTGATGTCGGATTATTCACATGTTGCACACATGTTTATATGAAGGTATCCCAAGTTGGGACCATCTTCTGGTGGTGTCATCTTCTGCGCAACTTGTTGGGGTAGTAAGTAATCGGTGTTTTCACCTTGTTCGGAAGGTGCGTGAATTTTCACGTCGAAATGCATTCATAGGGGATATGGGCTGAATTGAATTTTCTGCAGGTACACTAACCGCGAACGGTAGAACGAAGTAGTTATGTATAAATGAGAGAACGATGTATGCCACCGCATAGAGCGTTAGATTATTAGTTCGTGAGGATGTATGTACGTGCATGCATCATGGTTAAAATTGCTCATTCATACATTCATGGTTGCTTCCCTTATAAATAAATTGTCTCATTTCTTTAAAATTATAACTTATGGGATATACAACTTTTGGACAGATGCCGAGAACCAAGCAGACTGCTCGCAAGTCCACTGGAGAAGGAGTACCCCGTGGTCCTTTGGCTATCCGTGAGTTGGCACCAAGGGAGGTGGACACTTTTCTTGAGGAGAACGCCATGCCTAGCCTTCTTTGGAGGATTCTCTCCAACGCTGGGTACACGGTAGGCATGGAGCCTCAGTACTACTGGGACAAGGATGACTTGGTGAACTATGGAGAGGCTCGGGTGGAGGTAGTTGTCCCACCTTTGGATGGTGACCCCCACTGGGTTGGGTGGCGCTATTTTGGTGCGGGCAGGACTGCCAAGACGGGTGCCACATTTGCATCTTTTGACGTGGTGGAGCACCTGATGGAGGAGATACCTCACCAGCTTGCCCAGGCTTTTCCTGGAGTGTTTTCCTTTGCTCACCGCCTTTCTAGGTGGCCACATGCTGAGGGAAACCCACTGGAGGCAGGTCCTGAGGAGGCGTAAGGTAGCAGCAGCCGGCCATGAGTGCTATGTTTGCAGTGATGAGGGCCTATGTCAGCATGGAGACTAAGGCACTTCGTCTGAGTGAGGAGTTCAAGGAGGCTCGAGCTGATGCCCGCAAGGAGAAGCGTGAGTTGACACGTGAGCTTCAGCGCTCACGAGAGGAGGTAGCCCGTGTGTCTCAGCATCGAGACAAGGTTGTGCTGCAGAGCCAGAAGATGGCTCAGGCTAGGGATGAAGCCTGGTCTGAGTTTTGTCGTCTTAGCATCCGTCAGCAGCAGGTGCTAGAGGACGTGGAGGACGTTCGTGCTTACAATGCTAGTCTTCACGAGGAGGTGCACAGGAAGCAGGAGGAGATCCGTCAGCTGAGAGCAGCCTTAGCAGCAGCTAGGAGGTCTTTGGACGGTGCTTCTAGTGAGAGTAGCAACAATGGAGAGTAGCCTTGTTGATGATCGCTAGTCTCTAGTTGTTCTTTTGCGTTCCTATCAGGTGGTCATGTAACCCTTTTGCACGCTATCGAGACTTTGATGTAATGTTGGAACATGGTGTTTGATGTGGCGATATCCATACACTTTAAAAGTCCAGTGTATGTATGCTGGCAAAATGTGGATGTTGTAAGATGCTTTGCGATGGTTCGAAGTAATATTAGTAGTGATGTTGTGATGTGAAAATTAGAATTATTGTGCCTCTATTTATTGTGCGAATTTAGTTCCCTCGATAAATTCAGTTTGGCATAATTTTTACATTCACCTCTTATTATGACAACATTCACCTATAAATACTTATTGCTGAAATATATAGATGCCGGTTACCCATAGTGGTTCGGGTGGTAATGGTAGTGGTGGTGCTGAAGAGGGTGCCGATAACACTGCACGTGGTGTGCCACCCCCACCTCTGACCAATGCGGAGCAGCTGTTTGCTCAATTCTTGGGCAGCCAGCGCAATGTGGAGCAGCTTCTTCATGAGAGCTTGGCCCGTGATGTTCGTCAGGGTCCTTAGCAAAATCAGTATAGCAGCTTTAAGGAATTTCAGGACACTAAACCTCCTATGTTTAAAGATGCTCCTGAGCCACTTGAAGCAGATGAATGGCTCAACACCATGGAAGATAAATTTCGTCTTCTAAGATTGTCAGAAGAGCTGAAAGCGGAGTATGCAGTCCATTAACTTGAGGGACAAGCAGGGATGTGGTGGAAGCAACATCGCACCACCTTTCCGCAGGGTGTTCCTATTACTTGGGACTGCTTTGTACGTGCTTTTCGGGGGAATTTCATTCCTCCCAGTTTGATGGCTATGAAGAAGACTGAGTTTCTGTCGCTCACTATGGGAACTCGTAATGTGAAGGAGTATCTTCACGCCTTCAATACTTTGAGTCACTATGCTCCTGAGTTTGTTAACACTGATGAGAACAAGATAGCTAGTTTCAAGAGAGGCTTGAGTTCCAAGTTGATGAAGACCATGAGCACTTCTGCCCATGTTACTTTCAATGACTTTCTGAATGACTGTATTATGCAAGAAAACAGTAACAACATTCATGCTGCCGCCAAGAATCACAAGAGAGCCCATGATGGAGGTGGTTCTTCTCAGGCAAGAGCCCCAACTGCTTTTCCTATGCCGTTTCATGCACCAATGTCTGGGGCGAGATTCAGGCCCCCGCAGCAGAAAAGGCATAACAATTATCCAGCTCAGAATCCGCAGAAGCATCACAGAGCATTCAAAGTTCCTGCTCCACTGGGGAAGCCAGGACAGAGCAGCTTGACCGGTGCTAACAAGACACCTATCAATGGACCTTGCTTCAACTGCAACCAGACAGGGCACTTTGCTCGTTATTGCCCTTTTCCCAAGAAGCAGCAGGCCCCGTACCAAGCTCGTGTGCCACCTGATCAAGCTCCTTTGATCAGGAGATGTTCGCCATCACTTTGCCTCCACTGTTGCCCATATATAAGCCCCTAGGACCCCTAGGGTTCCCATCGCCACCGCCGCTTTGGTGGTTTCCACCTTGTCTTCATCAAGCCACACAACACCGCAGGAGTTGGGGAGGAGAGAAGAAGAAAGAAGGCGGGGAGGAAAACAGAGGAGCTGCCAAACTTGGAGGTGGAGAAGTACGAGCCGAGGGCGGAGCTGTTGGAACCACCACGCCGACAGAGCTCGGTGGAAGGAGGCGACCATGTTGAGCCGTGCAGCACGCGATCGAGCAAGGAGGAGCAGGGAAGCCACCACCGGGGATGGGGAAGAAGACCTCGCCGGAGCTGCGAATGAGCCGTACCATAAGATCGATGACATCTTCTTCCTCTACCTAGCCTACGCTAGGGACATCACCATGAGAAGCTGTACCGCATCTCCATATCATCTTCAATGTCAGTGAGTACCCTGTCCTCCTTTCCAACCTTGACCTCTGCTTTCAGCCATGGCACCCATACTGGTGCGCGTAGGCCAAGGCCAACGCCGGCCTCTTGGACAGGTGGCACATAAGCACATAGACCTGCCAGACCACAAGGAACCACGGCGCCAGGAGGATGCCAGACCGGTCATGCCGCCATGTTCGCCACCGTGGCCATGCGCCACCGCGGCCGTGCATCGCCACAGCGAAGGCCACTTGCTGCTTCTTGGTTGAGCCCCGAGCCGCATCTTCATCGCATCTGAACCTGTCTCATCGAGGAGCACTTCGTGTGCACGTTAGCCATTGGACTCGTTGCACCATAGGGCACCTACCTGAGGTCATGCCATTGCTACACCGCTCTGGAGTGCCACCGGGTTGCACCGTTCCCTGACATCTCCGATCGCCTTGAAGAACAAGACGACGATGATGAGCTCCGCTGTGACGTGCTACACCAAGCTAAGAAGGAGACAAAGACTGGGGAGCCCTATACCAGCCTCGCCACACACTGCTTCCTTTCCAGAGCTCACATAGAACGCCGCCGTGCGCCTTCACACCACTGTTCCGGCCATGTTTCCTGGAACAGTTGCACGAATGAGCACCGGAGAGGCCGCAGCGCCTACTGCATAGCCAAAGGGTGAGGACGAGCCTGCTGAGACCGCTACCCGCATGGAGGCCGTGTCCGTCGGAGCCGCCGTGCACCCTTGTCGTGACTGTGCTCTGCCAGGCCTTATGGTCGCCACCGGCGAGGCCTATAGCATCGCTCGGACCCGTATCTACCTTGTGCACAGGTGCGTCTTTGTACCATGCCGCCGCTCACCATTATAGCACCACCGCCAACACCGTAGCTAGGGATGCAAGGAAGCACTGCGGCCATCATGAAGGACTTCTACCTGCTCGCCTTGACCCTAGGATGTGTTTGCACCTATCAGTTTCCCCGGAGAACCACCGTGACGGCAGATTGGAGTACTTCACCACCGGTGGACCAACCTCGTCGGAGAGCACAGCCAAGGAAATTGGGAAATTGGAGTTGGAATCAGCATAGAGAAATTGGACCCGGTCCATGTGAACATAGGCACTGCGAGTGAACCCCGCAGGAGCCAGTGCACCGTGGACCGAGGATTTGTGAACCACACCACCTGATATAGTGTTGTGGACTGGGTTCACGTGAACCAGAGAGGCTGATAGTGGACCCCACGCGTGCTGGAGCACCATGAACCAGGGAACATGAATAGAGCCCGATTCAGATCCACTTGATGACATGGCATCACCAGCGATAGACACGTGGCAGGCCGAGCACGGCCTAGACCGACCCATATCCAGACCATTTGGCCTGGTAACGGCCCAGTATGGGCCCATTTGACCATTGAACGTTGAACAAGTCAACGCTGATGTCAGCAGATGACGTCACCCTGGTCCCACCTGTCATTGCTAACATCAGCATGATGTCACTGCCATGTCAGCATCCTTGCCACGTCACCAGAACTGTTGCTGTCACATGGACCAATCATGTTGCGACACGTGTCACAACCTGGTTAATCTAACCTTTTATCTTTTTTAGAATATCTATAAATCTTCAAAAATTCATAACTAATTCATACGAACTCAGAGAAATATGAAACAAGCGTCCAAATTTTCTACAAAATTGAGCTCTACATCTAGAGCTAATGTTTGTGTGCATTTGGATCTTTTTGATATTTATTCATTCTTTATGTTATTCTATTGGAGTCGCTTATGCAACTATTACGTCTCGATTTCAGAGTCGAACGAGGAGCGATCCGAGGGAGGTGGCTATGAGCACCAAGGAGGAGGTCCCACTGAACGACTACGCTGATGAAGGAAGACTCGTACCACTACTACCTCAACAGCGCAGGTGTCATGGCAGGGGATGAACCCTGGGAGGGTCTGGCGGGGATGCCAGGCTTGATGGATGGATGGATCAGATGGGTATGTGAGCTGGTGATGATGTATTCAGGTTTGGGGTGGAACTTATGGTAGGGTGTAGGGTGAGGGTTGAGTCGATCGAGCTGGGATCTACGATGAGCTTTTGGAGCGAGTCTTGCCGGGGAATGGATCTAGACATTCCCATGAGGGAAGCCTGTGGTGGGCTAACTTGGATGTGATGGAGAATCCTAGGTGGAAGCCTCTGAGGGGTGGAAACTAGGAAGGGCGTGTTGTGGTAGCACGTTAAAGGTTAACCCAGATGGAGATATCCTGGCTTGGTAACACCTAGGAACTGTTGCGCTGGTATCCAGACCTTAGGAATCCCTTGCTTTCCACTCGCTCTCCAATGGAAGGGAGACGGCCGAACCGCTGGATAGATCAATGCCACTACTGCTAGGCGAGTAGTGATAGGGAGGTATAGGCATGAGGCAGAGCTAACACCCTTCCATAATGATCATGTCACCCTATTCGGGAGCGGGTACATGACATGGCATCCTCTACGGGAGCGGATACATCTCTTCATAGTTTCAGCAATCCCGAGCTAGATGGTAGGATGGCATAGTTCTATGGAAGTAGGTGCCCGGAAACTACCTAGATGGGGGCAACATCGATGATGGCTATCTGGTGGATTAGTGAAACCTCTACAGAGTGTATGGTTGATCGATCGATACATATGCCGATCCGTCGGCTATGGACCTTTCCGAAGGAGGATGTACCGGATTAGTGAGAGGAGTGTTCTACCTTCCCCTGAGAGTTGATTTTGGCCGTGAGCCAGGTTGAGGGCTATGGGCCGCTGAGACAGGTCAAGCGGGAGTTGGCCTGGTTGACCTGAGAGTGAGTCATGAAGGTGATGGTGGTGGTGATGTGGTGATGGATCTGGGATAGATGGGATGGTGGATGGTGGTGTGTGTGTGGGTTGGGAATGAGTTAAAACTTGACTTATTGTTATAAACTTTATTACTACATGCATGTATAGGAAAACCACAGCCAAACTATAGGATCGCTAGATCCCTTGTTTCTTTTCCACTAAAGCTCATCGGTACTGACCATGGCCTGCACACATCTGGCGGTGTGCAGATTTACCTGCTTCACAGTGACGTTGGAAATGTAAGGATTAGAAGGTCTCGTGCCTATGCTCAAGATGGTTGATAAAGATCCTTCCACAAATGCTCTCTACTTCCGCAGCTGTTCTAGATGATTGTACTCTGATAATTTGCCATGTGGCGATGTTTTAAATAATGTAAGCCCTATTATTGTACTCCTTTATCTAGTTTTGATGTATGGATTTGATCATTAACTGTTGTATAATAATGTGATAGCTTATATTTTTCATATTATTATCTGTTCTATGAGTTTTCCCTTCATGGAAAATTTGAGGATGTTTCAGTTGGTATAAGAGCCATACTTGACCCTAGGTCGGGACCCCATAGGTTTGGGCGATAGAACAGGATGAACCAGCCCTTCTTTTGGTTATATACCGACCCTGCACAATTCTGTGAGAGGCTTATCTCCTATAATTGACTTGTTATCCCTTTCCAGAACAAATGAAGATGGCTGCCATTGAGATTGTACCCTTTCTTCATCAAGCACCAGAGTGGATACGCCCAAGTCATATAAGAAGATTTGAAGAAGCTTGGTATCTTTGAAGAAAAGCTACAATAGATGTGCCACAACCAGGTAGAGCCTAGAGGAACCAAGATTGGCTTCAAGGTGACCCCGCAGATTCTCCCTGGTAAAATGATTCCCACATCAATTGTGTTGTGGAGAAAACCACCCCTGTAATCATACAACTTGCCACATCGCTACACTTGTTGGGAATATGCCCTAGAGGTAATCATAGAGATGATGATATTCCAGTTGTATCTATGACATGCATTAAGTGTTCATTGAATATCCATTATAGACAACTTGTGTTGATTGGCAATTATGTGAATTGTTTGTGGAACTCAATTAATTGAATGGTTATTCTAAAGTTGTCCCTGGTCGGCGTTCTTGTGAGAACACACTTGAATATTAGACCAGCACATGTATAGTTGACAGCTATGTTTCACAAGTCATGGACATGGAGATGTCAAACGAATAATGTGGGCACATCTGAGACATGTAGGCTGGACTGACCCAACATGAGAAAGTATCTATTCACGTCATATACATTATGTCCTTAGACCTCAGATTGTGGTATGTACTCAAGATGTGAAACGGCCTACTTAGGGACTATCAAACGCTGCTCCGTAACTGGGTAGTTATAAAGGTGGTCTTGGGGTGGTCGGGAAGCATGCTATGAGACATAGACAATCAAGATGGAATTTGCCCCTCTCTACGCGAGAGAGATATCACTGGATCACTCAAGTGATTGGATCAACAAATGCATGGCCGTGCTTGGGTTAAGTGTTAACCCATGAGTTGAACCATATATCGAGTGGCAAAGGGAATAACTTGTATGTGGTTGTCGTGGTTCGTCTGATATGATCTTTGCGTGCACATAGGAGTTGTCATGCCTTGCTAGAGGCCGCTGTCAACTATTAGGTGAGTAGGAGTACTCGGCCCATGTCAATGTGTGCGTGAACCCATAGGGTCGCACGCTTAAGGGGCTGGAAGCCTAATTCGGGTTGGACCCGAATTAGACAAGGCTTAGGGTTACTAATGGGCTTCCAACTCGTGAGCTCATTGGGGACGCCTATATAAGCAAGGGGAAGGGGCGCAGCCAGGAGGTTACACGCCTTTAACAGCCGTCGTTGCCCCTCCCATGCTTGTGCCTTCTGCTTCTCGCGGACCTAGTAGTCCAGAGGTGCATCGCTTCTTCCCTGCACGTGTGGGATTCCTCGGAGGTGCTGCATCTGGAGCACTAGGACGAACCGCGCGAAGCAGTTGACGTGACGGACAACCATGCAACTGCACTATCTGCTATGACGCGTATGACTACATCAAGTCATCTTCCGCTGCAACTGTGCATCTAGTGGCAATCCTATAACCTGTAACTAGCAGTAGATCCTATTTTATGAGGTAGAAAAGTTTTGTTTTTTGGCTAGCGTAGCACCCTCATAACCCAACAACACTTTGGCTTGAGATGCAAAGTATGCACAATTCCTCAAGTATGGCCCCTGCCGTCTATTGCCCTGCGCCCTCGATGCCTCAAAAGTGCCATAGGGCAATGGGATATATGTTGGATGATGTTTTGGCTCATACTAGACGATCTCTTTACCTGAGCTAGAACACGACAAAGACCCCTATGAATACAGACTTATCTCTGCATACTCTTTCATGCAAGACATGTCTTCATACCTGATAATCTGACTTCGCTTCCTGGACATGAATGTAGATAGAGAAATATGTGCCAGTTTCTTCTCTGACAAATTCCAGGATGGCTACGCTGATGCCCTGCGTGTGATGCTTGAGCTGCTTGGCATCCCAAAGGAAAACTGCATCTGGACCTGCCATAGGGAGAATGGACCCAACGAATCGATGGACCGCTACTTCGTGACTATCCAGATCCTTGCCTACGAGGAAGTTCATGAACTGATGCCCCTGACCGTTGCTGAGATGGACAATACTATCACCTATGCTGCACAGCTTGCAGCACGCTCTGCCCTCCAGCTTGTGATGCGTGACACCTTCAAGCTCCTCGAGACCGGACCAAACCACCTACTTCCTTGTGCCATTGATCCCTCCAAGAACAGAATGGAACAGTGGATCGAGGCTAGAGATACTTGGGCCAAGGAGTACAACGAAATGCTCAGGGTTGCAGGAAGACACTTGCTTCTCCAAGACATGCTCATCCAAGTGTTGGAATGTGACAAGTGCCACTACAGACAACGCATCTCTGTGCTAGAGGAGCAAGTGAAGGCTCAAGAAGAAGAGATTGCCATGCTAAAGGAAAGAAGTTGGTCCAACACAGCCCACCTGACAATGTACATGAAGGTTTCCCTGTACCTGCATGAGCTAGTGGAGAAGCTTTACAATAAGTGGAAGAAATCTGATGCTCATCGCATTTAGGAATACCAGGAGATGCAGTCTCAACTACCTGACCATCTCCACAAAGGCACCCCGCACTGAGACATTCCTGGTGAAGTCTCCCAATCTCAACATGGATGCCTACATTGTGCCAGAAGCAGAACCCACTTCAGAATGGGAATTGGCCCAAGAACATGTAAAGAAGTTGTTTATAGCTGACACTCAACTACAAGAGATGAGTGGTTATCCTTTTTACCCCATCGTGAAGCCCGGATCGACTCCCTAGAGGTGATCTACAGATGATGCATTTACCACCCAGATGATGAGGAGCCTCCATGGCCTACACAACGCGACTCACCTGCGTAGTAGAGTAGATCGTCCCCTTTTGTAGCCTATCTGCACGTAGTGCAGAAGTTCTCACGAGTCTTCTAGTGTAGCAACTGGAGACATCGCCATGTAATAACTTAATATAATGAATGCTTGATCTTATCGCATTTTATGGATTTTTCATGCTTCTTTGTTTGAGTGTTGGATAGATCAAATGCTTTTAAATCGATTATGCTATCTAAGCAATTATATTAAGTTTCTCATAAAACATATCACTTGCACTCGGTCTTTGACCCTTGTGAATTTGCAACGGGGTGTCCAATCCATGTTCTCACCTGAATCTACCATGGACAGTGATCAAGGGGAGCACATGACAACCAAAGGACTCAACGTCGACAGGAAAGAGCCTCATGCTCCACTACCCGATGGAACCCTCGCAGAAGGAAGTCTTACCCCACCCCCCACATCTTCTGGCCGAGATCTTGGCTCAACAAACCCGACTTCTATAGACACTGGCAAAGGAACTGCAGCAATTGCAACAACAGCCCTCTCTACTGAAGCTTCCTACCTTTGATGGATCGGATGAGAACCCTATCACCACCATGGATTGGATACATGATATAGCGGAAAAGCTAGGTTCGACCACCTAAACCAATGAAGAATGTGTCAAGATTGCAATCCAGCACCTTACAGGCACAACACGTGCATGGTGGAACAGTTTCTGCAACTCTCAACAAGACCCTGCCCACATTTCCTGGAAGGAATTAACTGAGACTTTCTACAACCACTATGTCCTAGAAGGTGTGTTAGATGATTCAACAAAAGAACTCTACAACATAAAGCAAGGACCTGAGACCATTCACGAGTACATCCTTCATTCTGTCGCATGTTGTGTATGCCCCAGCATACGTGATTCTGAGGAAGGGAAGATGTACTACTTTCAAAAAGGCTTGGACATTCCAATCCAACTTGCTCTCATTGGAGGTACCTACCACAATATCAAAGAAGTGGTCAACAAGGCAAAAGAGATAGAAAGAGACCTCCTGGAGTATGAAGAAAAGCTACAGATGCAAAGGGATGCGTCAACACGAAGAAGCAGCCCTCAGTTCATCGCCTCCGAAATCATGTGTGAAGGCTTCTACACCTCCCTGCCTAAGTCATAGAGTTGCACCAACTCAAGACCAAGATGGAGGTATCAACACCACCAAGTACCCTCGACTTGACACCAGCAAATTCCAGTGGAATCGCCTTGATAAGTAATGAGATCTATGGAACACCATCGTACCTGTTACCATAGGAGGAACACCACTCAACTGCTACTATTGTGATCATCTGGGGCACAGGACTACCCTATGCCCTAAAAGGAAAACTATCTTAGCTCAAGCCCCTACCAAGCAAGCTCAGAAGGATAAAGAACTTGTGAGATATGCCTGTTTTGGTTGTGGCCAAAAGGGACACAAAGTTAACAACTGCCTAAAAAGCTGCAACACCCTATTAGCTGAGATCTGAATCAAGCCAAATCAAAGTTCAGCTAAAAAAATCACACAGCAAGCTTCGGACACTATGAATCATAGTGCCCTCGTGGAGCAGAACATTGGTGACTCAACCAACATACTGTCTAGAAGGACCCCAACATGGAGAAGTCTACCACGGCTCAAAGAAAATCACCAATCATCTGCCTTGGATGCTCTGGAGAAGGCCCCAAACTTGTGAATGCCCTTATCTGATGAATGCCTCCTACATTGATGCCATGTAGCTATTTGAAGGAATAAAAGATTGCAGTGTACGTCGAGCTATCCGTCAAGGACTGTCAAATAGGAGACCCCAATGTGGTGAAAGGTACGTAATGTACATACATCAAGATCTTGACACAAGCGGCCAGATGCACCATGTTTATACATGTCCAACTAGTTGCATAAGGACTTAAGCTTTTAATTAAGTGTACCTAAGAAATGCCCTTTGGAATAACTCGCTCTTGGGTAACTCCTAAGATCTTTGGAACATAAAAGTAAAGAATCTAACATTGGAGTAAATCCTTATTTGACACTTCAACCTATTACAACCTGAAAACATGGGGAATCCCCAGATCTACACCAGATTGAGTAATACAAGACCAGCATTCCAATAATTTCTCGAGGAGTCACCTATCCGACATGACCATTTGGATCTAGTACCCTAAACTATGGAATAGTCGACCTACTAGAAGGATTGTGACACACCAAATACTTCTCTGAGGACATAAGTAACAGAGGTTAAACGATGGTGAAGTATTGGCAGGACAGTCCTAGCCAAGTGCAGAGAGTTGGCTGGAATAGGTCACTTTTTCCCATGGATTTGAAAAAATCATTACTAAAGGAAATGGTCGTAGACCCAACCAAGAGCTAAGTTGCAAAGATCAGGAATTCCCAGTTCTATGAAGTATAAGATACTGATCACGAATGCAAGACGCTACCTCAACACAACATGGAAGATTCCAAGACGTCACTCGGTAAAAAGGCAAACTGACGACTATGCTTATCAGAGTAGCGCAGTAGAAGCATGGTGGACCCATAACCCTCAGGTCCCAGGATTTGAAACCTGGCTCCTAATGCATGCTTTCCCAAACAAGAAGACCTGATCTATATTCGTTCTACCTGCTAGTCATATGTAGGAACTTTCTGCAACTGTGACCACTCAGCTAATGCCAAAAAGACTCCTGATGGAACCCTCAAGATCCACTCGGAACATCCACATCAACACCAAACCATTGTTACTCAATAAAGGATTGAAACAGAGAGAATGAGGAATCACTACTCACCCCTGCAACTCAATAGAGCAACTACATCAAGCAACAAAGAACAAGATGCCAGACATTGGGTAGACATCACTTTATCACTTCACACAGTACTACTCTCCTTAAATCTCGGGGTCGAGATTTTGATAAGGGGGTAGGACTGTAACAACCCTAAAAATTACAAACACCAAAAAATGCAACCAACAAAACTTTTTTCTCAAAACATGCCCATGATTGTTGCTTGTCATGTAGGAACCCAATCTACTTGCATTTAGCACACATGTTTGGTGCCACGCAAATCAAGTAGCACCATCACCTGTGACTTAATATATATTTATAAGCTGCATGTGATAAACACCTCTTGCCTAGCATCTAATGTTTCATGAGTCAATTACCCTTGTACTCATGTTACACAAGGTTAGACTCTAAAACTCCTTATCTAAATCACCCATCATGTTTCCCTAACTCCCCCCCATCTTGCTCAAGCTCTCACATTGGAGTCTTGTATCTGATGTACCTCTTGTTTACCTCCTTGTTTCATAAGTCTTGTATCAATGTTGCACATGTGTCACCTGTGTTGCACTCCTATACTTATGATACATGAGATGAGGCTCTAGAGTTTCTCTCTCTCTCCATCACCTACCTTGCTCCACTAAATCCCTTCATCTTGTTCATGCCCTTTTACATTGGAATCATGTATCCAATGCACTCCATGCTCACCTCTATGTTTCACTTGTTATATCTTTATGCAACGCTAGCTTTACACAAATATTGCACTAGTAGCATCATCCATATGGCATTTCTAATTAACATGTGATTTGGCTCTTTTTGGATTTATTATGTGTTGTTTAATTAAAAATGCCAACAAATATTTATTTATCTAATAAATAAATATCTACTATGGGAATAATACCAAAACATGGCCTATAACCTCATATATCTACCATGGAGTTTTTTTACAAGACCCTAAATCTCATATATTTATATCATACATGAATACATGTCTGAAATATTTTTGAAAACAAAAATAGAAAAGATAAAGGAAGAAGAATAAAAAAGAAAAACCTTTCGGCCCAAGCCAACCGACCGGCCCGGCCTACTTCTCTCTCTTCTCCTTTTCTTTTCCCGGAACCAGCCCATCCTGCCCTGCCTTGCCTTCCCTCTCGGCCCGAACAGGCCGGCCTGTGAAGCAGCTGCGGCCTGCGAGCACCAAGCCCACGTCATGCTCTCATTCCTCTCCAATAGCCAATGACAGGTGGACCCTACTTGTCATTTGTCTCCTTGGTCCCCCTCACATGACGTCGATGAAGTCAGGCGCTATCAGCCCTGCGTACCCACCATGCTACATCCTTCGCCATCTGATCCTCGCTGAAGCCTCGGATGAACACCACGCGCCCAACAAATCCCGACCAGGCCTCGACAACAAACTACCCATGGCGCGAGCACCTTTTTCCTCATGCACTCGAGCACATGCCGTGCCGACCGCAACATGTCCTGGCATTGTTTGGCTTACACCCACGTAGGCTCCGCTAGCCACTCTGGTCGAGAGCCATTTGCCAGCACTTTGCCTCCACCGTTGCCCATATATACAGCCCCCAGGACCCTAGGGTTCTCATCGCCGCTGCCGCTTTGATGGTTTCCACCTTGTCTTCATCAAGCCACACAACACCAGAGGAATTGGGGAGGAGAGGAGAAGAAAGGAGGCGGGGAGGAAAACAGAGGAGCCACCGGACTTGGAGGAGGAGAAGAAGGAGCCGGGGCCGGAGCTATTGGAACCACCACAACGATGGAGCTCGGTGGAAGGAGGCGACCACGCTGAGCTCGACGGAGCTCGGTGGAAGCACGTGATCGAGTAAGGAGGAGCAGGGAAGCCGCCACTGGGGTTGGGGAAGAAGACCTCATCGGAGCTGCAGATGAGCCCTATCGTAAGATCGACGACGTCTTCTTCCTCTGCCTCGCCTACACCGGGGATGTCACCACGAGAAGTGGTACAGTACCTCCATATCATCTTCAACGTCGGTGAGTGCCGTGTTCCCCTTTCCAGCCTTGACCTCTGCTTTTGGCTGTGGCGCCCGTACTAGTGCGCATAGGCCAAGGCCAACACCGGCCTCTTGGACACACGGCACACAAGGACATAGACCTGCCAGACCACAAGGAACCACAACGCTAGGAGGATGCCAGACCGGTCTTGCCGCCATGTCCGCCGCTGCGATCGTGCGCCACCACGGCAAAGCCCACTTGCTGCCTCTTGGTTGAGCCGGATCTGAACCCGCCTCGTCGAGGAGCACTTCATGTGCACATTAGCCATTAAACTCACTGCACTAAAGGCCATCTACTCGAGGTCATGCCACTGCTATGCCACTCTGGAGTGCCACCGTGTTGCGCCATTCCCCAATGTATCCGACCTCCTCAAAGAACAAGACGATGATGACGAGCTCCGCCATGATGTGTTGCACCAAGCTACGTAGAAGACAAAGATCGGGGAGCATTGTACCGGCTTTGCCACACACTGCTGCCTTGCCAGAGCTCGCACAGAACGCCGCCATGCGTAGTTGCCTTCGCACCACTGTTCCGGCCATGTTTCCTGGAATGGTTGCATGAATGAGCACCGGAGAGGGCCGCAGTGCCTTACTGCACAGTCAAAGGGTGAGGACGAGCTTGCTGAGACCGCTGCCTGTGTGGAGGTTCTGTCCCCCAGAGCCGTCGCGTGCCCTTGCCATGACTGCACTTCGCCGGGCCTTATAGTCGCCGCTGGTGAGGCCTACAGCGTCACTCGGCTGTATCTACCTTGTGCATGATCTATTCGGTCCTTAAGCGCGTCTTTGCACCACGTCGCCGCTCGCCGTTGCAGCACTGCCGCCAACACTGCAGCTGGGGATGCAAGGAACCACCGTGGCTACCGTGAAGGACTTCTACCTGCTCGTCTTAACCCCAGGATGCATTTGCACCTGTCAATTTCCTCGAAGAACCACCGTGATGGTGAATTGGAGTACTTGACCACCGGCGGACCAACCTCATCGGAGAGCACAGCCAAGGAAAAGGGGGAAATTGGAGTTGGAATCAGCATAGAGAAATTGGACCTGGTCCATGTGAACACAGGCACTGCGAGTGGACCCCGCTAGAGCCAGTGCACCGTGGACAGAGGATTTGTGAACCACACCACCTGATGCAGTGATGTGGACTGAGTTCACATGAACCAGAGAGGCTGACAGTGGACCCCACGTGCGCCAGAGCACCATGAACCATGGACCGTGAACAGAGCCCGATTCAGATCCACTTGATGATGTGGCGTCACCAACGACAAACATGTGATGGGCCGAGCCCGGCCCAGATCAACCCATATGCGGCCTATTCGGCCTGGTAATGGCCTAGTATGGGCCCATTTGACCGTTGACTGTTTAATGAGTCAACACTGACATTAGCAGATGATGTCACCCTAGTCCCACCTATCATTGCTAACGTCAGCATGATGTCACTGCCACATCAGCATCCTTGCTGAAACATTCTCAATTTTCCACGAAGGGAAAATACACAGAATAAAGGATATGATAGCCCAGGAGGTCAAATCATCAATTATCTGATAACAGTTGATTAGGAAGCCATACATCGAATAAAAGACTACAATAGAGGGGTTTACATAATTTATTACATCACCACATGGCAGAACCATCAGAGTATCTAGTATTTCAGAATAGCTACGAAGTAGATGGGATATCGCGGAAGCGTCATCTTGCACCACCTTGAGCGTAGGCACGAGACCATCTAATCCTTTCGTCCATCAGCGGCGTCGACAAGCTATCATCCAAACCTGAATCCAAATTTTCAGTACGTTTTGTACTGGCCACATCTCCCACTCTATGCTTTGCTTTTGCTATGTAGTATTTGGAGGATGCAAAGGATATAATCAAAGAGGCCTAATATATGGCTGTGGTTTCCTATGCAAGTAGTGACCAACATTATAAATATAGTTCATCAAGTTTTAACCCATCTCATCCACATATCCATTCCATCCCATCACCATCACACACATCTCACGCTTTCACACTCAGTCAACACATCCAAGTCCCTCTTGGAGCCTATCTCAGTGGCTCACAGCAGGAAGGGTAACACTAGGGGGAGAATAGAAGGACTCATCTCACTACTCCTGAGAAGCATAGGTCGAGGGAAAGGCCATGCTGAGGCCATGGACTATATAGAGATTCAAAACTCTGCAGAGCGTGTACTCCCGTAACCACAAGATCACCATCGTCAGCGGTGTGCTCTGCCTAGGCTGATTCCGGCTGCTTTCTAACCAGTGTGATGCCACCCTACCACTCAGTACTGGGACATCCTGGATAAATACCACTGGCACACTGAGACTATGAGGCGTGGTTACCCGGCCCACCAAGGTAACTATGCGGCTTTAAGGAGGGTGTAGGTCCCAAACGCCCATACCTCCCGACACTATCTGCTAACAACCTAGTAGTAGTGGCACCATCCTAGCTAGTCAGACATCCGTCCCCCGCCCATTCAGGGGCGAGCGGTGAGCACGTAGGTCCCAAGTTTTGGTTCTCAAGAGATATCAGGTCCTAGGGGGATGAGACAGGATTATCTTCTCATAGGGATTACAACAGTCCGTGCTACAACAGCACCTCCTACCCCGGGGCTTTGCTCCAAGAAGGATCTCACCCCCAGAATCACCATATACCTCACAATGTATCCACCACAGATACCTCACATAGGGATGCCCAGAACACACCCCCCGGCAAGACTCGCCCACAAGGCTCGTCGTAGAATCCTGTCCAATCGACTCAAACCCTCACACACACCCAAGACTCACGCAGCACGCATCTCATCACATCACAGATATAAGCGTAGTAAGAGTAAAGCATCTTGAGTAAATAAGCATGTGTCTAGCCTATCAACGGGTGTGCAGGGGTAAGGTTGCGACAAGGTAATGGATCATTAAGAAATTCTACCATGCAACCTATCATCAGGTGATATTCGTAAATAAAGCACTAGCAAACCAGATATTATGCCATGCGTAATAGGATTCTACGAGGTTGGGTGGGGTGTGGCACCTAAATAGCTATCACTCAAGTCCTCCTTCAAGTCCTTGGCATGCTCCTAGTCCTCCTCCTTGGGTAACTGCTTCGTAGGATCTGAAATCGAGACATAATAGTTGCGGGAGTGTCCCCTATAGATTAACATAAAGAACCAAATGAAATTCAATAACAACAAATGTAATCATACACAAGCCTATGATGTACAGCTCATTTTTATGAAAATTTAGACACTTGGTTCATAATTTTCAGAGTTCGTATGAATTAGTTATGAATTTTTGAAGTTTAAATCATTTTCTAAAAAAGAAAAAGGATTGGATTATTTCGAGCTCGTCACGTGGCACGATCTGGTTGGTTCATGTGGCACTGCGGGTCCAGCAGTGGTGGCGAAGGGCTGACGTCAATGTGGGTCCAGTAGCTCAGTCACTGACAGGTGGGGCCGACTTGTCTGGTCACTGACACGTGGGACCGGGGTCAATGGTCAATGACAGATGGACCTAGTCAATGGTCAACTATTGACCAGTTTACAGTCCACCTGGCCAGGCCTCGACCGGACCTCGACGGGCCTGGGCATGGCCAGATCTGGGCTAGGTTGGGCCGGCCCGGCCCGGACACGTGTCGGTCGCCGAGCGTCACACGTGGTGGTCTAGGTCCCTAATGGCCTAGTCTACGGAGTTGGCATGTGCAGACTTGGTCCACTGTGGACCACAGACAGGCAGTCTGCGTGGCTTCACGTGACTGGTCTAGTGCAGCGCGGTGGACACGGTGCACCAGGGACAGGGAAAATTCCCCATCTCCTCTGCCCGCGCGTGTGCAGGCGTGGCGGTGCTGCCGGCGGCGGCGAGCGGTGCGGTGGCTCCGGCCGGCACAGGTGCTACGATCGTGGCCAGGGCTTCACTAGGACATGGTCAACTCGATGGCAAGGTCCAAGCAGGTTGCCCGAGGCCTCAGCTCATCGGCGCACGTGCCATGGCGGCGACGGACGGTGGGGCTGCTGCAGCAGGGCACCTTGGCGCGAGGGAGGTGGCTCTGACATGTGCTACCGACTTGCGAGGCGAAGGCGGACGCAGTCACGGGGTCGCGGTCGGCTCGCGGAGCTCTGGCTTACCGCCGCCCACGAGGCGGTGGCGCCCAGTGACATGGCTGTGGCTGTGAGGTGCAACGGCGTGTGAAAGGCAGCTGTGGAACGCGCTTCGACTTCGCGAAGTCAAGGTGAAAGCGGCTGCGGGGTCGTAGCGAGCCTACTGGTGCATCGGCCGGTCGACACGTGGGCCGTGGCGGTGCTGCTCGATCGAGCTATGGTGGCAGGGCTCTGGGAAGTGTTGGAGCTCCCTTTGATGTGCGCATTAGCTACGTGGGAGCAGGGTGAAGGCGCCAGTGGCTCCAATTTGGATGCGAGGGGTCCCTAGCTAGGTGGTCAGCGGCGAGGAGCTCGGCGGCGATGAAAGAAGATGACAACAGCGGAACACCAGACTAGGAGCAATTTGAGGCCACATCTTCACCTTCTCTTCTCGATTAGAGCAGCTAGGAGCTCCAAGACGTAGCTAGCATGGTTAATGAAGCACAGCGGGGACGCGCGGCTGATTTGTCCGTGGCGGTGCTCTGGCGGCCAGGAGCCATGGCGACCAAGGGAGGCTAAGCGGCCCGCCCTCACTGTGGTCATTGCCATGCTCCAAGAGGTTACCAAACTGGCATTCTAGGCTATGGCGAAAGCAACAGGGAAGTTAATGAAGCCTATCGTGCAGCAGAACGGCGTGAACACGGCTGTGCTCTGGCAATGGCCATGGCAAGACATGGGGCGACTGAGTTCCTCACCTTCCCGTGGTACTGCTGGTGGCTGGCAGAGGCTATGTTAGCTCAAGGGAGAGGAAGCAGAGTGGTGTGATGCACTTGACGTAGTCGAACAGGGTCACCGGTCCTTCTCTGGTGACCAGCAACGGCGACGCCACGTGGGTCCGGCTCCGGCTCCTCTCCGCCTTCTTCTTCTCTTTCTTAGACAGCAAGCGAGCGTGAGTGCTGCGACGTGTGAGCCATGTCGTGGCAGCGTGAATGGGTGGAAATCCTAAAGGCGTCGGTGATCCCCTTTTATAGAGCGCCGGTGGCCATGGCAGGGGCAAGATGCCCTTTGGACGGCGGGGGAAAGAGAAGGGGCATCGTGCGGTTGCGGCTTGCCCAAGCTAGGGTTAGGGTTCGGACGCGCGGTGCTGGTGGTGATGGACGGCATCGTAGGGCGGTCACGGGCACAGTGGATGGTGGAGGCGCGCCATTCCATTTTTGGAACGCCGGACAAGGTAGGCAGGTGGACGGAAATAGCAGCTGACAAGGCTGGCCCGCACATCAGCGGCAGCGGGGCGGCACTGGCGCATGCGGTGCTAGGCAGGCCACCTTGTTGGGCCGGCTGGCCACTTGGGCTGCACTGCGGGAAAAGCAGGCGGGCGCGGTGCGGTAGCCTGGCTGGTGCTCATGCTGGGCCGCCTTGCTGGGCCATGTGCGGCACGGAATGGGCTGGGCTGGCAGGGCCGTTTGGCCTGGCTAGGCTACTACAGCAGCAGGCTAGCAGGCTGAGGGGGCCATGGGGAGCAGGCCACCATCGTGGGCCTGGCCGGGCCTCAGTGGCCGGCTGGGCTACTTTCCCTTTTCCATTTTCTATTCCTTTTCCTTTCCCTTTTCTATTTCTTTTTCCCAAACACTAAACCATGCCATGATCATGTTAGTGCATAGAGGTTAATGACCATGGCACAACCTCATGCTAGGTCTACTAGGGTCTCATGGGAATGTGGGGTCGATGTCCAAAGTTAATAGCACATGTTTGTTACACATATATACATATATATAGAAAGGTTATTTGATTTTATTGAGCATCACATAAAATCAAATAAGAAGCAAATCAACCTTACAGATTAAAATGCAAATGCTCATGCTAACATTAGGTGCTACTTGTGCAACTATTGGATGTTTTCCTATATGACACTCACCAACCATAGGTTATTTTAGAGAAATTTTTGTTGGTTGCAATTTTTGGTGTTTGGATTTTTAGGGATGCTACAGTCCTACCCCCTTATGAGAATCTCTTCCTCGAGATTAAAGGTGTAACTCGCTCTTCTGACAGGTAGGGTAGAGCTTTCTTTTGTACTGACCTCTTTTCCCAAGTTGCCTCTCTTTCTATGTGGTCGCTTCACTGAACTTTGCCCATTGATAGGAGGGTGTTCCTGTTTTCCTTTGATGTTGGGTGAAGTAATTGGCATTATGCAGCCAATCTAGCAGGTCTCTATCCTTGGCAGGGGGTTCTTGTCCCTGATAGCATTACATCCTATTTCCTTGTTTTTCCCTGTGCATAGAGGGTTGCATTTACCTAGATGGACTTTATATCCTAGCAAGTGTTCACTTTAAAGGGATTCTCTTCCAACCATTACGGTACTGGTCATGCCATTAAGGGTGGCAAGGTGAGCTTAGCTACTAGGGTATCCTGGTGTTGCGATCCATATAACCTACTTCTCCATCGGTGGTGGCTTCAAAAAGGGTCTAGAACTAAGGGAATCCTCATATGGTAGTTGTGCAGGCTTAGATCCTATGCAGACTTGGTAGTAAGTGCATTAAAGATGCAATACCAGGTTTAAATCAAAATTGAAGCGTTAACTCCAATTATAAGCACATACCTTGTTCTATGTCAGGGGTGTCCTTAGCAGCTTGCTTGGCGAGACGCCAGTAGGTAGCTTTCTGCTCTCTGCGGCTCATGGGACTTGCGGTGGCATCCTTTAGAGGGCAAAATGCAACCTTATGCCCCATTTGGCCACATTTGAAATAGGTAATTCCATTGAGGGTTAGGGTAACTCTTGTGTTCTGTTCTTCGTTGTTGGAGACGTCTTTAGCAGAACCGTGTGTAAGTTGCCAGCGGGCAGCTCATGCATCATTGCAAACCTTCTTTGCTGAACCCTGAATCCTCTTGAATGGGATCATAGCTGGTGAAACACTGTCGATCCCTAGGCAACTGATGACTTTATGACCTGGTTGGCCGCATCCAAAACAAATGATGGGTCCACCACTTGCAGGTGCGGGCGTGGCAACCTTGTTACTTGGGCATCCTAAAACTCTATGGCCAGGCTGGCCACATCTGTAGTAGGTAAAAGGTACATTGGTCTCAGGGGCAAGTGCAGTAGCCTCCTATGTGTCACAAACCTGAAGGGTGCAACTCGAGAAGGAGCTCCTTGTAGGGAGACTACGTGTGCGCGATCATTGCTAGACCGGGTTGAGAGATGACCCTTCAAGGTGACACTTCATATGGACGAGCGTGTTTGTCTTAGGACGGGTCTTCTCTGACTTCATTGCCTCGTTGATGGCCTCCTCAAAGGTGTGGCAAGTCCTTCTTGTGATAGCAATGCGATGGGGAACTTCTAGTCCCTGAATGAAGTGATACAGCTTGTCCTCCTCGGTGGCCACACTTTCAGGGTACACATACCGCATCAGGCGAATGAAGTGGATAGCATACTCATGGACTAAGCTAGCTCCTTGCTTAATACTGTGGAACTCTTTTGCTAGAGTCTCCTCCACTTCTGCTAGCACATGGCACTCGTAAAAGGCCTTAGTGAACACGTCCCATGAGATGTTGGTGGGGTCTCAGGGTTACGTGCTTAATCCATTCCACCATGCTTGAGTGTTACCCTCGAAGTGGTGGGCTATGATCTTGACCTGATCCTCCTTTTGTGTAGATGGTTGATTTTAGCCACTCAGTCATGTCATATAGCCAGCCCATGGTGGTGATAGGGTCACCGTTGGTGCCATCAAAGGTAGGGAGTTCTAACAGGAGTGCACTGGCCAACTTCTGCTGGAATTCTTCAGCCAAGGTTCCCAGACGGCGAGTCTGCTGAGTCAACACCCTAGCCAGAGGTGGTGGGGGTGGTGGAGAATGCTCCTCAACAAGGGTCCTGACGGTTGGCGAAGTGATGACCAGAAGTCCTTCCTTCTCTAGGTCCGGTGTCCCATGTAACTATGACTACCACCGCGTCCATGGCCCATGGCGAGCCCTGGGAGTGGTGTGTGGCGGCGTGAGCTGAACGGCGGGTAGACATCCTGCTTCAAGATTGCCAGACTCTAGGGAACATGTGCAAGGGATATGAATTATTAGCAACTTAGCTGAGTAATTAAACTAATTTACTTGATTTAAAATATTTTTATCTATCCAACACTCATTCAAAGAAGCAGGAAAATCCATAAGACACAATAAGATTTGAGCATCCATTATATCAAGTTTGTTACAAGGTGATGTCTCTAGTAGCTACACTAGAAGACTCGCGGGAATTTCCGCACTACACACAAGTTGGCTTCAAAAGGGGACAGTCTACTCTACTTTAGAAGTGAGTCATGTCTTTTAGCCATTGTGGGGCTGTCTTCAGCTGGGTTACTCTACATCAACTGCGGATCACTGCTCGGGAGTCAAACCGGGTGGCTCGAGGGGGAAGAACTAGCAGTCATCTCTTGGAGCTATGCGTTGGTCATGAACATCCTTCACATATGCTTCCAGACTTCTTCTCACTCTGGAGTAGGTTCTGCCGAAGGTACAGGGCAAGCATCCAGGTTGAGACTGGTGGATCCCACTCTGAACTTCTCGGTGCGAGGCACCTTGCGACGGTGGGCAAGTAGCTGCATCTGTACCTTCCAGTACTGTCAGATTCGGCGTGCATCGGACTGCTTCCACTTCTCTCGCATTGTCCTCATGATGTCATGCAACTACACGCCAGCTTTCATGTATTTAGCAAAGTGTGCCGTGTTGGACCAGCTTGGCTTCCTCATCTTGGCTATTCTTCCTCTTGGGCCTTCACCTTCTTCTCTAACTTAGAGACCTGATGTTTGTAGAAGCACTTGTCACCCTCCAGTAGCATGATAATCTTATCCTATATGAGTACGTGTCTTCCCATACTCTTGAGTGCAACATCATCCTTCTTAGCCCAAATGCTCATGGCCTCGGCCCAATGTTCCCTGTCATCCTTGGAAGGGTCAAGAGCTCAGGGCAACAGGCGGAGTGGTCCTGTCTTGAGCAGCTCGTAGGTGTCCTTTATCACTACTCGAAGGGCAGTGCGTGCTGCGAGCTATGCTGCGTAGGTGATGGTACGTTCCACCTCGTGGACTGCAAAGTTCTTCAGTGCGGGAACCTCCTCGCACTCGGTAATCTAGATACTCACCACATAGCAGTCTTCTGATTTATTGGGTTCGATCTTGTGGTGGCAAGTCTAGCTGCAGTTCTGCTTGGGGACACCAAGCAGCTCGAGTGCCTCATGCAAGATCTGAGCATAGTCTTGCTCCTTCTGTCCATCGAAAGGGACCTCTATAAAGGTTGCCATTTGCATTTGGAACCGAGAAAGAAGTTAGAAGGTGAGTAAGAGAAGGGTGAGCCAAGCATAAAAGTGTATGCAAGGTCAGTATATAACCGAAAATAGTTCAAGATCTCCTATTCTATCATCCCATCCTATGGTCTCGTCCTAGGGTCAAGCATGGCTCTGATGCCAACTGAAACATTCTCAATTTTCCATGAAGGGAAAATACACAGAATAAAGGATATAATGATAGCCCAAGAGGTCAAATCATTAGTTATCTGATAACAGTTGATTACGAAGCCATACATCGAATAAAAGAGTACAATAGAGGGGTTTACATAATTTATTACATCACCACATGGCGGAACCATCAGAGTATCTAGCATTTTAGAATAGCTACGAAAGTAGACGGGATATCGTGGAAGTGTCATCTTACACTACCTTGAGCGTAGGCACGAGACCATCTAATCCTTTCGTCCTTCAGCGGCGTCGACAAGCCATCATCCAAACCTGAATCTAAATTTTTAGTACGTTTTGTACTGGCCACATCTCCCACCCTATGCTTTGCTTTTGTTATGTAGTATTTGGAGGATGCAAAGGATATAATCAAAGAGGCCTAATATATGGCTGTGGTTTCCTATGCAAGTAGTGACCAACATTATAAATATAGTTCATCAAGTTTTAACCCATCTCATCCACATATCCATACCATCCCATCACCATCACACACATCTCACACTCTCACACTCAGTCGACAGGTCCAACTCCCTCTCGAAGCCTGTCTCAGCGGCTCACAGCAGGAAGGGTAACACTAGGGGGAGAATAGAAGGACTCATCTCACTAGGTCGAGGGAAAGGCCATGCCGAGGCCATAGACTATATATAGATTTAAAACTCTATAGAGCGTGTACTCCCATAACCACAGGATCACCATCGTCGGTGGTGCGCTCCACCTAGGCTGATTCTGCCTGCTTTCTAACCGGTGCGATGCCACCCTACCACTCAGTACTGGGACATCCTGGATAAATACAAACGGCACATTGAGACTGTGAAGCATGGTTACCCAGGCCACCACAGTAACTATGTGGCTTTATGGAGGGTGTGGGTCCCAAATGCCTGTACCTCCCAACACTATCTGCTAACAACCTAGTAGTAGTGGCACCATCCTAGCTAGTCAGACATCCATCCCCCGCCCATTCAGGGGCGAGTGGTGAGCACGTAGGTCCCAAAGTTTTGATTCTCAAGAGATATCAGGTCCTAGGGGGATCAGACAGGATTATCTTCTCATAGAGACTACAACAGTCCATGCTACAACAGCACCTCCTACCCCGGGGCTTCGCTCCACGAAGGCTCTCACCCCCGAGATCACCATATACCTCATAATGTATCTGCCACAGATACCTCACAAAGGGATGTCCAGAACACACCCTCCCCAGCAAGAGTCACCCTCAAGGCTCATCGTAGAATCCTGTCCAATCGACTCAAACCCTCACCACACACCCAAGACTCACACAGCTCTCTCCCCGAGTAAAGTGGCACCACGTGCCTTAACAACATACCATACCATACTCTCCAGCACACATCTCATCACAGATATAAGTGTAGTAAGAGTAAAGCATCATGAGTAAATAAGCATGCATCTAGCCTATCAGTGGGTGTGCAGGAGTAAGGTTGTGACAAGGTAATGGCTCATCAAGCAATTCTACCATGCAACCTATCATCAGGTGATATTCATAAATAAGGCACTAGCAAACTAGATATTATGCCACGTGTGGCACCTAAATAGCTATCACTCAAGTCCTCCTTCAAGTCCTTGGCATGCTCCTAGTCCTCCTCCTTGGGCAACTCCTTCGTAGGATCTGAAATCAGGACATAATGGTTGTGGGAGCGACCCCTATAGATTAACACAAAGAGCCAAATGAAATTTATTAACACCAAATGCAATCATACACAAGCCTATGACGTAGAGCTCATTTTTATGAAAATTTAGACACTTGGTTCATAATTTTTGGAGTTCGTATGAATTAGTTATCAATGTTTGAAGTTTAAATCATTTTCTAAAAAAGAAAAAGGACTGGATTATTCCGGGCCCGACACGTGGCACGATCTGGTTGGTCCACGTGGCACTGCGGGTCCAGCAGTGGTGGCCAAGGGCAGATGTCATGCTGACATCAGCGTGGGTCCGGTAACTCAGTCACTAATAGGTGGGGCTAACTTGTCTGGTCACTGACAGGTGGTTACGGGGTCAGTGGTCAATGACAGGTGGGACTGGGGTCAATGGTCAATGACAGGTGGGACCCAGTCAATGGTCAACCATTGAACAGTCAATGGTCAACCTGCCCTGGCCTCGATCAAGCCTCAGCGGGCCTGGCCAGGGCTGGATATAGGCCGTGTTGCGCCGACCCGGCCCGGACACGTGTCAGTCACCGAGCGTGCACACGTGGTAGTCTGGGTCCCTAATGGCCTAGTCTATGGAGTTGGCCTGTGCAGACTTGGTCCACGGTGGACTGCAGATAGGCAGTCTGCGTGGCTTCACGAGACTGGTCCAGCGCGGCGCGGTGGACGCGGTGCACCGGGGTTAGGAAAAATTCCCCATCTCCTCTGCCCGCGCGTATGCAGGCGCGGCGATGGTGCCGTCGACGACGAGCGTACGACGGCTCTAGTCGGCTCGGGTGCTACGATCACGGCTAGGGCTCCACTAGGACACGAGGAACTCGATGGCAAGTTCCAAGCAGGTCGCCCGGGGCCTCGGCTAGCCGGCGCACGTGCCACGGCGGCGAATGGCGGGGCTGCTGTGGTGTCAAACCATGATTTCGAAGGAATGAAACCAAGGCAAAAGCTCATGTGCGCTAGGAACAATTTACACACATGAACGACAAATTACGTGGTTCAAAAGCACAGTGTTCAAATAAAACGTAGTATAACGATTACATCGTACCATTATTACATAACTGTCATCAGAGTAAAGCGGAATATAAATCACATCATCCAAAGCGAATAACAACTAAACGACGTAGACGTAGTGACTCCATCTAGCCACAGGAAGGTCGACGGCAGCATCACGATGCCTAGTATCCTGGATACTTCTCAGGAAAGTCACCATCCGAGTCATCACTCAAGCATCCTTTGGTTGGGAAATAGCACGCGTGAGTTCCATGTCAAAACTCAGAAAGTACAGACAAAAAATAATGACATGCAAGGCTAGTACAAGGTAAAGCTGAAAGGTAGACTACGGTAGCATTTTAATGTAACATTAAGAATTAACTTATTACAACCTATTCTCTATTCATCTTGGTTGAAACACACAACCCTTTATTAAGGTTCAAGTAGCAATTAATGTGTCATTTAACATCTTAGATATAAACATAAGTCATTAACAACATTAAACATGAGATAGCCATCTCAAGGGAACACAGGGTAGCCACCCTGATAAAACCAGAGGTAGCAACCTCACAACATCACCACGGTTTAACAGCTTAATCCATTTGGGTAATCATACGAGGATCTGGGCCGCTTGTGACCGTGAGCAGGGATGATATATCATTTTTAACTCTGCGTAGAGGTGTACACTTTCACTCTAGATTGCGATTACTCTTTATGCTCGAGGCGACCAACCTATTAGCCCAATACCGAGATAGCCGGCAGAGGTCACAACAAGGCTTTTCACAGGGTCATAAGCAGTAACAACTCGCCATCCTTGAGTCCAAGCGTATGGGTGACTTCCTCGTGAGGCCACCCCCATCACGAATCTCTAGCCCCTCCCATAGTAAATACTTGTATACAAGCCCCAGTGACCACAGCTATGGCCACCCGTTGGTAAGCTATTTATCCTGCCCATAATGGTCCTGCTAATCGACCAAGCCAGAGGCCATTAGCTTGGAGATGTACGGAAGTCCTAGGTTGCCGCTCCACGAAAGGACCACAAGGGGGAGGAGATACGATACCATCGTCAACACGACTCCCACTAGCATCCGTTTCCCCCATCTTTCACCGCCAACCAACAATGTGAATTAGCATCAACTTCTCCAACGGCCGAAGCCAAGAGCCCACAGATCCAACATATTTTAAGAAGCAAGTTTTAACTTCATTAAATGGTGAAAGGTGAGATAGAGCACTAGCAACCTAAAACCTAACAACTAATACCCCCATAGGATATCTTTGGGTAAAGTGGCTAGTAAGTCCTATGGTTTGCCGATTTAAGACACATGCAGTGAATTTACTTAAACATGAATAGGCGCAATATGTTCAAAAGAATGCCTGCACTTGCCTTGGTTGTTGTCCTGCTGCACGTAGTCCTCCGGGTCCTGCTGATCCTCGTTCACCCACGTCTCATTTTCTATACGCCACAATCATCACACACGAGCAAAACATGCAAGCAAACATACTTTAATTAGAGCAGTACAGCAAAACATCTCAACAGTAGCAAACAATGGAATAGAACTATTCTAATCATCGAGACGATTCCAAAAGTATAAGTTTGCTAAAATCGGAGTTAAAACGTGAAAGCTATGGCTAAAACAAGTCTAGAGGCTAATCTGCAGAAAACAGGGCTATAATCTAATTATTTTTGAACTATGAAGGACTAGATCATAATTTTGTGAAATAGCAGGGGCTTTTCTGCAAAATTGCTAAGGCTGTCAGTGGTCTGACCGCGTTGACGCAGTCAGCGCACTCGTAGCGCTGAGATGGCACCTGCGTGGCGTCCACGTGGCTGCCACGTCGGTAGGTGCGGACCCCGGTTGACCCCATGGTTGACCGGGAGTCAACACCCGATCCGAGCCGCTCGGTTCAGATCCGACGGCTGGCAAGAGTCCGATGAGACGGGGTCGTCGGAGCGGCGCCGAGACGGCGGCGTGCTCACCGGAGCTGGCTGGAACAGCGCTACGGTGCTCAGGTCGGGACGCTGAGAGCACCAGGATGACAAGCTCGGCTTTGCAGAGCCGATCGTGGGGTCAAAGACAGCCGGCGGCCGTCGGAGGCGATGGCCCGTGCGGTGGCGCCCATGACCAGCGGTGGTTCATCGGCAGGAGGACGCTACAGGGCACGAGAAAGCAGGGCAAGGGCACGGGAAGGCTCGATGTGACCTCACGGTCTCGTTCGCAGGGTTAATGGTGGCATTTGGCGGTCGGAGTCGGTGGTCTGTGCGGGCGGCGCCATGGCTGGTGGCGGGTAGCTCAATGGGGAAGGTGATACGGACCCCGAAGGAGGAATCCAAGGGCACTAGCGGCCGGCTCACCTCCCTGTGTGGCGTTTGGCGGTGCTCTTGACGGCGGAGATGAAGCGGTGGCGTAGATCAACGGCGGCGGAAGAAGCTCAGAGGCGGCGGTGATGGCGACGCTTGAGCTAGGGTTCTGGGTGGCGGCTAGGGTTTGGAGAGGTGGCACGGAGAGGTGGGCGATGCCTTAATAGGATCCGATGGTCCTCGGGTCGCACGCTCTCGCGGCGCGCGGACACCGACGCGGTGTCGTTCCCGCGAGGGGGACGCCACTATAGCGGTGGGCCCTGCTCGCATGGACCCCACCTATCTGTGTTGGTGGGTGTGGTGATGCATGCTGGCGCAAGCTGCTTGCTTCGGCGCTGACGTCAGGCAGGCGGGCGACACACGGCGACTCGGCCTGCTAGGCCGCTCGGCCCATCAAGCGGCGCAGCACGCTGCGGCTGGCGGCTGGGCTGGTCTACGTGGGCGCGCGGCCTGTTGGCACGCGGGTGCTGGGCGGCGCGGCGGCTGGCCCGGCTAAGCGGCCGGGTGACCTACTGGCTTGCCTGGCCGGCTGTGGCCGGCTGTGGCCTGCGGCTGCAACTGCTGGTTTGGCTATGGCTGGTTATGGCTAGCCATGCTTGGCCAGGAGAGGCTGGGGTTGGCTAGGGCCCACTAGGGGCTGGCCTAGGTTAGTTTGACTAGGTTTCGTTAGCCTAGGGTTAGTGAGGACAAGTTAGAGCATATTGGTAGATAGAGAGCAAAGCAAGAATCGAACAACTAGCTCAAACAATCCAACCAAAAACTGTGCAGCGGCATGAATGCACAATGCATGGTTTCTAACGTGCTACACCTTTTAAAGTTATTTGTAAAACTTTATAACTGGCCTATAAATGTAAAGCATCTATGAAAGTATAAATTCAAATTCATTTAAATTTTAAAGTTTCAAAAACCAGGGTGTTATAAACCTACCCCCTTAAAAGAATCTCATCCTCGAGATTAGAAGACTCAGGAAACAAGTCTGGGTATTCTGCCCTCAATTCTTCTTCCTTTTCCCTAGTGGCCTCATCCTTTGAGTGGTACTTCCATTGCACTTTGCACCACTTGACAACCTTACTTCTAGTGACTCTCTCAGCTATCTCCAAAATCCTAGATGGACTCTCATCATAAGTCAAATCCTTCTGCAAATCCACTTCCTGCATAGGCAACTCCTCTTCTTTGACCCTCAAACATTTCTTGAATTGAGAGACGTGGAACACATTATGCACATTGGATAAGTAAGCTGACAACTCAAGCTAATAAGCTACTTCTCCTCTCTTTTCTAGAATCTTGAAAGGACCAATGTACCTCAGGGCCAACTTCCCTTTGACCTTGAACCTCTTGAGATTCCTCATTGGAGACACCTTAAGATAAACATAGTCACCCACTTCAAACTCAAGCTCTCTTCGGCGAACATCTGCATAGCTCTTCTGCCTAGACTGGGCTGCTTTCAAATTACGCCGAATCACTTGGACTTGCTCTTCTGCTATCTTCAAGACATTAGGACCAAATACTTGTCTCTCTCCAGCTTGATTCCAGAACAAAGGTGTTCTACACTTTCATCCATACAATGCTTCAAAGGGAGGCATCTTGAGACTAGCTTGATAACTATTATTGTAAGAGAATTCAGCATAAGGCAAATTATTATCCCAACTGTCATTAGACTCCAGGGCACAGGCCCTCAACATATCCTCCAGAATCTAATTAACCCTTTTAGTATGACCATCTGATTATGGATGATAAGCTGAACTAAACCTTAACTCAGTTCCCAAAGCTTCATGTACCCTCTCCCAAAACTTGGAAGTGAACTGTGTACCTCTATCTGAAATGATCCTCTTAGGAACTCCATGAGCACACACAATTTGAGCCATATACTGCTCAGCCAATTGTGCTCTAGTGTACGTGGTCTTGACAGGTATGAAATGAGCAACCTTGGTTAATCGATCCACTATGACCCAAATAGAGTCAAAACCTCTCTGAGTTCGAGGTAATCCCACAATAAAATCCATACTGATTTCATCCTATTTCCATTCAGGTATCTTCAATGGCAGCAGCAATCCTACTGGTCTTTGATGTTCTGCCTTTACTCTTTGACAAGTATCACACAAGGCCACATACTCCCCAATGTCCCTCTTCATACCTTTCCACCAATAATGTTCCTTCAGATCCTAGTACATCTTAGTACCTCTAGGTTGAATAGAGTAAGATGACTCATGACACTCCTTAAGAATAGTGTCCTTGATTTTCTGATTATCAGGCACAACCAACTTGTGCTTATACC
>CM041637.1:33777124-33797613 GCA_023333625.1 Bothriochloa decipiens | reverse complement strand
CCATTGTTCCTAAGCAATATTAAATCATTAGGTAGTAATCTATTCTCAAAAGTATGAAAAGTATCGCTTAAAAACGAGCTCACCTGTAAATGTAGTTGACGCATTCGAGCTCGGGTCATTGGGCCTTGGAGAGGATCAGCAGGTGCACAAGAAGAAGAGATGTCCTCATCAGAAACTACCTGAGTGTTAGCAACAAACCCCAAATTAAGATACTCAAATCCAGCTAGTAACTCTTTAGGTAACTCCCTCACTTCTAACATGTTCAGCTGACTCTTTCGACTCAAAGCATCCGCTACAACATTAGCTTTACCAGGATGGTAGAGAATCTCCAGGTCAAAATCGTTAATCAATTCTAACCACCTTCTCGGCCTCAAGTTCAAGTCCTTCTAAGTGAATATATACTTCAAGCTCCTGTGATCAGTGTAAATGTTACACCTGTGACCAAGGACATAATGTCTCCAACTCTTCAATGAATGCACTACAGCTGCTAATTATAGATCATGAGTTGAATAATTCAATTCATGTTTCTTCAACTGTCGTGAGGCATAAGCAATGACCTTACCCTCTTGCATCAACACACAACCCAAACCATGTCTAGAGGCATCATAATAAATAGAGAAGTCCTTTGTCATATCTGGCAGAGCCAGCACTGGTGCTGTTGTCAACCTCTTCTTCAATTCCTCGAAACTGGCCTGACACTGTTCTGTCCATTTGAATGGTTTATCCTTCTCAAGCAAAGAAGTCATAGGTTTAGCTATAGTAGAGAACCCATCAATGAACCTCCTATAGTATCCAGCCATTCCTAGAAAACTCCTGATGTCCTTGACATTCTTAGGTGGACTCCACTTAAGCACATCTGTAACATTGTTAGGACTAACCGTAACTCTATCCTTGGAAATAATATGCCCAAGAAAAGAAACTTCACTCAACCAGAAGTCACACTTACTGAACTTGGCATAGAGCTGATGTTCCCTCAACTTTTGTAACACCAATCTAAGATGCTCTTCATGTTCTTCCTCACTCTTAGAATAAATCAGAATGTCATCAAGGAAGACAACCACAAACTTATCTAGATACTCCATAAAAACTTTATTCATCATGTACATAAAGTAAGCTGGAGCATTGGTCAACCCAAAAGACATTACTGTATACTCATACAAACCATATCTGGTGGTAAGCAGTCTTTGGTATATCACTAGGTCTAATCCTCAACTGATGGTAACCTGACCTCAAGTCTATCTTAGAAAAGACACTAGCTCCCTTCAACTGGTCAAACAGATCCTCAATCCTAGGTAAAGGGTACTTATTCTTAACAGTCACCTCATTCAAAGATCTATAATCTACACACATCCTTTGTATTCCATCTTTCTTTTCTACAAAGATTACTGGGGCTCCCCAAGGGGATGAACTAGGTCGAATGTAACCCTTATACTGTAATTCTCTAAGTTGTGACTTAAGTTCTTCTAGTTCATTAACAGCCATTTTATAAGGTCTTTTAGCTATGCAGTACCAGGTAACAAATCAATGATAAACTCAATCTCTCGTTCAGGTGGCATACCTAGCAAATCCTCGGGAAAAACATCTGGAAACTCATTGACAACTCTGATGTTCTCTAAGGGCTCACCACTGATATGATTCACAGTTCTCTGATTCTTGGATGGCAGAGGAATCACCACATCAACCACACCTCCATCAGGTGCAGTCAAGCTCACTGTCTTTTCTGAATATTTAATAGTTGCTTTCCACTTGTTCAACCAACTCATTCCCAAAATAAGGTGCAAACCATTTGACTCAAGCACTATAGGTCTAGCAGAAAAATCTACCCCCTTTAAATTAATCTTTATGTCTGGACACCAGACATTGGAGTCCATGGTTCCTCCCGGTGTTCTTACTTTCATAGGACTAGGCATAAGTCGAGTTGGTATGCTATGCTTACGAACAAAATGACTACCAATGAAAGAGTGTGATGCACCAGTATCAAACAGAACTAAAGCTGGATGAGAGTTAACAAGATACGTACAGAGCACCACATCTGTAGCTTCCTCAGCAGTCTCCACCTTAACATGGTTCACCTTCCCAAAGTTCTATGGCTTCTAATTCTAAGGGCAAGTATTAGCATAGTGTCCCACCTTGCCACACTTGAAGCAAGCATTGCTGGGGGTGCTGTTGGTCTTCACAGGAGCAATGTGGGGAGCATTCTGGTGAGGAGCCTGATTGTTCTGACGAGGGGTTTGATCATTCTAGCACTACACTTGATTACTGCCATTGCTGGAGTTGTTGTTACGCTGACCTCCCTGCTGTGCCTAATTCTTCCCATACTGATAAGAAGAACGCTGCTAGTAGTTCTGGAAGTTGTTGAAGTGAGGATGGCTACTGCTTCCTGATCCTGGTACTTGCTGGCCTTCCTCTTCTTCTTCTTGTCCTCCATCTTGTGGTGCATGCTCTCAAGCATAATGGCCCTATCAACCATTTCCTGGAAATTGGCATACTTGAAGTTTGCCATCATGTAAGCAAGTCCATCATTCAACCCTGCTAGGAAATGATCTTGCTTGTCCTGGTCCTGCTCAACATCTCTTGGTGAATAGCGAGACAAAGCAATGAACTTGTCATGGTACTCACAAACAGACATGGAGCCTTGCTTCAGATTAGCAAACTCCTTCTTCTTCAGTTTCACAAGTCTAGCTGGGACATGGAACTCCTTGAATGCCTCAGTGAACTGCGCCCAAGTGATGGTGTCGGGAGTTGCGTGAGCAAAGCGATATGAATCCCACCAAGAAGCAGCTGCTCCCTATAGGTGACCAAATCCATAGAGGACTTTCTCCTTGTCGTTGCACTGGGAAATCTCCAACTGTTTCTCCACATCCTTCACTCAATCCATAGCAATGAGAGGGTCAGGGGAATGCCAGAAGAAAGGTGGACGTCTCTTCAAAAACTCACTGCGCCTGTCCCTGGGTGGTGGTGGAGGGTTCTGATTGTGGTGCTGATTCTGGACTTGGTTCATCATCATGTTCTGCTGCAGTAGGGTCATCATGGAGTTCATGCCCTGCATGAACTGAGTCTGCATGGCCATCATCTGCTCCATAGTAGGAGGAGGTGGTGGTGGAGGGTTTAGGTTACTCCCACCAGTACCGGTGGCATCACCAGTGTTGCCGTTCCTCCTGGTGTTCACCATCTGATGCAAACGAATAGCAAGGTATAAGGATATGTAGTCTCAACATTTATATTTGTGCTAAATATAAAATTGTGAATGTAACTGCAACATAATATACTGTCTCTCATATCAACAAACCATCTGACATAACCTCCAACAATATGATCCTTGACAAGATAGCAAATACATAATTCTCCAAACTGATAGTTGGCATGAAGAAGTGACAACAGGCTATGATAGAATAACTGATAGGATGAAGCTGATAGGATGAAGCTGAAAGACAGATAGAGCCCAACCGATATAGAGACAAAAAACCCCAAATTACTAAATAGAGTCTTAAACTTATATAAATATGATAAGTGTGGACATCACCCCACAACTTATCTCAATCATTACAAAGAAGCAAATCAAACATAGTTCATCATGATAAACAAGTTCTCACACCAATAAAACAAGACACACTCTAAGCACACTTGCACTAGACTCGATAAGCTAAGCGTTTAAGCGTGCTAACGTAGCATTATTTATTACATGAAAGGGACATCCTAGTCAATCCTAGTATGTCCTCCAGCTGCTCTGTAGGGGATGTGGTCACGTGTAAGCGACAAAGCAGGCTACTGTCACGATAGTAGAGATAAACGTATCTATGATCAAAGGATAATATATATAAAGAGTGCATGCATTATGTGGTATTTGTAGTAAAACCAAGACAACATAATGACATGATCATAATGACAAAAGCTTGGTAGTAACTAAAGATAAGGTAATAAATGATCAATAAATGATAGTAATAATAACTGAAGCAAATGCATATCAAGGTAATAATGAAACATGCTAATAAATGATGGGATATGCAATAACTTATAAAGGTCAAACTAAGAAGACCGTTTCTAACTAAGGCTTCGTGATCCTACAGTCAACACGGCTCTGATACCACTTTGTCAAACCTTGATTTTGAAGGAATGAAACCAAGGCAAAAGCTCATGTGCGCCAGGAACAATTTACACACATGAACGACAAATTACATGGTTCAAAAGCACAGTGTTTGAATAAAACATAGTATAACGATTACATCGTATCATTATTACATAACTATCATCAGAGTAAAGTGAAATATATTACATCGTCCAAAATGAATAACAACTAAATGACGTAGACGTAGTGACTCCATCTCGCCACAGGAAGGTCGACGACAACATCATGACGCCTAGTATCCCGGATAGTTCTCAGGAAAGTCACCATCTAAGTGATCACTCGAGCATCCTTTGGTTGGGAAATAGCAAGGGTGAGTTCCATGTTGAAACTCAGCAAGTATAGATGGAAAATAATGACATGCAAGGCTAGTACAAGGTAAAGCTGAAAGGTAGACTGCAGTAGCATTTTAATGTAACATTAAGAATTAACTTATTGCAACCTATTCTCTATTCATCTTGGTTGAAACACCCAACCCTTTATAAGGTTCAAGTAGCAATTAATGTGTCATTTCACGTCTCAGATATAAACATAAGTAATTAACAACATTAAACATGAGATAGCCATCTCAAGGGAACATAGGGTAGCCACCCTGATAAAACCAGAGGTAGCAACCTCACAACATCACCACGGTTTAACAGCTTAATCCATTTGGCTAATCATGCGAGGATCTGGGCCGCTCATGACCGTGAACACGGATGATATATCAATTTTAACTCTGCGTAGAGGTGTACACTTTCACTCCAGATTGTGATTACTCTTTATGCCCAAGGCGGCCAACCTCTTAGCCCATTACCGAGATAGGCCGGCAGAGGTCACAACAAGGCTTTTCACAGGGTCATAGGCAGTAACAACTCGCTAGCCTTGAGTCCAAGCGTATGGGTGACTTCCCTGTGAGGCCGCCCCCATCATGGATCTCTAGCCCCTCCCATACTAAATACTTGTAAACAAGCCCCAACGACCACAGCTATGGCCACCCGTCGTTAAGCTGTCTATCCTGCCCATGATGGTCCTGCTAATTGACCAAGCCAGAGCCCATTAGCCTTGAGATGTACGGAAGTCCCAGGTTGTCGCTCCATGAAAAGACACAAGGGGGAGGAGATACGAATACCCTCGTCAACACGAGTCCCACTAGCATCCGTTTCCCCTGTCTTTCACCGCCAACCAACGATGCGGATCAGCATCAACTTCTCCAACGGCCGAAGCCAAGAGCCCACGGCTCCAACATATTTTAAGAAGCAAGTTTTAACTTCATTAAACGGTGAAAGGTGATATAGAGCACTAGCAACCTAAAACCTAACAACTAATACCCCCATAGGATATCTTTGGGTAAAGTGGCTAGTAAGTCCTATGGTTTGCTGATTTAAGACACATGCAGTGAATTTACTTAAACATGAATAGGTGCAATATGTTCAAAAGAATGCCTGCACTTGCCTTGGTTGTTGTCCTGTTGCATGTAGTCCTCCGGGTCCTGCTGATCCTTGTTCACCCACATCTCATTTTCTCTACGCCACAATCATCACACACGAGCAAAACATGCAAGCAAACATACTTTAATTAGAGCAGTACACCAAAATATCTCAATAGTAGCAAACAATGGCATAGAACTATTCTAATCATCGAGACAATTCCAAAAAGTATAAGTTTGCTAAAATCGAAGTTAAAACATGAAAGTTATGGCTAAAACAAGTCTAGGGGCTAATCTGCAGAAAACAGTACTATAATCTAATTATTTTTGAACTGCGAAGGACTAGATCATAACTTTTTTTGCAAAAGTGCTAAGGCTGTTGGTGGTCTGACCGCGTTGACGCAGTTACCGCACACGTGGCGCTGACGTGGCGCCTGCGTGGCATCCACGTGGCTGCCACATCGGTAGGTGCGGACCCCGGTTGACCCCCATGGTTTATCGGGAGTCAACACCTGATCTGAGCCACTCGGCTCAGATCCGACGACTGGCAAGAGTCCAGCGAGATGGGGTCGCCGAAGTGGCACCGAGACGGCGGCGTGCTCGCCGGAGCTGGCCGAAACAGCGCTACGGTGCTCGGGTCGGGATGCTGAGAGCACCTGGATGACAAGCCCTGCTTCGTGGAGCCGATCGTGGGGTCAAAGACGGTCGGCGGCGGTCAGAGGCGGTGGCCCGTGCGGCGGCGCCCATGACCGGTGGCGGTTTCTCGGCAGGAAGACGCTACAGGGCATGGGAAAGCAAGCCAAGGGCACGGGAAGGCTCGACGTGACCTCGCGGTCTCGTCGACGGGGTTAATGGTGGAATTTGGCGGCCGGAGTCGGTGGTCCGCACAGGCGGCGCCATGGCCAGTGGCGGGGAGCTCGATGGGGAAGGTGATGCGGACCCCGAAGGAGCAATCCAAGGGCACTAGCGGTCGGTTCACCTCCCTGTGCGGCGTTTGGCGGTGCTCTTGACGGCGGAGATGAAGCGGCGACGTAGATCGACGGCGATGGACGAAGCTAAGAGGCGGTGGCGATGGCAGCGCTTGAGCTGGGGTTTCGGGTGGCGGCTAGAGTTCGGAGATGTGGCGTGGAGAGGCGGGCGATGGCTTAATAGGATCCGCTGGTCCTCGGGTCGTACGCTCGCGCGGGCACGCGGGCGGCTCGGGCGGCGCGCGGACACCGACGCGATGTCGATCCCGCAAGGGGGACGACACTGTAGTGGTGGGCCCCGCTCACACGGACCCCATCTGTCAGTGTCAGTGGGAGTGGTGACGCGTGCTGGCGCAAGCTGTTGGCGTCGGCGTTGATGTCAGGCGAGCGGGCGACGCATGGTGACTCGGCCTGCTGGGCCGCTCGGCCCATCAAGCGGCACAGCGCGCTGCGGCTGGCGGCTGGACCGGCCTATGTGGGCGCGTGGCCTGCTGGCGCAAGGGCGCTGGGCTACGCGGCGGCTGGCCCAGCGGAGCGGCCGGGTGACCTACTGGCCTGCCTGGCCGGCCGTGGCCTGCGGCTGCAACTGCTGGTTTGGCCGTGGCTGGCTATGGCTGGCCATGCTTGGCCAGGAGAGGCTGGGGTTGGCCAGGGCCCACTAGGGGCTGGCCTTTAGTTCGACTAGGTTTCATTAGTCTAGGGTTAGTGAGGACAAGTTAGAGCATATAGATAGATAGAGAGCAAAGCAAGAATCGAACAACTAGCTCAAACAATTCAACCAAAATCTGTGCAGCGGCATGAATGCACAATGCATGGTTTCTAACTTGCTACACCTTTTAAAGTTATTCGTAAAACTTTATAACTGGCCTATAAATGTAAAGCATCTATGCAAGTATAAACTCAAATTCATTTAAATTTTAAAGTTTCAAAAACCAGGGTGTTATATGCCGTAGGGCGCCTTGGTGCGAGGGAGGTGGCTCTGGCGTGTGCTACAGAATTACGAGGCAAAGGTGAACACAGTCGTGGGGTCGCCGTCGGCTCGCGGTGCTCTGGCTCACTGGCACGCGCACGGCAGCGGCGCCCGGCGGCATGGCTACAGTTGCAAGGCACAACGGCGTGTGGAAGCCAACTATGGCACGCGCTTTGGCTTCGCGGAGTCAAGGTGAATGTGTGGGGTCATGGCGAGCCTACTGGTGCATCGGCCGGCCGACACGCGGGCCGTGGCGACGCTGCTCGATCGAGCTATGGCGGCAGGGCTTTGGGAAGCGTTGGAGCTCCCTTTGAGGTGCGCATTAGCTACGTGGGGGCAGAGCGAAGGAGGATGCACCGGACTAGTGAGAGAAGTGTTCTACCTTCCCTTGAGAGTTGATTCTAGCTATGAGCCAGGTTGGGGGCTGCGGGCCGCTGAGACAGGCTGAGCGAGAGTTGGCCTGGTCGACCTGAGAGTGAGTATTGAAGGTGATGGTGGTGGTGATGTGGTCATGGATCTAGGATTGATGGGATGGTGGATGGTGGTGTGTGTGTGGGATGGGAATAAGTTAAAACTTGACTTATTGTTATAAACTTGATTACTACTTGCATGCATAGGAAAACCACAGCCAAACTATAGGATCACCAGATCACTTTTTTCTTCCACTAAAGCTCATCGGTGCTGACATGGTCTGCACACATCTGGCGGTGTGCAGATTTACCTGTTTCACAGTGATGTTGGAAATGTAAGGATTAGAAGGTCTGATGCCTGCGCTCAAGATGGTTGATGAAGATCCTTCCGCAAATGCTCTCTACTTCCGTAGCTGTTCTAGATGATTGTGCTCTGATAATTCGCCATGTGGTGATGTTTAAATAATGTAAGCCCTATTATTGTACTCCTTTATCTAGTTTTGATGTATGGATTTGATCATCAACTGTTATATAATAATGTGATAGCTTATATTTTCACATTATTATCCGTTCAGTGAGTTTTCCCTTTGTGGAAAATTTGAGGATGTTTCAGCAAGTTAGCATTAACATTTTAGTACATCTAAAAAATGCTAACTTATCCAGCCAAACCAGTCTTGCTCAAATTTTCTTTCAACTAAGTTTCATTAAGGTGAAAACTTTTAAACTTCTAAGAGAAGTGAACGCGTCTACTTTGAACGAAAAAGAAGGGACGGTGTTTCAAATTTACTAAGGCAAATTTTTCAACTAAGTTTCACTATGGTGAAAACTTTTCAAACTTCAAAGCGAAGTGAACATGTCTACTTCGAACAAAAAATAAGGGACGATGTTTCAAATTTGCTAAGGCAAAATTTTCAACTAAGCTTCACTAAGGTGAAAACTTTTCAAACTTCTAAGCGAAGTGAACGCGTCTACTTCAAATAAAAAAGAAAAGATGGCATTTCAAATTTGCTAAGGCAAATTTTTCAACAAAGTTTCACTAAGGTGAAAGCTCTTCAAACTTCTAAAGTGAAGTGAACACATCTACTTTGAACAAAAAAAAGGACGGCGTTTCAAATTTGCTAAGGAAAAATTTTCAACTAAGTTTCACTAAGGTGAAAACTTTTCAAACTTCTAAGTGATGTGAATGCGTCTACTTCGAATGAAAAATAAGGGATGGTGTTTCAAATTTGCTAAGGCAAATTTTTCAACTAAGTTTCACTAAGGTGAAAACTTTTTGAGCTTCTAAGCGAAGTTTACATGTCCACTTCGAATGAAAAAGAAAAGACGGCATTTCAAATTTGCCAAGGCAAATTTTTTAACTAAGTTTCACTAAGGTGAAAACTTTTTGAGCTTCTAAGCGAAGTTTGCATGTCCACTTCAAATAAAAAGAAGGGATGACGTTTCAAATTTGTTAAAGCAAATTTTTCAGCTAAGTTTCACTAAGGTGAAAATTATTCAAGCTCCTAAGCAAAGCGCACGTATCCACCCCGAATGAAAAAAAGAAGGTATGGCATTTTAAATTCGCCAAATTTATCAAACAAATCTTATTACAGCAAAAATCCTCCAAATCTTCCAAGCAAAGTCGATGCAGTAACTCTGAACAAAAATAGAGATAACCAAAATAATCACGAATACTTATTCAATTACAGATCCACTTGTTATCAATAAAAGCGAAGTCAATTACATACACTTCACAGAATAAGAAAGTATTTACATCACAACACGCCTGAATTCACAAAAATCAATGATCTTGAGAGCTAACTACTTCTGCAGCATCACCAAGTATATCGCTAACGACTTCGTTAGTAATCTCGTCAGCTTCACGACACAAAAAATTTTCACCAACACACGTAGGAGAAGTACTCGATCCTGACGACTAGAGAAAAAAAGGAACATTACCACAAATACCAAAAACAAAAAAAAAGAGGAAGGCAAAAAATTTATTTACCTGCTCAAATTCTGTAAAATCAAACACTCAACAATTAGGAGGCTTGATACTACAATTACGTTTATTCACATCTACAAAACTTCTTTAAGATGGAGTCCCCAAAACTCAAAATAAAAGAAACTCTAGGAAAGGACTTACAAGCAAGAAAATCATCAACGCCACAACCATCATTCTTCGCACGAATATCATAAAACTCAGATGGCTCAAAAACAAAATCATTTCTGCACATCATCAGTGGAGTAACATCTTCAACATCCTGCACAGGCTCAGCGCGAGGAACCTACGCAGAATGGACAATAGTTAAACAACTTCAAAATATTTATCTTACAAACACGACTGCTTAAAGTCACATGTTTCAACCCTCAACCTCACAAAAAGTAAAAACTAAAAGTCTAAGCATGGCCACCACTAACGTTACTCGACCCAGCACCACTCAGAATCTTAGCCCTTGCTTCCCTCTTCGCCTTCTCTTCAGCTTCCTTCTGAGTAGCCTCTCTTTCATTCGCAATTCGCTACAACAAAAATAAGTTAGATCCGAATAAAGACATAAAAAATAGTAAAATAGTACCATCACAAAATGGATAGTGGAAAACATGCCTTCTGCAACTTTTCCCTTGTCTTATCAAAACAATGAGTTCGACCACCAGACCTCCAGCATTGCTCAAGAAACTTGTTGCATAGTACTTGAGTAGCTTTGTTAACATTAACCAAACTATCCACAGCAGGAAATTTATTTTTGTCATCACACAACTGGGTAAACAAAGAGTCCTGACTCTGCCTCATCAAATGAAATAAGGCACGCACAGAATAAAGAACACCAATGTCAACTGTAGTCTCCATGACTTGAGATAAATCTTCATATTACCGGCAAAGCCAACTGAAAAAACTATCATGATCACCAAGCTCCTAGCATTTCTCCCCAGGCCTAGCCCCAAACTTATCATAACATTCAAAACAAGGCTCCCAAATGCGATTACAATTATCAAAGATTTATCCTGCTCCTTAATCTTTCTCTCCATACGCCTCATACTCTCCACCTTTTCAATATCCTCCGAAATTTTGTTACAATCCTCTTCTTTCTCTTCAACATAGGAAAGAGCACTAATCAACTTACATTCCAAAATATTATGAGCATCCACCGCTTTAGCTCTCTCTTTCTCTTTTTCAGCAAGTTGCTTCTTCAAGATCTCAATCTCAACCTGATAATTCCTTTCACGAATAGCAAATTTTTTTCTTTATCTTCCAAACCCATCCACAGGCCTCTCATCAAAACAGAACCCTTATACATCATGGATAAGCCAGCATCAGCAACTTTGAGAAGAGGTTTTTTAGAAATCTCGAGCTCCGCATCAGGAATGGTATAAGCCTCATCAATACACTTGGAAAGTTGAATTTTAGAGGTTCGAGGCATAACTCACAGCTTGTCAACCCCAATGCCAACAAACTTGAAAGAATCCAAACCAATGCTTCTCTCTTGGTAAAATTCTAAAGAACGTTTCAAAGCATTAGACATCTCCCCCTCACCACTTGTTCTAGCAGGCACAACAAGAGTTAAGGGATCTTGTAGGACACTCTTCATACTACCAACATGCATATTTTTATGAGAAGTCGGTGCATGAGGAAAAATTGCTTCTAAAAGAAATAAAAACTTAAGTTAGTAAAGACAAATGAAAAAGGAAAAATATAAAGGAAGAATATTAACACTTACCAGTAGAAACACGCTCGCCCAAATCATAGCTAAATTTTTCCCTAGTTTCAACACTGATAGTTGAGCTGGACAAGCGTGCCAAGTGTCCTTCATTAGCATCATCATCAAACACCTCTTCATCACTTTCATCGAAATCAAGTTTGTAAACCCGAGAACCAGCAGCTTGTGTAGGTGCAACATTAACCTCAGCTTCACCAACAACAGCAGTTGAATGTCATCCAGTCGAAGTAGGTACTTCACAAAAATTTTCAGCAACACCTTGATGACCTTCAGAATTGCGAGGTCCAAGATCCGGAGTTTTCGAGTCCAATTTTGGCAAAGCTGGGCTAGCGGTTTTCTGAGAATCTTCAACCTAAACTTCTTTCTCAGAAGTCAATTTGGTACCAGCGACATCTCCACCAGGATTAGAAATAGGGCAATCACAACCTTGCAAATTCTGTAAATAGTCATTAAGCAGAGTGAGTAATGGTGGAGTCAAACCACTAGAAGAAAAAATCGAGCCAATTTTTCTCACCTCATCTTCGACACATTGAGGCATAGAAACCCCAAAATCCCTGACTTCACCACTACCTTTGCCAGCACCAACAAGACCAGAAACTAAATTGCCCTCAATATCCAAACTTTATTCTAGGATAGCATCAATCTCGTCAGCATCAAGTAATATAGAAGGACTTTGACTCTTTTTAGTCTTCTTAACAAGAACTTTGCTAGCAGCACCACTAGCCTTGTGCTTATTCTTTCCACGCGCATCAACTTTATCGACAGCCTCAACATTTGCCCCCTTTTTCTTGCCTTGTTTCTTCTCACGAGCATAGGAACGAGGAGGCCTTTCACCATACTCAACCCAAGCAATCTCAAAAAATCTATTCAAATGCTTATAATCAAGGCCAAGAATTTTTTCAATATTATTCTTCTCACACAGCAAATATTTCTCCAGCAAATCGTCAGCCCTACTTTCCACAGACTTCATAAAATATTCATCAGAAGAGAATACACTAGGGCGATAGAAATCACTGTCTGGGAACTTGTAATTAACACCACGAATCTTCTTAGGGAAAAAGCATAAAAAAGCCCACCCTTTCTTCAATGGCCAAATTCTGGCAGCAGCATACCCCTCAACAAGATCTCTAGCACATTGTAGTGAAGTTGTAGCCTTGTAAGCTTTAACTGGAATCTTAGAAATCATAGAAGGAGAAAAAGATGGAGACCACACAAAATCTTCAATAACCATCTTAGCAGCCAAAGGACATTTCTTCACCATCTTCTTGGTAACAGGATCTCTCTCCTCAACCATCAGAACCTTGTGATAAAACCAATACCTAGACCACTAGCCAACGGCCCACTTATTTTTGGTAGCAGGGAAATCTGAACAGCATTCCGAGCTGACTTGAAACTACAACAACCAAAATGCTTAGTAATCACTCGACCATCAAGCATAAAAGTCTTGTACTGGGTATGCATTTCAAACAACTCACAAAAAGCACAAATATCAGCATTAGATTCCAAAGATTTCATAGCCTAGATAAACTGAGGCAGTCTGACTATTCCATTCGGAGCAAGTGATGCATCTGAATTTTAAAAGCCTTCAAAACATCTTCCAGAAAATCTTGACATGGGATGCAAAGCCCAGAGGTAAAAAGATCCTATTAAAAACAATACATTCATCTAGATGCGGCTCGGGATTAGTTTCAGTAGGGTCAGGAACTCTTACTTGATCACGCTCAACAACTCACAGCCTGACCAACTCATCAAGTTCACTTTGATCAAACAAGGTTCTTCCAAATGTTAAAGTATAACCTTCATCATTTTTCACTAAATCCTCAACTGAGACATCAACATCATCGAGGTTTTCTTCATCAGAATCGACTTGAGATTTATCATCATCAGCCTTTGAACTTTTCTGAGAATGAAGTTGTTCCTGCTAATCCTGCAAAGACATCAGTAAAAAAACAAAATTAAAAAACTTTCACTATTTAAACTCCTCAAAGCGAGAAGTTTAGAAAAAATAAACCTTACCGAAGTCGCACAACAATCTTCGCCAAAAAGATCAATTGAAGACAAACACAACAGCGAATCCTAAGGAAACGTGAAGTTGAGAAATTTTTTCTTCAACTTCGCGTTCCTGAAAAATTTTGGCAGAATTTCCCATCTTCTGAAAATGACGGTTCCAGGGGAGGCATCGCTAATATAGAAAATTTTGGTCAAAACTAACAGTCGTCAGTCAGACAGTCAGAGTAGTCATTTCTTTTTAAAATTTCAAACACAATATGGCTAACGGCCAACTCCAAAGTTTGGACAACATTTAGTAGACAAAGTTTATATAAACTTCATGGGTTTTAGACCTTTGGAGTAGGCCTTCACCCGTGAGGGGCTACTGTTGGGGAACAACTTTGTCATGAAAACTTCCCATCCAAAATTTGGAGTAGAGAACAAGTTCTCAACAGAAAGTACACAAAAAGCATAGGATTCAGTGAAGATAATGTGGAAACTTCACTTAGCTATTTTTAGACTTCGCCTAGATATCTTCGCCTATTTCAGGATGATGAGCAAAGATGACTTCGTTTGGTGCTCGGAGTCCAGCGGAGCTGACGTGGTGGCTTCGCTCATAAGTTGATCATAGTGCTCATCAAATCGTGAAGTTAAAGATCAAGGTCAAGATTACCCAGAAAGAGAGTAGGATGAGAGCGAAGTGTGTTTCACTACTTCACTCATCGTCTTTGTAGCCAAATGTGTAGGAGAAATTGTGTTGTGATTGTAAAGTTTGTTGTCACAGCGAAGCCATGGGGTCTCTATAAATACCCCCTGGGGTGTAAATTTTTGGACAGAATAGAATTTGATTACGATTAGCAATTTATTCCTCTCAAGGATGTTTGTGTGATTCATCACCCAACATCGAGCAACTACCTCCTCCAGTAAACATAAAAGGAATCTATAGCTTCCTAGGACATGCAGGGTTCTATAGACCCCTGACAAGCCTATTAGCTAAGGATGCACCTTTTGAGCTTACTGATGAGTAGTTACATGCTTTTCATACCCTTAAGAAAGCACTCATCTTGGCCCCGATTATTCAGCCACCCGATTGGTGTTTACCATTCGAGATCATGTGTGATGCTAGCGATTACGCTGTTGGTGCGGTCCTTGGCCAAACCAAAGATAAAAAGCATCATGCAATAGCTTATGCTAGCAAGACGCTAATAAGAGCTCAACTTAACTATGCTACCATTGAAAAGGAGCTCCTTGCAGTTGTCTTGCTATCGATAAGTTTCGGTCTTACTTAGTGGGAGCAAAAGTTATTGTTTATACCGATCATGCTGCACTTAAGTACTTGCTCACTAAGAAAGATGCAAAACCTCATTTGATTCATTGGATTCTTTTACTCCAACAATTTGATCTAGAAATAAAAGATAAGAAAGGAGTAGAGAATACTGTTGCGGATCATTTGTCACGTATGCAAGTCACTAACATGCAGGAAATGATGATCAATGACTTCCTACACGATGACATGCTGCTCAAGGTGACAGACACCGCCCCATGATATGCAAACATTGTGAACTACATGGTTGCAGGATATGTATGATCCATGACAAAGAGTGGTACAAAGTGCCAAGCCTCATAAAGCTCGCGGATATGTTGCTGGGCATGGTCGTGTTAAATAAGAAGACCAACACACATTTGAAGGCTGGGATGACAAGATCCTGAGCGGCGACCAGATTAGCTATGCATGCACCGACGCTGCCATGCTGTACATGATCTGGGTCATGCTGCGTGATCAGTATGGCTGTAATCTACACGTCACACAGTCTCCTCTTCGTGCCAACTCCACGGACAGCGAGGGAGAAGAGGAAGGTCAACAAGTACAATTGCTATTTATGGAGGACCAGCGAACCAAGAGGATTGCCAGATGCCCAATTTGTCAAGGTACTCATGAGACAATCTAGAACTACAGGAAGCATTTGAATATATAATTTAGTATAGTTATGTATGCCATTGGTTTTTCACATTAATTTTTTGTTGTGTTCACAAAAGTCATCCCTTTGCATCCGCTATGCAGGGTTGAGGAAATGGAAGTGGAATGATGCCCTAAGTCATGCTTTGGCTAAAGCTTCTTCTGACAGAGATGGCAAGGAGAAGAAAATATTACATAAGAGGCTGGTACACAACCATGGCTTCTCTGATAAGCCAAATATTGGTATACATATGAAAGTTGTTCCGATCCGGGTGAAAGCTTTACTTGAACAAGTACTTGTATAGATCAAGTTGTATGTAACTGGCAATTGAAATACATGTTGTTTTCATTTTTTGTAAACTGAAATATTTCCTAGGCTTGTATCCTATCCTCGATTGAATTTCAGATAAAATAATTAAATAACAAAGAAACTAAAACTCACATCAACAAGTAGTCGAGGGTTGACACATTTCCTGCTCTGGTAGCGAGAGAGTCCGCGACGTCGCCAGCCACCAATGTGTTGTCCGGCGTGTTAAATTCATGGAGCTAGAGACTTTCTCCGATCATAAACATTTTCTATTAAAAATATGGAATATGTGGCGGTCTCTGCTTGAGAGCAGATGGGGCAGTCTCCCCGCCCCAAGGTTTGAATTTTGGACAAAATTTTCGCTCCGCGCCTGCCAACACGTAGATGTCTCTGTTTTGCCCTTCCGCGTTGAAACTATGTTCACCAAAGACAAGAGAATTTGTGGTATTGTGGTGGCCACATAAAAGCACAAGGATGGGCCTTCTCCACCCCCATCTCCCATTCTCGCAGCCGCAACCATCTCTCTTCCTACTCCGGCCTCCCTCTCCACTTTCAAACTTTCAAGCAGTGTCACCCGCTGCTATGTGTTGGTATAAATTAAATGCAACTAAAATATGAAGGATTCTACCAATGCACAGAAAATACCATTGTAGCATTTTACCAGGAGTATCTAGGTGTCATTATTTATATTTTACCACAAGGAAGCATGGGTTAAAGAATCTGATAAATCACTATCATATATCTACTAATAACTTAGTAAACCAACTAGACTAGAGTAGGGGTAAATGATAATTGATTGGATATACAAATGAAAGCACACATTGGAGAATTCTATGAATAAATGAGTAGCTAGCTAAAGTGAGAGGACAACGGGAGAGATCAAGATTCCTATATACTTCTCTATTACTTTGGTTCTAAGTAACTGAAGCATGGATAGATATAGCAATCACACAATAGCACTTTGGAGCAGCAGGTCCTTTCCAACTCTTGAAGAAGACTGGGAAAAGAGTAGTTGGGGGATGGCTGCCAAAAGCTCTATGAAACATCAACCCGAACGTGGTGGATTACAAAGGCCTTATAGAGCTATCACCCCTAGGGCTATCACAACTATCTATGGGGTTGAGCGCAACCTCAGGTAACCTATAGTCTAGACACCATGCCTACACTATCGATTACTACTCTAATTACTATAGATAACTAGAGCATCCAATACGACCAGGGATCCCATGCCAAGATGCAACAACTATACTAACCATGAAGACATAAAGTAAATAGAGAAGATGAATATATTAAATCACAAGTCTTGCAAAGAGTAGATACATAGACATACCAAATCCCTAAAGACTCCTCTAGAACTGGAGCATAGCTTCGCTCTCTCTAACTCTCATCTAGATCTAGTCTACTACATTGAAAAGTCTAACCCTAATTTTCTAGAGATGAGAGATCATCCCTTCGAGGGATGCCTATAAATCTCCACCCTAAATAATGAATTAGGGTTTCAAGGGGTGCTTCCTCAAGGGGTCAGGGGCCCTGCTTATATAGCCCCCTCAGATGCACCACAGTCCTCGAATCAAACCAACCTAAATGGACGATTATTATTCATCCTCAAAGGCGGTGGTGGCAGGATCCATGAGCCCGGACCTGATTGGTCCAGGTCAGCGGGCGCTCGCCCAAGGGTGTGGGCGGCCACCCGGCCACCGAGCCGGTTCAGGCTCCTGTTTTGTCCAGTGCCTTCTCGAATCTTCCAGATTATAGAAAAGTACATGTTTGCCCTTTATCTCTATGTAAACCTGCCATGTGGGCCTTTCTTGGTTCTTTTCAGCTAACACCCTACAGAAACAGACATTCTCCAAAACTCATGGAATTCTGTTAGTGTAACCCCTATATATTGATGATAATTATGTTTAGGTCCTTTTTCATGTTTGTTGACTGTTAAAAATTGGAGTTATCTACCGTCAACAAACTCCCCCAAGCTTACCCTTTGCTTGTCCCTGAGCAAAGATAAACTTAGCGATGGATCAGGAGTTTCTACAATACTTTCATGCCTCAAAAGACACATGCGTTCAAACAAGAACTCTCCTCCAGATTAGAGCCAACCATCCTGACTTTCAACTTACTCATATTACCTTCAACCATGGGGTTTATAGCCTTCACTTGAGTCTTGAGCAATTGAAAGACAGAACGATCAAGTCAAGCACTATGTCTCAAGTTCTTCGATCAACCTTCATTCCAGAGCTTTTGTAAGTTTTCAAAATAAAACTTAGAGATTCCTTTGTATGACTCTCTCTGGTCTCTCATATGTGGTATTTGTGGACCCTCTCCATGGCAATAATGGTGTTTTGCCTTCTTCTCTCAGAATATGTGGTATTTTTGGTATAAGGCATAGTAGCATTGTGCCTGTTCTCTCTCACCCTACATCTAGTAAAATTATGTGGAGTTCATAGGTGGGAAAGAAATAGCTCATACATACTTGTAATACTTATGTTGCCTATCCCAACCATGGATCGAGAGGAACTCGTCATACAATCAAATTAAGATGTGCATGTGTGGTTAAAAATGAGTAGTGAACATTATGGAAGAGAATATTTGTGGAAGGTAGAAAGGGTGAAAGTCTAATTCTACAATGCTCCTTTACAAAGGGTAACTTCTCTCAACTTGGAACTTGGAAAGATTTGGAAAACTGGGGCTTTGCTCTCTCTCTATATATATATATTTTTCATCACACTTTTTTTCTCTCTTTTTTTTATTTTCTTTTTTTTCTCTATTTTCTCACTTCCAATTTTTTTAATTAGCCCAACTCTAATGCAATGGAAATTTTGAGAGGATAAAGAAAATGATAAAAACTTGGAGCATTTATTTTGGAACCTGGGTAGCAAACAAGGAAAACCTATGAGAAATATTTTTGGTGTTCACTCCCAGTGTAGGAGTAGAACAATTTTGAGAGGAACTAAATGGGTGAATATGGTGGTGCGTACTTCCAGGGTAGAAGTAGCAAGGGTGCAAAGTGTGTGTGATCTTGATTTTCACCGCATGAAAGGTTCCTAAGGGTCGACACAGTTGGGCCAAACTCAATGCACACAAGCAGTAAACAAATGTGAAAGTTTTCGTATTCTAGCAAGCATGCATATATGGCTGTGGTAGGAATTTAAGCTCTCGTCGTATAGGAACACATCATGACATTTCTATGTTTTTCAAAATATAAATCTCTAGAACTCTAGTGTCACTAGGAATAAGATAAACAGCAGCTCAGACCTTCTCATCTCATATCCTTCAATTACCTAGACTAAGATCAAGCATTGCTACCCACAATTTTCAAGCTCAGAGCAAATCTTAGGTCAAAACAATTTTATCCAAAACTCGGGAGAGTTCGAGGCTGAAAACTAGGTACAAAGGAATTATGATAGAGCAACAATTCATCATTTCCATGTCAAGAGATTATTTCCAAAATTCATTTAGTAGGCAAACCTTTGTATACTCTTTTTTTATTTTATTTCAAAATTAAAGATCACACATAATATATAAAAAGAAATCTTTGCTAGGTTTTAAGGTTATGCATCTTTTTATTGTTTTTAAACAAAGCAAACTCAATAACTGTAAAGGAAAGAAATACTTAGCTGGATACACGGGGGATGCTCTCCCCCAAGCTAGTTGTTGACGTAGTTGTTCACTCTTAAAGTGTAGCAGACTGGCAGTGGAGTTGTACTTCCTCTCGTGGAGTGTCAATATTGGTGACTGTTGAGACAGCACTCCGACAGTGGATAGAACACCCACTTGCTTATCAGCTCTTCTTGATCCTTCAATTCCTCCCTGGCAAGACTTCTTGCCATGTTTACTCCTTAGGTGCATCATCTTATCCCAAATGTGGAGAGACCTTGATGATTGCGCCTCTTGAGATGGTAACTTCAGTGTGCTTGTTTGCAAACTTAGAACCTCCACTTGTAGAATTTGGGGAGCCTATCTTCCTTGTATTTTGCTTGAAGGGTGTCCTGCTTGCAAAGACAAGGTAGAGATCAAGTGCATGGGTCCTGTTGGTGGAAAAACACCAACAGAACCATAACCTTATTTATTCTACTATAACCTTAGGCACATTGGACATGATAAGATTAATGCATATTGTTCATTCTTTATAACATGGGTGACAAGATAAAAGGAGCATGAATGTAGCATTCAAACATTTTTTCAACATTTAGCTCATTTAATTATAACTATTAAATCAATAGAGTGGTTTCATAAACAAGAATGGGAATTAAGACATGTTGAGTTAGTCAGGTTGAATCAGGTAAATTGTAACTCAAACATGTTTGTTCCTTTATTTGCATATACCAGAGTCAAGGTAAAGCTTTAAATAATGACCACTTATCTTAAGATGCTACCTTTATCACTGGAACATGATGACACCATGTGATGAAGGGCAGTTGCTTCTAATGATCCTTTCTTTTTTCTTGAAGCTTGCCTTGCTCGGTTCACCTCTCATCGCGACTTGTGAATTTTCACTACTTTTTCTCCTTCCTCTTCCTTTTTTCTTTTTGAATTACCTAGACCCTTTGCTTCACTCCTTTTCACTTCTCTGTAGAGGATTATTGGACAACACATACCCGAAGGAATGCACAAACAATAACAAGGGTAGAGTTATCATAAAGCTAAAGGTCACTTCCTATGCTA
>CM041637.1:33738691-33777114 GCA_023333625.1 Bothriochloa decipiens | reverse complement strand
ATCTATGCTAATGAAGGGATGGTTTTTAGGACTACTTTAGCATAGATTTCATTTATCAAATTTTCACAACAACATTTTTATTTGTTTACTGCATTCTAGCACGATTCAAGGAAAAGGTAACTTGCAGCAAAAAGACAAAGTGAGTGATCTTTGATACTTATAGTTCTTTCATCGATGATGGGTCGGAGCTGTGTCTTTTGTGCAAAGTTGTTGAAGTTCATCATATTCCTTGCTTCATCTCTTAAGTGAGTTCATCTCCCAACTTACCTGAATTTGATTTGAGAGTTTTCTATAGGGGTTAGTCCAACAAAATAACCAATATCTACTAAAGCACATTTTTAGTTCAATAACCAAACTAGACTCCATGTCTAATTTAATTAAGGAAGGCTATTTAACTTAAGCACCACGCCTAATTTAAAAGCCAATGAAAGTATTTGCAGTACTTCCAAACTAAAACATACTATAGCAAACAAGGTAGCATGAAAAGCACCATAGAGATTTAGTCATTTATTAGAGATGAAAGAGCATGATCATGGTGAGTTTTTTTATTATTATTTTTTAGATGCACACGACATGGATGCATGCAAGGAACTAAACATGCAATGGATTTGAGAAAACATAAACTAAATAAAGTGGAGAGGATGCATGGATGATTTAAAGTAAAAACATGCAGTTGACTGATGATAAAACCTAAACTAAATGAAGCACATGCATCATTGAAAGCAAACATGCAATGGGATGCAAGAATTTAAAAGATAACTACTCATAAATTTAAAGTCAATGAGCAAGACTCTCACCTTTCTCGATCACATTTACCATGACTCACATGATGGTTGTGAGTAGTGCAGCTTCAATGTTCATCATTTGAGATGTGAGTTGAATTATTGTGACGATGACCTTTTCTTGAATCTACACATGGTTAGAAATATAAATGTATACAAATACCTATGAGATGGCAGGGTTCCAATGTTGATGAATGTTGACTTTTGCGGCACCCTGGGTTCATCAAGGTCTCTTCTCTTTCATGTGAAATCTTGTCAGAAGGTCAAAACAATTTCTTTTGTCCTATCTATTCCACAACTCAACAGAACAAGGGGTAATCCTACTAAATCTAGTGATAAACTAAATTAGCAGACATCAAGATCATTATCAAAATCTTTATGCCAAATGCTTCCCCAGCAACGGCATCAAAAATGCTTGTTGGTATAAATTAAGTGCAATTAAAATATAAAGGATTATACAAGCACACAGAAAATAACATTTTAGCATTTTACCAAGAGTATCCAGGTATCGTTATTTATATTTTACCACAGGGAAGCATGGGTTAAAGAATCTAATAAATCACTATCACATATCTACTAACTTAGTAAACCAACTAGAGTAGAGTAGGGGTAAATGATAATTGATTGGATATACGAATGAAAGCACACATTGGAGAATTCTATGAATAAATGAGTAGCTAGCTAAAGTGAGAGGACAACGGGAGAGACCAAGGTTCCTATATACTTCTCTATTACTTGGGTTCTAAGTAACTGAAGCATGGATAGATATAGCAATCACACAATAGCACTTTGGAGCAGCAGGTCCTTTCCAACTCTCGAAGAAGACTGGAAAAATAGTAGTTGGGGGAAGGCTACCAAAAGCTCTATGAAACATCAACCCGAACATGGTGGATTACAAAGGCCTTATAGAGTGTCATCTCTGGGGCTACCACAACTATCCATGGGGTTGAGCGCAACCTCAGGTAACCTATTGTCTAGAGACCATGCCTACACTAATGACTACTACTCTAATTACTATAGATAACTAGAGCACTCAATACGAACGGAGATCCCATGCCAAGATGCAACAACTATACTAACAATACATATGAAGACATAAAGTAAATAGAGAAGATGAATATATTAAATCACAAGTCTTACAAAGATTAAATACAAAGACATACCAAATCCTTGAAGACTCCTCCAGAACCCGAGCGCAGCTCCGCTCTCCCTAACTCTCATCTAGATCTAGTCTACTACATTGGAAAGTCTGGCCCTAATTCTCTAGAGATGAGAGATCATCCCTTTGAGGGACGCCTCTAAATCTCTACCCTGAATAATGAATTAGGGTTTCAAGGGGTGCCTCCTCCAGGGGTATGGGGCCCTACTTATATAGCCCCCTAGGATGCACCACAGCCCTCGGATCAAACCGACCTAAATGGACGATTATTATTCATCCTCAAAGGCGGTGGAGGCAGGATCCGTGAGCCTGGACCTGATTGGTCTAGGTCAGCGGGCGCCCGCCCAAGGGTGTGGGCAACCGCCCGGCCACCGAGTTGGTTCGGGCTCCCGTTTGGTCCAGTGCCTTCTCAAATCTTCCAGAATACAGAAAAGTACAGGTTCGCCCTTTATCTCTTTGTAAACCTACCATGTGGGCCTTTCTTGGTTCTTTTCAGCTGACACCCTATAGAAACAGATATTCACCAAAACTCATGGAGTTTTGTCAGTGTAACCCCTATATCTAGATGATAATTATGTTTAGGTCCTTTTTCATGTCACGTTGACGGTTAAAAATTAGAGTTATCTATCGTCAACACTATGCCCACCCCACTCTGAGCGCTAGGCTCCATCGCCGCAGCAGCTTGACTCCAAATCCGGATCCCCGGCCTCGGCACTCATCGCCATCCATTGGATCTGAACCCTAGCCAGATCCGGATCTGGTACCGCATTGTCAATGCTTGCGGCACCAGCTCCACGACGATGATGAGACCTAGGTGCCGACAACAAACACTAGCCAGTCAAGGTAGAGGAACAGGTACCAATATCCCTTTTTATGATGTTTGTTGCACTGAGGTGGTTGAACCTGAGATTATTGTAGCTGCATATGGTCTTTTATTGGATCAATTGTAATAGAACCGCCAAATTTATATAAGCTTAAGTCCAAATTAACCCACCGAGATAGCTTAAGTTGTTCCTAAGCCCATATAAACCCGGTAGTCCATGAAATCACGAAGGATTTAAAACCAACTTACAACCAAGATCGTACATAGTTCAGCAACCACAGTCCACATGTTACATAAAGTTTGCACATAGCTCAATTCCATCAGAGTTTACAAAAGATCATTACAACACATTTTTAAATAAAGTATAGCGGAAACAAATTACTTTGAAACACCCACACTAACATTTTATTTAAATACAGTGCCAACTCATACTCAAATCCAACAAAAGCATTTAAGATAAGATATAAGGAATGACCATGCCCATGGTCTGATTGTCTCCCATAGCGGGATAGAAACCCATCTTGCTACCACAGCAACCTAGATGAACACCTGCAACAAGTGGGAATAAAACCCTAAGTATGAGAATGTACTCCGCTAGACTTATCCGTCATAAACCAAAAATAAATTGACTCAAAGGAGTATGGAAGGCTCTATAAGTGGGGTAGCTGACTCATATATTTGCAAAAAAGCTTGAGCTTATTAAGAACAATTATTATAACTTTCTAGCTTTGCATTTTAAAGTCATTAGCCTGATCATGCTAGATTAGCACCTGAACTAAACAAGCATGGTGTAATTATCAAGAAAGAATAGTAACCATTTCCGGTTGAGCAAATTTCAGCATTAACTCCATAACCATCTCATCTCTTTGTTCAAGTTCTTACTATGATGTCGCTGCTCAAGTCAAGTGTTCACTGTTCAGGAACGATGGCGATTCGAATCGATTACTAACCAGGTGGCGAGTATTCCCCACACAAACCAAGCACACTTTGCAAGAGCAGCCTTAGTCACCAACCGTCCATTTGGTAAAGTCGTGGGTTCAACAGGTACCATGTAGTCAGGACTGTCCAGCTACTAGCAGGGTGCACCATACTCTATTTAGGACTTACAACCACTCCCCTATGGCCCCCCATCATCTCCAATATGATGCGTACAATAGGTCGATTCCTGACCCAAACAAACTTATGGCTTCGCGGTCAGAACGAGTTATCCTTCTAGCTAAATGTGGGGCATGCGTTCAATATGACTTGAGGACGTACAACGAACGGCGCTCTAGTTCGACACAGACGGGATAAACAACATAGAACCTCCAGTTCTATCCACAGCACCAATCCCACTCGATCTCGATTTATTATTCCACATGGTTATTCCAATATAATAGTGTAGCCAACCATCTCTGAGTCACCACATATAACTCATGGATGACAGGAAATCACCAGACTTCTACTAATCTAATTTAAGCAGGGCTAAGTAGATAGATCGATCCTGAACCTATCAGGGTATAAAGTATATATCAAGGTAGAAAAGGGATATAATTGATGCAACAATGGTTTCACACAACGCCTATAACTTAATGCATCAAACAAGTAAAAGAGATAAGTTAGATATTTGCGAACCACAGGGAGAAATGCTCCAAAGATTGCCTTCCTCAGAAGAGCTAGGTTGATTCTCTGGGCACTCATACAACTCCACGTCTTGCTCCTAGTTTCCGGTCACCTCTTGTGCGGGAACTTCTCCATTTGGCTTCTCGGCATTGCGACAGGTGTGAATATGAGGAATGCACATGGAATGGATATGTAATATGATGATCATCATGAATTCTTGCACATAACTTCTACAAAGCAGTCAACTTTATCTAAGAACATATACTATAAGCACATGTCATCTACTGCATTCTCTTATCTAAACTATTCAAGATACACAAACAACAAGTCATGAATATATAAGACCACCAAGTAACCATTCTCAACACAATCATAGCAGCAACTCATCATGACATATTAATCAAAATCGATCATGCATACAACCTTAAACAACAATGTATACATATTATATATATAGACACAACTATGAGCTTGCACACTTATTGAATTATAAAGCATCCATATATTCTAGACATCAAACTGAACCTATCCAAAAGCACTAACAGGTTATACACTTTACATGAACATAAACAAACATTAAAGATAGCATGAAATATAAAACAAAGCATCAATAAACACATATTTAAATAAGGACAAAACTGCATCATATATTTCTATTGTACAGAAAATTCTACTGAAATTACAGGAGATTAAGCATATCTATTAGAATCTACCATAAAAATATCAAGTCAAAACAATAAGTATTCTAGTCTACACAAAAATAACAAGACAACACATTTAAATAAGCATAAAATACTTTGCACTATGCAACATGTCAAACTATAGTTCTCATAACATTATTAGCTACTCCATAGCATAAGAATAACCAACAAAATTATCATGCACAAATTCCTCATATATTATTTACTATGAATTTCTATACATATTGGGCAAAATAATACTATAAATAAACAGAGTAATGTTTACACATAACATAGCCATTAAACATTTTTCACAGATCAAGCATGGCATCACAAGACTAACAAAACTGGAGTCACATTTTTCCGAGCAATATAGATTTACTATGCATTTCCAAAGATATCAAGCAATACAACAATTAAATAAAGCTCTACATAAAAGTATCTCAAAACTAACATGCAATATTTTTAACAGATACTACACATCACAAGGAACACAGCACAACTTGAATCATCTCATTTGGATCAATATTCATGGAGATATGGATTTTACAAGATTAAATAGCATTTCTAAAAATCATTTCTTAAAAAACTGAAAATCATATAGGACAAACAATTTGCATCTGGGACCCTGTACTTTCCTAAAATTTGAAGTTCTCCCTCTCTGGTATCTTTGCATCAGGCCCCCTCACCTTTTCTCTATTGTTGCTCGTGGTCCTTCACGAGATGGGAAGCAGAGGGAACGTTCGGGGTCGCCGTTCTTGGCCGGCAGAGGTAGTGCCGGTGCTGAGGGAGAGGTGGCGGAGCATTGGGAGGTGCCCACACACCTGTTGGTGCCCCCATTGTGGGTGGAGGCGGCCCTAGGCAGCTGGACCATGTGAGCCCTAAGTTCCGCGGCGGCGGCGCTACGTGGTGGCGGCAACGCCGGCCACGGCGGGGCCTGGTAGGGCGCGAATGGGCAAGGCGACACCGAGGCGGAACCCTACCTCGGTCCTGCACATCGAATCGACAAAGCGGAGGGCGTCGGCCGCGTGTATGGCAGCGTGGAGCAGCGCATGGCAGTGGTTGGCGGCACTCCGACCAAGTACGACCATGGCGGGGCGCATTGAGGAGCGCAACAGCCCCACGAGGACGAGGTGATGATGATGCACAAGAAAATCAGGAAAAACAATGGCCCGAACGACGGTGAGGTCGAGCTTGGTCATGGCAGTGGTCGCCGTCAGTGGAGAAGAAATCGGCTCAATTAGGTCCCTACCTATGGCGACGGCGGCTGCGAGGGACATGGGAAGACGGAGCAGGGCGAGGAGAACCCAGCCACGAGCTCGTGCGGGTGGTGGCACGGTGGAGAGTGAGCTACGCCTGCGGCGGAGCTTCGCAACATGGCAATGTCGGCTCTGTCGTTCGCCCGCACGAGGAAGGGCAAGAGAAGTAGGAAGGCAGAGGAGTGAATAAATGAGAGAGTGAGGAGTAAGGCCAGGCTGCGTTCCACTTAATGCCGAGGCAGGCAGGCCGGGCAGTGGCGTTGGAGCCCGGGCGCCACGCGGCGTGGCCGCTCTGAAGAGGTCGGCCATGATATTTCGATCTCAGCATTTTCCTGACGGCCAGGAGGTTATCCGTCATAGAAAAGATGTCCTCATATCCCAAATTCAATTCATTCTTGCCGCATTTCTCCCAAACTAAGCCGAATTAGACCAAGCTTATATTGAATGAAATGTAGCCCATGAAGAGTACAACATTTCATCTTTCATAAGAATGTCCATATTTTACAAGATTTTAAAATACAAAATTCCAAATGAAAATACCTCATAAAATCCCTTTAATTGGAAAACAATCCCCAAACCTGACTTTTTCACCCTTTTCGAACATTTTCTTTCATTTTCATGAAAAGTGAGAATTATAACTTTTGTTCCATACAAAATTCTCTAAAAACTTTGTTAAGGGTGCACACACATGCAAATAATATAACTATCCATTCAAAGTAGGTCAAACCAAATCACTTCAAGGTCAATTCTAGTCAAACCAACCTGGCTTAATTAGCCAAAGATGTTAACATAAACATTACTTCATTTTGCATCCTAAATATGTATAAGTGTGTTTAGTGAGCAAACAAGGTCAAACACTTGTATTACCAATCATATTCACATGCAATTCCAACACAATTTGAACAAATCAAGCATCACACATGAAATGACATTTAACCTTTTTATTGATGCCATGCATAAAGATGCTTATGCTAATGAATGCAAGTGTCTATGCATGCTTAACACCAGGGGTGTTACATCAATGAACTCCACATAAACTGTAGTTTAGTGCTTATTTGTACACCCCTGCTCTGTTGTGTTGGCATTTGGTATAATCGTTAGTCTTTAGTTTATTATAAGTGCCTTTGTAATCTACATGAGGAGCTAAATCCTTATGAACGAGCACGAGATGAAAACATCACGAAGAATCTTTTAAAGAAACAAGAACTGATACCTATGGAGCCAAAACCTTTGTCTCCTCTAATGGGAAAAAAGTCAAGTGCAAAGAATAGACACATTGAAGATTTGGAACATATCCCTGATCCACGGGAGTTAGTTGACGAAATTTATGAGATGGAATAGATTCAGAATTAGAGGCTTAGCCAGTGCATCTTGTGATGAGGTGCTTGTTCTCTTTCGTATTGAGTTCTGATGGTGAGGGAGTGACGGTCCTGGGGGATGTGGGTGGGTGTGTATGTAGCAACTTAATCCTTTTCTGTTTGGATACCAATGTAATTTGTACAGAATACATGCTTGCTACTAAAGTTTGAGTCCCCAATTCTGGTGTGTTGGTCCAAGAAGGCATAGAAGAGGCTCTACTAGTAGGACAAAAGGCACTGCTGATATGAATCATAGTCAAAGGACTTTGAAGTGGCCATCGACCACACCACCATTAGAAGGGCGCCATCAAACCCGGTCCTTTAGTAGAAATAAAGAGCAGTATGGATCAACAGTAGATGAAGTGAATTCTTAGTCAGCAAGAGCCACCGTACCCGCCAGCAGTGGAATTAGTCTTCATGATTTGTCTGGAGATATTAATAAGGATGTTGACAACCCCAGCTCTGCGGATGGCTGCTCTCAGCCAGATGGCCATATCGTTGCCGAAGATGCAGAGGGTAGCTATGAGCAAAGCCCCGTCTTGCTTCACTCGCAGAATAATAATGAAAGCTGCCAAGGTTGTTATTAACTTATAAATGTATATCAATCGATTCACAATAGCTATTTGACATACATGTTACTGTACTTATAACAATCTGAATATGAATGTATGCTAGATGCTGGTGCCCATGCTCTGGATGGTCTCTCTGCTCATCCTACCGCCTTCCCATCTGGATCTGAATGTATGCTAGATGATGGCGCCAATGCCAGAGATGATCTCCTGGGGCATACTACCATCACCCCCACACACAGAACATTCGTCCAAGTTGCGAAGGTTGGTATTAACTTACAAATTTATATGAAGCAATTCACACTAGCGATCTGATATTCATGCTTGTTTCTTAACAATTTGAATATATTCTAGTTGACGATACCCATGCTGTAGAAGGAGACGATCTCTCTAGGAAACCTCCTGTATCCCCCCACCTGCAGAATAATAATGAAAGTTGGCTAGGTATCAACTTACAAATCTCTATGAAATAATTAACACTAGTGATTATCAATGCTTGTTTTCTAACAATCTGAATGTATGCTAGTTGACGATACCCATGTCGGAGAAGGAAACGATCTCTCTGGGAAACCTCCTATACCCCCCACATGTAGAACAGTAATGAAAGTTGGCAAAGTTGGTATCAACTTAAAAATCTTTATGAAACAATCCATACTAATGATTTGATATCCATGCTTGTTTTCTAACAATCTGAATGTATGCTAGTTGATGATACCCATGTCATAAAAGGAGACGATCTCTCTGGTCAACCCTCCTGTATTCCCCTACTTGTAGAACGATAATGAAAGTTGGCAAGCTTGGTATCAACTTACAAATCTCGATGAAACAATTCACACTAGTGATTTGATATCCATGTTTCTTTTCTAACAATCTGAATGTATGCTAGATGATGATACCCATACTAGAGGAGACGATCTCTCCAGGCAACCTCTTGTATTCCAACACTTGCAGACCAATAATGAAAGTTGCTAGGGTTGGTATCTACTTTCAAATGTATATCATTCAGTTCGCACAACCTAATGGATATCCATACTACTTTTATAATCATCTGAATGGTTGAAAACTGTATAGAGCAAGAGCTGTCAACAAAGAAGGGAAAGAGGGGGAAAACTATTGGACTTATGCTTGAGAAATTGAACAGCTCATTGGGAGGACAGATGTTATGCATCTCTGTTGCTGAGAGGAACAGAAGGCCACTTGATCCAGTACAAGCTATAAAGTTTGTCTCACAGGCCACTATAGTAGTCATGAAAGAGATACCAATTTTCTCACATTTCAAACTTTACTAGAGACATGACGGCTTGGTCTATTTCCAGAAATTTTTGGATGGGCTAGCTATATGTATTGGCAGCTTCGTTATATTGCATTGTGCCTTGAACAACTTCGTAGTTGATTTAATTTGCATTCACACTACTATAGGTGAAGGTGGCCATTGACCCGAAGCATCTTCCAACTAGAGCAGCTTGTTGGAATGTGTGTAAGTGTGCTATGAAGTAGGAATGCTATAGGCTGAAGCAAAAGTACTTCACTACAGTAGCTGCTGCTAAGATCCGTATGAGCTCTCCTGTCAAGACCATGACCAACACGCAATGGGAGGCCCTGAGCAAATCTTGGTCTAGTGCTAAGAACAAGGGGTGTGTGTGTGAACTCATCGATTCACTGTCTAGTGTTGATATGGTCCACTTGTGCTGATGTCTAACACAAATGTCGTTACAGGAAGTATCTAAAAAGAACAAGCAAAACCGTGCAAAAGTGAAGTACCACCAAATTATAGGGTCTCAATCCTATGTTGTCCAGCTCCATAAATTTGTATGTTTTGGTTGTGTTTTGTTGTTACCGGGACTTTGTATAGATATAAACTGAATCATGTGCAATTTGAATAGAAGGAGAAGAAGAGGATAGCCTACAATAGAACCGCCCAATTAATATAAACCCAAGGTACTAAGTAAACCTCCGAGGCAATTTAGTTAGCACATTGTGCTCATATTAACCCGGTAGTCCGTGAAATATCGAAGGATTTCAAAATTTACCAACAACACACCACGAATCGCAAAGTTTAGCAGTTACCATTCACCTATTTTTACTTTTCACACATAGCTTAATTACATCATAGGATTGTTATATAAACCTTTTCTGAATCAGAGTTGCAAATAGATAGCGGAAGTCGATACAAATTAGGCATAAACTCACACCTACTATTTTTAAATACAGTGCCAGTTTAGGGTCGACATCCAACAACAACAAGTAGATGAGATATAAGAGATGACCTTGCCCAAGGTCTAATCCTCCCGTAGTGGGATACAAGTCCATCTTGTCGCCACAGCAAAAGTCTTATGATCTGTAACAAGTGGGAATAAAACCCTGAGTACGAGAATGTACTCAGCTAGACTTACCCGTCATAAACCAAAAATAAAGTGACACCAAGGAGTATGCAAGGCTTTATAAGTAGGCTAGATGACTCTTTTCTTTGCATAAAATCTTGAGCTTATTAATAACAATTATTATAACCTTCTAGCATTTCATTTTATAGTCATTAACCTGCTGATGTTAAATTAGCACCTCATCTAAACAGTCATGGTGTAATTATCAAGCAAGAATAGTAACCATTTTCGGTTGAGCATCTTTCAGCATGAACATCATAACCATCTTATCTCTTTGTTCAAGTTGTTAACTATGATGCCGGTGCTCAAGTCAGTGTTCACTTCCAGGAACGATGGCGATTATAATCAGCTGGCGAGGTATTCCCCACACAAACCCAGACAACTCGTTCCTTGGTTGGCTTAGGTCACCTTGGAAACTATTCGGGTAAAAGTTAGTCGCGAGATCAACTAATACCATCGTACTCAGGGCCGACCGGCTGCCTTATCCAGGTGCCTTCCCTGACCTCGGACTTACTATCCGCGCCATGCAATCACCCGCTTCTTCTCCGGTATGATGCGCTCAACTCAGTTGAAACCCAGCCCAAACAGAACTCAAGGCTTCGCGGCCGGATGATCGCATCCTTCAAGCTAAATGTGGGGCATGCCTTCAACAGAACAAGAGGGCCGAGACATCGGACGGGTCCTAGTTCAACACAGACGAGATAACAACAACTCAGAACCTCTAGTTCTGTCCACAGCACCAATCCCGCCCGGTCTTGATTTATTACTCCTCATGGTTATTCTTAGCTAACAACATAGCTCATCATTATGGGTCACCACCTATAACTCGTGGATGATAGGAAATCACCCAACTTCTACCGATCTAGTTAAGCAGGGCTAAGCATAAAGGCGATCCTATACTTAACAGAGTGTTTGGGTAACTCAGGTAGTCAAGGGTAATCATAATGCATCAACGGTTTCGATCAACGCCTATAAACTTAATGCATCATAAACAATAAAGGACGCAAATTCAATTATTTATAAAACTATAGGGAGGAATGCTCTGGGGCTTGTCTTCCTCCGATGAGCGAGGTTGAAGCTCTAGACGCTCGATCACTCCACTTCTAGATCCTAGTTTCACATCCCATTTTGTTCTCCTAGCGATCCTGTATGATGCATATGCATATATGAATACGAGGAATGCACATGGTATGATAATGGAGGATGATGATGATGAATGCTTGCATATTCTTTCTACAAGGTAGTCAACATCATCCAAGAGCATGTACCGTAAGCACATGTCATCTACTGCATTCTCTACTAAAAGCAATACAAGCCTATCAGTCAAACCTTCTTTCTACTTATCGCCAGCAAACAAGCCAGTAAAGCAACTAACCATCTTACTATCACTAGCAAACAAGCCAGTAAAGTCAAAGACCTATACTAGGAATAACCATCTCGACACATTCATCATGTGCTAATCACTACCACAACTCCACTCAAGACACGCATAATACATTACTAGTAAATCTACACTTGGAAAAATATCCTAAGCATCAACTAAAGCTGCATAGTAGCACTAACAAATTAAACACCCTATGCATGCCTAAAGAAACATTATTGATGGCATGACAAGGCTAAGCAAGATTGAATTAAAACAACTTTATAAATAGGGTATAACTGCCACACCTAGTTTAACTTCACATAAAAACCTACGAAAATTATAGAAGATATTAAACATCAGTTCTAGGCTGCCATCCAAATTTCACCTCATTTGGATAAGCCTATTATTACACAAAAATCACAAGGCAACACATAAAAGGGGACCTAAAAATACTTTATCCTATGAATTATACCAAACCTCATGTTTTACTATATCAAGAGCTACCTTAGAGCATATAAGTGATGGGATATGAGGGTGCTACGCTAGACAGAAAATAAAACTTTTCTACCTCATAAACCAGGATCTACTGCTAGTTACAGGTCATGGGATTACCACTAGACGTGCGGATGCAGCGGAAGATGACTCAATGTAATCGTATGCATCGCAGCAGGCAGTGCAGTTGTATGGTCATCCGTCACATTAATCCCCTCACGCGGTTCATCCCAGTGCTCCAGATGCAGCACCTCTGAGGTATCCCACACGTACAGGGAAGAAGCGATGCGCCTCCGGACTGCTAGGTCCGCGAGGAGCAGAAGGCGTGAGTGTGGGGAGGGCGATGGCGGCTGTTCAAGGCGTGTAACCCTCACCGCGCGCCCTACCCCTTGCTTATATAGGCGTCCCCAATGAGCTCACGAGTTGGAGGCCCATTAGTAACCCTAAGCCTTGTCTAATTCGGGTCCAACCCGAATTAGGCTTCCAGCCCCCTTAAGTGTGTGACCCTATGGGTTCACGCACACATTGACATGGCCGAGTACTCCTACTCGCCCAATAGTCGACAGCGGCCTCTAGCAAGGCATGAAAACTCCTACGTGCATGCAAAGATCATATCAGATGAACCACTACAACCATATACAAGTTATTCCCTTTGCCACTCAATATATGGTTCAACTCGTGGGTTAACACTTAACCCAAGCACGACCATGCATTTGTTGATCCAATCACTTGAGTGATCCAGTGATATCTCTCTTGAGTAGAGAGGGGCAAATTCCATCTTGATTGTCTATGTCTCATAGCATGCTTCCCGACCACCCAAAGACCAACTTTATAACTACCCAGTTATGGAGTAGCATTTGACAGTCCCCAAGTAGGCTGTTTCACATCTTGAGTACATACCACAATCTCAAGTCTAAGGACATAACGTATATGACGTGAATAGAGACTTTCTCATGTCGAGTCAGTCCAGCCTACATGTCTCACATGTGCCCACATTATTAGTTTGACATCTCTATTTCCATGACTTGTGAAACATAACCATCAACTAATACATGTGCTGGTCTAATATTCAAGTGTGTTCTCCCAAGAACGCCGACCAGGGACAACTTTAGAATAACCATTCAAGTAATTGAGTTCCACAAATAATTCACATAATTGCCAATCAATACAAGTTGTCTATAATGGATATTCAATGAACACTTTATTAATCATGGATACAATCAGAATATCATCATCTCATGATTAGCTCTAGGGCATATTCCCAACAATAAGTAGCCTACAAAAGTTACAACCCCAAACTAGGTCCACACAATGCATTTACGGTTTATTCCAAGAATAGCCCCTCAAATACCACTTGAACTACAACTTTATATGTTACATAGCACATGCACATGGTACATTTTGTACAGATAGAACATCACCAAAGAAGACTAACAAAACTGGAATAACATTTTTCTGAGCATTCTAGATTTAGTTATGCATTTTCCAAGATTATCAATATATCAAAAATTAATTAAAGCTACACATAAAAGTACTACAAGTATGCCATATTATATTTTTAATAGATAGAATACATCATAAGAAAAATTTGGAAACTTTAACCACTTAAATCAGAGCTATATTCACTGAGATGTGAATTTTAGAAATTTAAAACCATTTTCTAGAAATCATTTTTGGGATTAAATAAAAATCCATATAAGACAAAAACTTTACTTCGAAGCCCCTGCAATTTTCACAAATTACACGAGCCCGAATCTGCAAATCCACTAATTCTAGGCACTTTTGTATATAATTCTAGAAAGAGTAATGAAATCACGTTTTGGCCGCTCGTCTTCTACCTACAATGGACGAAACAGGGTCTGATGGTGGTGCTGCTCGAGCTCCGACGAGCTAAGCCCTAAGCGGCCAAGCCGACCACACCATGAGCATGAGAAGGTCCTAGCGACCTTAGCCATAGAGAGAGGAAGAGAGAAGTGGGGCCGGAGGCACGCGGCCACGGCAGACCACGGTGACCATGATCGACGGAAGACGAAGGGGCCGATTCGGCTGTTACCTTCAACGACGGCGGCTGATAATGGGCTCAAAAGATGGCGCACGGCGTTGCAGAGATGTGCGCATGAGCTATGGAGAAAGTGACGCGGTGGTGAGCTGTGGCGGTGCTACGAGCGCTCGATGATGGCAATGGCGGCTCTGCGTGGGCGAGCTTGAAGGAAAGGGCAGAGGGTAAAAGGAGGAGGAGTGAGTGGAGGAGGACGGGCAACCTGCCCGCGTGCTTAATAAAGTCAAGGCCAGGCAGAGGGAGATGGGCGGCGTGCTGCCGCTGCCGTCCGTGCCACTTGCGCACGGTAATGATGGTGGACGGCCGCGTGCGTGCTTGAGTGCGAAGGAGGGCAGGCGAGACAGCGGCAAGTGGGCAGGCGATCGAGTGCGCGGCGTGGCGTCTTCCTCTTGGCCGAGCTCGGCGTGGTGAGGGGACAGCGGGGGCAGCAGCGGCACTCAAGGAAAGCATGTAAGGAATGTGATTTGGTGCAAATGATATGATTATGCTCATGATGTGCAGTGCAAAGATGTAGTTAACACCAGGGGTGTTACAACTTACCCCCTTAAAGAAATCTCGTCCCGAGATTTGAAGCAAGAAGTGGGGGAAAGAGGAGAAACATAATTTTTATTTCACAGATTTGGAATTCCATCGAGGATTACACGACTTTGATTACCAAGCCATACAGGATTTGGAGAGAACATGGCTATGAGCAATGCATATAACCACTGACTTAATCTAGATATCGACTGCGGTGGGGATAGTGGAGGAACAACAAGAAAATGCCGATCCAGAACATGAAAAATGTCCACATGATATAGAAAACAACGAGTGTGAACTCGATCATCGTGAACCAAACCACCAAAATCAATCCCCAGCAATTAGAACTTCTTCCAAGAAATACATATCTTTTCTTTTTCCCTGTAAGCTGGCGACTCTAGACTCATGAGCAATCACCAGATCTTGCAACTTGCTCCTAATTGCTCTCTCTTTCTAACTGGGTTGCTCCTTAGGTTTCTCTTCTCTAGGCACAACTTTAGATTTTTGGGATGTGGAGAAGAAGAGATCCACGAAACGACATTCGCAGCGGAGTGGCAGAGGTGGTGTTGTAGCACTCCACAAGGGAAGGCTGGTGGATGAGGATCGATGATGAGTCACCAAGCAGGCAGATGGCAGGCTATGGCACGCTTCTGGTGCTCGAGCTCGAGCATGAAGAAGATAAAGGAGGGATTGGATTCGCTCAGTGGGGAAACATGAGTGACTGGGTCCGTAGCCGAGAAGAAGAAAGAGAAGGCGCCCGGTACAGGGAATAGGACGAGGCACGAGGGTCGACAGGGCTGCAGAAAAAGGAGGACGGCACACTGTGCAGGTGCGGCACCACGGTCACATGGGAACAGTGCATAGGTGGGTCCCCTAGGGATGCAACGGTCCTCACCTGTCTGACTTGATGCAACCATTTGAGCTTCAGTAGGATTTGACAATGCTGAGTAAGCAAGGCGATCGGTTTGTCAAACCTAATTGGTCGATCGGCACTTGAACATGCTTAATTGCCTATATAATCACTTTTCCTCCTTTCCTATCCATCCAAAAATATTTTTCAACTTATACACATACTTCCAAGATGATATCAAATCTTTTTCGTCAATCTGAAGTATGAAGATGATAAGAATATTATGGCATACTCTCTCATTAACCCCAAAATTACAACTCACTAGGGTAGGTTATCACGGAATAGGACCGACAACTACCTTTCGGAGGTGTCGAAGGGTTGAATGTGAGGGAATCTACTATTCACATCATCAAATACATCAAAAGGTGCTTCAAAATCCTATAGGATTTATCACTAAGAAGCAGGGCAAGAGGAGGTTTGAACACCTGCCAAGCTCCAAATCAAGTTTGCTGTCAATAAGGATAGCACCTACAATACTTTCTACAATATCACCTAGAACCTGTGTCAAAGAAGGCATGGTGAAATGTGTGACAACATAGGATTCCTTGAAGCGAGTTCAACACTGGCATAGCCCTTAATATAGGAACACTGGCTAATAAAATGCTGACATGAGCAATTTAGACAAAGAGAGTCCAAAATTTTACATGTAGAAGTCAAAGTTCTTAGGTCAGAGAGATCCAAATCTTCTCATGTAGAAGTCAAAGTTCTTAGGTCAATGACTCTCTAACTTAGTAGAAACCTGCAATTTTTTCTTTCCAAAGTAAAATTACTAACCGAGTAAATACTTTGAGAAGGGCTTACGATTACCAATCTAGTATAAGACCTATGTTCTCATAATATGGTCTTGCTGCCTTTTGTTGTCCAATACTTTTCCAAAAAAATCATGCCAACCTCTCATTCCAAAGGTACCTTTATTAAACCAAATTCTCATGTTCAAAGGATGATTGCTTGATACTTAAAACCAAGCACTTTGGTAAACCCATGGTTATACCGCATCATGCATACAATGCGTAACCAACGCACAATCTAATCAAGCATATGTGCAATTTGATACAATCAGATACAATCCTAATAGTGCTGCCAACTTCCAGCCCATACAGATGACCTAGTGCCTTGGAAATAAGACACGTTAGATTATCGTATAGGGATAGGAGTAACGGTTGAACACTACTAAGTTGTAAGTACAAGGTCACGACATTAGTCAGGACAAAACTCAAGAATGTCTAAGTAAGGTTTTTGTCTGGAGAATTTCCTTCATTGAATCCCATAAAGCCTGGATACCCCACAAGGCATTAAAAGATCTCACGAATGCAGAGTAGTTCTAATTCCTTTATGAGAAGTATCATGGAATAGGGAATCATTTCATTAATCAGATAAAACCCATAATCCAATTAACACTGATTTTGATGCTCCAAAGACTTCAGCGTTCATACTGATAAAGTGCTTCAGAGGCGAGTAGATGGAACGATCAGACAACAATGAGAATTCAACCAATCTTGTTCTTATTCCAGTCCAAAGGTTCTCACTTATCTCGATGTTCATCCGAGGCTCATCCAACGCAAATATGGGGTATCTCTAGTCAAACCATAGCGAAAGATACACATTCTACAAGAGATAGTGCGAATCTAGGAGAAACACTTGGTAGAGTCCTTTGCCTACCATCTCTTGTAGTCTGAGTAATGTTAATGTTAGTGATCCACTCCAATAATCATCTTCCGTTATACTTCAGGAGAAAACTTCATTGTCGACAGGCCATCACCGACTGATTAACGAATATCCAAGATAATTAAGGTTGGGTCATGCAAAATAGTACCTCAAGGCAATTTCCTTAGTAGGTCGAGAATAATAACTGTGATACCTGCGCATGCCGAGCAGCACAACCATGTGTGTGCACCCACAGGGTGCTCTATAGAGCTTGCTTTCGAGACACTAATTTACATGCTACAGGGGGTTCCTGCATGAATAGGTATTACGTGCAAGACAGAAGTGGAGAAGACAAGGACAGTCATGGGGTCATAGGATAACAAGGAAGGGTCTACTGGATGGATTTGGCATCACATATTTGCGGACACGTCTCAAACGTACCGTATCCATTCCTTGATGCAAGGCTTATTGAGAAAACTCAGCGTAGTTAGGTGTAAATCTCCCAGAACCGACGTCGGTCGATGCCACATGGACTCATGGGACAATGGTTGGAAATGTACAACACAGAGTTAAGCTATTATCAGTGTATTTCCTTACACTCGACTAAAATTAAGGGAAACTATCTCGGTGACCATCTGATATTCACAATCGAGGGAGTGTCTCTCTATAAACAAATGTCATTTGATTCAAGAAGTTTGTCAGGCAACATTTTATTCGCCAAAGGTGACAAAGGATCACCACCGACAAATGTACAATTGTTGTACCCTTGATGACGTGATGTGAGTGCTGGTGGATTGTATTAAGAGGATCTGTATATGCAAACATTCAAGGAAGGTTGCATAACAACATTGTTGCATTGGTGTAGCCGAGATGATGGTTTACGATCAATAATTACAATACCAGCGCGTCCCCTAGTAATCCATCTAGGTGCGTCCACCAAAATGGTCTAGGTTCCCATCGCGGCACTGTAAATTGTTAATTGAGACGATATTAGCACAACTATGACCAATAGAATAATTCGCCGGATAATCAAATTATATAAGGATACCATGTGCAACTAAGCTCTGTGCACAAGACAATTTAAACGAGTTACCAGGGATTTTCAAAATTTGAGGATAGCAAGAGTAGTTCAGGAACGATCATGGCAATTACCACATATTCTATTGTCAAGTCATTCATTGGGACAATTAATAGCAGTAATCGCTTAAAATTGGTCTAGGTATGTGACAACAAGGAACCAATGTTGACATATCATCATAGACCGAGAGGAATAAAGCGAATTTGCAGGGAAAAAGATTGAACCAACTTAGCACAACGTAGTTCTAGTTCACAATATTAGGGGCACATAGTATTTATTCTTGCTGGCTACACAGGACAGATACATCACCGAAGCATGCTATATCATATAGGTTCACTGACTCCCATATCATTGTACCAACTGCTTAGTATTACAGGCCATTACATCGAGATCCAATAAATAAGGCATCAATCCTATAGAGATGCATCATCAGGCCTACACCTCATGGTCGTGGTCCATGTTCTCAACACCACTTGCAATTCTAGCACTAACACCATCAATGTCAGGCACTACTTGAGGTCCCTCCTCTGCAGCTCTAGGAGGATTGTGGTGATGCTGATTGTAGACCCATTGCAGTTCTTCTTGTAGAGCACTATTAATGACTCCGAGGGCACTCATCTGATCCCTCAAATAGTATTCCTCATTCCAAGCTTCATTTCGTTGCTGCACGACTATGTTAAAGGCCTGCTACCACTGGCCGAGTAGGGCAAGCAATTCCAAAAACTAACTTTGCGCTAGAAAGGTCTCGTGGATAGCAACATTTTCAATCTGAATAGCCTAATCCTTGGAAAGTGTCATCTGCTCAAGCAACATGGTCACCCTTTTTACTTCATTCTCACATTCCTTCTTTATCTCACGCTTCTCAAAGGTGACATAGATGAAGTCATGATTAAGGGACTCGAATGCATCCTCTAGGAAAAAGTAGCTCTTCATCATAGCAAACATGGTGCTACTAGTAGAGCCATTGCTGTTCTCAGCCTCATCATTACCACCAACAAGTGCAATCTCACTAAGCTGACGCCATACAACATGGTATGGGTCACCCTTAGGAATGACACTAGCAGTGGCACGAGCAACCTCATCTGGACATCTCGTAAGCAAATCCCTTAGGGCCTTGTAAGCAACCACATTCACACCTTCCTGAGGATTCCTGTCTCGAGCAATGATCTGACGTCCACACCAGTGTGTCGCATCTTCGCTCTTGGCGAGAATCACTACTTCAACAGGGAGCAAACTCGGATGCTGGCTCTCCAGTTCCTTACTCCACTGGTAGCGAGGTTCTTTGCCCGTGGGATAGCCCACAGAGTGCAGAATTCACCATAACAAAGAAAGCATTCCATATTCCTTCAGAAACTATTTGGCACCCCGTGGCTCACGGGTGCAAAACCTTTCATTTGGTTGCCTTGGACTTGATGCGTTTTATACATGCCATCTGTACAACTGAATTACAACTCTCATGAGACGGAGATTAAGTTGGTGATTTTTATCAAAGAGAAATATTCTTTTACAAGGAGAGAAGTATGCAGTTGACATGAGATGAGCCTATGCCATGATGCATGCACGTTACATACGTCCTCACATCCTGGAATACCACGTATGCTAGCATTCTAGATGGCGGCATACCTACGTGCTCTCATATAGCGATAACTAGTCGAGCTACACGATCTTGTGGGGTTAGTGTACCTGCAGAAAATTCCATTTCAGCCCAAATCCCCAATGAATGCAAGCGACGAAAAATCCACGCACCTTCCGAACAAGGTGAAAACACTGATTACTCACATCCTTTCCCAAGGATGCATACTACCCAACAAGTCACCAGAAGACAACACCCACACATGGGGTACCTTCATATAAACATGTGTAAAAATGTATATAATTCAGCACCATATAAGCACTCCCCTAGATCGGCAGTGTATCCGATCATGCTCTCACAACTCACACTTACCTTAGCATCAAACCAACCTTGCCTTGGCGTAGAGGCAAAATGATCCATACATAACCATTCAAATGAATGGCCACCATACATATCCGTCGTGTATGAACGCGACAAATAGAAAATATGATGCAATCCCCAAGTTAGTACTTAAATAAGCCACCTGGAGTACTAAACTAGGCATAAAGGATACGACCACTGGCACACTCTTAAGTTCAAACTTATAGTTTTTCAAACACCTATATAACTATAAGTTGGCAAACAGTTTTTGTAAAACAAATTCTTTGTTTTGTAAATAACTAAATGAACAGTAATAGCTGAACCATTAGTCTGATGCCAGTTGTAACAGAACCACCCAATTAATATAAACCCAAGGTACTAAGTAAACCGCCGAGGCAATTTAGTTAGCACATTGTGCTCATATTAACCTGGTAGTCCATGAAATATCGAAGGATTTCAAAATTTACCAATGACACACCAGGAATCGCACAGTTCAGCAGTTACCATTCAACTATTTTTACTTTTCATACATAGCTTAATTACATCATAGGATTGTTATATAAACCCTTTTTGAATCAGAGTTGCAAATAGATAATGGAAGTCGATACAAATTAGGCATAAACTCACACCTACTATTTTTAAATACAGTGCCAGTTCAGGGTCGACATCCAACAACAACAAGTAGATGAGATATAAGAAATGACCTTGCCCAAGGTCTAATCCTCCCGTAGTGGGATACAAGTCCATCTTGTCGCCACAGCAAAACTCTTATGATCTGCAACAAGTGGGAATAAAACCCAGAGTACGAGAGGGTCCTTCGTCAACGGCTATTTGAAGAACAGCGAAGTTCCGCTGCCCTCACCGATCAACTGGAAGAACTAAAGAGGATGACAGAGAAGTATGCATTGAAGATTGTGGGGTTCTAGAAAATGCAAGTCGCCTCGAACATGAACTTCCCTAAGGAATTTCATCGCATCCAGTCTTCTGGTAACTCTACGTCCCCACATGTGGCCCTTGTTGGCAGGACCATGTGATGGTTGATGTGTGGGCCTATGTGCTAGTTTGTTGTGTGGACTCATGGCTGGTTTGTTGTGAAACAATGGTAGCAGACTACTGGACATGCATGGAATTGTAAATTACTGTATGCGATGATTCCAAATTGGTTACTATTGCCGTTTCTAATGGGTTTATGTGATGCTTTTGAATCGGGTTCAGTGATGCTTGTGAAATGTTTTCTGTAACAAAACAATTCCCTCCTAGGACTAACCAGGGCAGCCGACATGGTCTAATAAAAGACGAGCACATGGACAGGCCGAATGCATTACGCGTGGAACTCTGTGTGCACATCACGTGGCTTCTGATTACCCGACACGTTAAATGAGCTTTCTAGCCACGTGGTCGAATTTTGAAATGCCACTTGGATGCTCGCCATAGTGACGTGTTGTCAAATTAAAAACTGCCACATGGGCAAGTAAAATACAGGCAGATGGGAAAAGTACAGCATGAAACGTGTCCCAATGAAAAACCTGACACGTGGTACTGTTCTGACCTAACATGTGGTCCTGTAGGAACCCAAAATGTGAAAGCAGTAGCGCACGCCATGTCACTCTAACGGACGCCGGGGTGCCTAACGGCTGTCTGGGCCGTGATGTACGCATACGTAGCTGTCTTGTACGCATACGAAAACACTTTGGTGATGAACACAGTTTAGTCATGGAAACCCAATCTTCGGCGATGGTTTCTGTAAAGTGTCGTTCATAAACATGTGTGACATGAGTTCCACGACGGTGGCGTTTTGGTCATAGATTCGTCATGAAATTGAAATAGTGATGAATTTCGCACCTATCGTGACAAAAATAGTTCATCATGATAGGTCATGTCTCTACTAGTGGAAGACGAGGTCGCCACCGCCATGAGCATGCCGCTAGGGGTCCTCATCGCCTCGACCATGGGCCACATCAGGGACGATGCAGGCGATGCTACATCTCATTAATGGCATCAAAAATAGAGTTGTAACTGGCAAGTGCGTTCAACTCATCAATGGTCATATTTAACTTAGTAATTTAGGTCATTGCTGCTATGAGTGCTTTCTCCTATTGTAGGCATTGTAAATGTTAATCAACGGCGTAATGTCTATTACTCTTTTCACAATACTCACTTGAAGGTCCAGCGCTCTGTTATTGTGACATGTCGGACAATGCCATTAACTCTTTTTGTGAATTCACAGGCAAGATTTGATGGTGCACGGAAGGTCCACTGCTCTAGAACTGTAACGCGATGGACAAAAGTTTCATGCACAGGTTGACTCCTCTGCGTGCAATGGGGTTGTTTGATACTATAGAGGGAATGCTCGAGCAGGAATGAGGTAGTCAAACTAGATGTCGCTCATATCGCAAAAGGATGTGAGGTTACTTTATAGTGTCAACATTTATAGTGATACCAAGCGTTGAACATGTAATACTTATTTCATGAATCATAAAATAAGTAAACACATAGCTTTGAGTAAAGGATGTACTACTTATTACATGAACTGTAACAAAAATGTTCATCACACAATTATTGAGTAAGCAAGCACTACTTATTACATGAATCACAAATGTTTATCACACAATTGTTTGGTACTCAAAACTTCAATTACTACAACATGAATGAACAAGAATAGTTTTAAATCTAGACTTCAAGACCTTCGTTTGCCCACCTTCTAGTGCATCACTCTGAAGGATGTGCTGATGACGAGGGAATAGGCATCAAACGCCTCCAGGTGTTCCTATTGACTTGTTAGTTGGTCTCACAGTCAGATTTGTCATGTATTAAAAGTTCATCCGAACTGGTTGTCTTCTCATCATGTTCAACGGTGTGGTCACCTAGATGAATGGTGGACTGCCGTCTGCTAAACTGAAGTAGTTGCATCAGACATTGGGGTGGAGGAAATTTTGTTAATAAGACTGTCAATAAAAGCATTAGTAGCCTCGGTCTCCACAAATGTGGTCATTAGAGAAGCCCTAGAATCCTCTGTATGTGCCCTCGTGCCATTGTACACAGTAATATCAACCCCCTCTAGCTGTTTGGGTGAAGAATGTCGATCAATTCCCTCATCTGGACCTGTAGCTGAACTCTGCTTCTGTGGCATCACAGCGGTGACTCTTTGTGGACTGTTGTATTATAATCGACCGCCTCATGAGTTGTAGGTGAACTCTAATTAGGCTTGACTATACTAATACAAGCATTAGCAGTGTAACACCTAGTTTTAAGGACAAAACTAGATATACACCATATGTGAGTCTTAAAGGACAAATCTCACATATAGCTACAAATAGTATCAAATTACAATGCTTTAAATATAACATACACAATGTAAAAGATAACCTAATGAACAATCAGTGAAAAGACAACTCTGATCTCTAGGTGTAGACTTCACTCCACAGGATCCAACTGACTGGTTGACAACAAGCCTAAAACTTCTCCTAAGTGTGGGGGAATAGCAAGAGTGAGTTCATGTCAAACTCAATAGTTCCACTGATCTCTAGCAGCAAAAAAACCCTGAGAGGATCTGTATGTGTCTCTATTATGGCTTGCACCTCAATCTAAGGGGCTGAAGGTGTATCTCTTGCCTGATCAAGACCTGAATCTGAACTCTGCTTTTGTAGCGCCGCAATGGGTGACTCTATACAGACTATTGTATTGTCAATACCAGTTAGATAACCAGCAATGGGCCTGATTTGACTACCACCTAGCAATTGCAGTGGCTTAAACTTATCGAGCATAACCCCTATGGCACGGCTTAGTTAACTTAAGTAATTGGTGAATGCATTGTACATCTTTTTCATTATTTTTTCTATTCTGTTGATTTTTTCTTCTCGGCTGATTCTTCTGCTTTGTTTGTTCATGGATGCACCAATACTATATGATTGTTGCTTCATCTGCTCACTCATCAGGACCATAGTATCCATAGTTGATTTCCATTGCCTGTAGTGTCATTCCACATGATTCTGACTTTGTTCCTGGCTAGCAACAAGCCTAGCAAGTATCTGTCCAACCTCTGATCGGTGCTGAACGGGCGCCGGAGTTGGTGCCTAGTTCACAAATGTCTCTATATTAGGTGGGTCATCATCCATCTCTTTGTTGGCCACTCCACTAAAGGACCACCCAGCCGCCTCATGGTCATCTGACATAGCTAAATGGGCAATCGAGCTCATGGGCAAAACCCTTTCCTATGCCCCACGCAAGGCCATCAAGTCCTAGGTGCTAGCAGATTTCATCGCCGAGTAGACCGACACTCAACTCCCACCAGCATAGATCCAAGCAGAGCTGTGGACAATGTTCTTTGATGGGTCGCTGATGAAGATGGTGACGGGGACAATGTTCATATCACCACGAGGCATCCACATGCACTATGTGATCCGACTACACTTCACCTCCTCTAACAATGTCACAGTGTATCAGGCCCTCGTCAGTGGCGCATCGCCATCGAGCTCGGGGTTCGATGCCTCGACTTTCGCGGTGACTCACCACTCATGATCGATGAAGTCATGAAGGCCTCGAGCTACCATGACCCCAAGATGGAGGCCTACTGCAAGGAGGCTCACAAGTTGGAGGACAAGTTCTATGGCCTTGAGCTCAACCACATCACCCACAAATACAATGAGGCTGCAGACGAATTAGCCAAGATTGCATTAACTCGAGGTATTATCCCACCTGATGTTTTCTCGAAGGACCTGTACGAGCCCTCTGTCGATCTAGGCGCAGGGGAAGGAGTCGCAACACAGGTGGTTGACCCCCTCCCTCGACAAAGACCCCCTCGATCATGGCTGAAGTCATGGAAATTGAGGGGTCGCCATCTCCACCAACCCCCAAGCCAGACTAGCGCACTCCCTTCCTCGACTACCTTATTCGAGGGGAGCTGCCAGAAACCAAGGCCTGCCGCATCGCTCGATAGGTGAAAACCTACATCCTCTACAGTGATGACAAGGAGCTCTATCGATGGAGCCCCACCGGGGTCCTCCAGCGCTGCATCACCATTGAGGAGGGAAGAAAATTGCTTAAGGATCTACACTCAGGGGCTTGCGGCCATCACACAGCTCCAAGGACCCTTGTCAGAAACGCATTCTAGCAAGGCTTCTACTGGCTGACCGTAGTCTCAGAAACCATCAACCTCATCTGCTCATGCGAAGGGTGCCAATTCTACGCCAAGCAGACCCACCTCCCAGCTCATGCTCTACAAATGATCCCCATTACGTGGTCGTTCGCCATTTAGGGGCTCGATCTCATAGGGCCCCTAATGAAGACAACTGGGGGCTACACTCATCTACTCATAGCCATTGACAAGTTCTCCAAGTGGATCAAGGCTTGGCCCATCACACATCTGGTCCGAGCAGGTAGTGCTGTTCTTCACCGACATCATCCATCGCTTTGGGGTCCCCAATGTCATCATCATTGACAATGGCACACAGTTCACCAGCAAGAAGTTCCTAGATTCTATGACCACCAGCATATCCGTGTGAACTGGTCCGCCGTCGCTAATCCTAGAACTAACGGCCAGGTTGAGCATGCCAACGACATGATTCTACAAGGTCTCAAGCCTCGGATCTTCAATCGGCTAAACAAGCATGGCAAGAAGTGAGCTGCCAAGCTGCCTTCGGTCCTATGGATCTTAAGGATAACACCAAGTCGAGCCATGGGATTCACCCCATTCTTTATGGTCTATGGGTCTTAGGCCGTCGTCCCCACCTACCTAGAGTACGAGTCTCCTCGACTGAAGGCCTACAATGAACAAATGAACAAGGAAGCACTCGCAAACACCGTCAACCAACTCGAGGAGGCTTGAGACGTGGCTCTCCTCAATTCTGTGAGATACCAGCAGAAGATCTGATGCTACCACAAGAAACACGTGTGCAAGAGGGATCTCCAAGTTAGTGACCTCGTCCTCAGTCAACGGCAGAGCAACAAAGGCTGCCACAAGCTAACTCCACCATGGGAAGGCCCCTTCATTGTTGCAGAGGTGTTGAAGCCCGAAACCTACAAGCTATCCGATGGGAAGGGCAAAATGTTCACCAATGCATGAAACATTGAACAACTACATCACTTTTACCCCTAGGGCCTTGAGGCTTTGTACATTTTCCATATCATGAATAAATAAGAAGTACTTTTGTTTACAGTTCAACTTTTTGTTCATATTCTTGAGGTATCCTCGACTCTGCTCCATCAGAAGCCGAGCCTCCCTTGGGGGTTATAAGAGGGCAAACCCCCCTAGGTTCCTAAAAAACTCACATGTTTCTTCAAAACTCAAACGTCCTATTCTTTCTATGCCTCTATGCTTGTTGTCACTTAGTCGAAAATGCCACGCAACAACCCGAGGGGTCGAGGGGCGTTGAGCCGCGAGACCACCCACGCCCCCGATTATGACACCTCCACTCATTCCCCCTCGAGGGGCAAGCGTACGCATCAAAAACTTTGTGAACGGCCAACCCAGGCAAAGCAAGAAATAGAATATTGAATATAAAACATGTGCAAAGTAAAATCTATACATGCATAATGTTTCAAAGGCCCCTAGGGCCACACCGTCATGATTAGTAAACAACTAACTATTACATTGGCCCCTTGCCTAGATTTGGCTCACAGGCCCTCTTCCTCATCAACGTCGGGAGGGATGACCTCAGGATCAAAAAGTTTCACCAACTCGCCGCCTGGCACCTACACTGCTTCGATCAAGGCCAGATGCGTCTCACGATTCTCATCCTTAGTCTTGTTGGGGTCAGAGACGAAGCCGTGGGAGACAACCGCCATGTCATATGTGAAGCCAGAGCAGACAACAGCCATCGCCCTTTTCACGCCATGATGGAGCGTGCCGTGAACCCGTTCCTGCACGACACGACTGAGGGCGTACATCCGCCGGGTCCCGGGCACATCATCCTCGACCTACGCCTCGGGCTCGACCTCCAAGCTATCACAGTATGAGCTAATAGAGCCATGGAGCCTCTTAGTCAATTGTGCCTCAGCCCAGAGGTTCTAGAGCGTCTTGGCATTCTAGTCAACCTCAAGCTTCTGTTCCTTGAGGTCTAGAAGACGAAACTGACTCAGCCATGACAAGTAAAGTGCTCAAATCAAAGGAACTAAAGCCAAAGGTAAAAGCTCACCATTGATGTGGGTCTTGAGGGCTGTGTACTCGTCCCACTGAGTGGCGATGGTCCTGTTGGCCTCTGCCAAGGCGTCGACCTCATCTTTCTTCTCCGCCCACAGTTCTTTGATCACCTTGCTGGTGCCCTCAAGGGCCCTCTCCTTCTCATGGAGGGCTCCCTTCAGCGTCGAGACCTCGTTAGCCAGGGTCTCGACACGGCGCCTCTCCTCCCTAACCGAGACATTCAGCGCGTCATGGTCATGGGAAGTCAGGGCGAGTCTCTCCTCGAGTTCCTTGATGCGCACCGTGGATCGCACGAGCTCCCCCTCGAGCATCTTGATGCGCTCTCTAGTCAGGATGAGGTCCTCGAGAGCCTTTTGCGCCTCATCGTGGGCCTTGGTGGCGTCGTCCTAGGCCTTAGCCTCCCCTTCCTTGGCTTGGGTCGCCTCCCCTCGAGCCGCGACAGCGTCCTCCTCGGCCTTCATCGCCTCCTCCTTGGCCTTGGCCGCGTCCTCCTTCGCCTTCATCGTCTCGGCCTAGGAAGCCGACCACTGCTTGCAACACAGAGACCTGCTCCCATCCACCCCTTGTCTGGTGGATGAATTAAGACTTGGTCTGGAGCGTCCCCTCAGATCCTAGAAACAAAAAGCACGAGAAAGGGTGTCAGATAAGAAAGCAATTTGACCCCTCGTATCATGAAGAGAAATCACATACCTTGAATGCTCTTGCCAAGTCCTCAGTGGCGATGTCGACCGCCAGTCGCATGGGATGCTGCATCCAGACCCGGAACTCCTCGACGTGCTCCCAGCGCTTGACCTCTACCAGATCATTCGTCTTGAACATGGGTGCGTCGGGATTCATCAAGACCTAGAGTTGAAGAGCATCCTAGCCCCAGTAAGGAAGATCCTTCTCGATCTGCTCCTACACGGCCGCCATGATGCCCGTCTCCCATCTTGATTGAACCACCATGACGAAGCACTCGATAAGCCAGTGTGGGGAATGGTGACTTGGCCTCTTCCTCAACCCTCGACAACCCAGCCTCCCCTGCCTTTTGCTTCTCTTTAGCAAGGAGGCCAGGAGCACGCAAGCCAGGGCCATACAAGGATTCCCAGCTGGCGGATGCCCCAGCCGACGGCGTGTGAGGCATCAGCACCATCGCAATCGCCTCAGTATCTGACGCCTCCGTCAGGACCGCCTGTGCGATCCGTTGTCATCCTCCCCCGCGTTGGGACGTCCTCGGTTGCCAGCTCCCCCGGATGGCTCAAGGCCGGCGACTCCGATCGCTTGTCCTCTTGGCTCGCATTCAGTGGAGCCTCTTCTGGTTGGCTCAAAGCCAGTGGCTCCGACCGTCCATCGTTGTAACAACCCAAAAATCTAAGCTACAAAAATTTTTCGAAAAACTTATGAGTGATGAGTGTGACATGTCATCATCTAACCCTAACCTTGCATTAACCTCGACATGTCATGTCATAGCATCCATGTGATCATAGCATAATCATGTTTCAAAGTAAATTTTGATCAATGTTTCATAAGTTGTTTTCAAATGTGGCAATAGCTTGCCTTCAATGTTTCATTAGTTAACATGTCATGTTGCATTCAAATGTGATTTGGATTTTATTTGATTTATGTGATGATAAATAAAATAAAACCATAATATTTATTTTCACAAATAAATAATAAGGGAATAGTACCCTGACAAATATAAGGGCCTTGTATGCCCACTACTTTATTATTCAAAGTTAACACATCACATAAATATGCATATATGTATATATATAAAAGTATTTGGAAAAATTAGAAAAGGAAAAGAGAAAAGAAATAAAAAGAAAAAGGAAGAAGCCTTTTGGCCCGAACCAGCAAACCGGCCTAGCCCGACCTCTCTCTTTCCCTCTCTTCTCTCACGTGTCGAGTGGCCCAGCGTGCCGCATCAGCCCAGCAAGCAAGCCAGACGGCCCAGCCGCTCGCCCGCTCACCCACTCTCTCTTCTCTCTGCGCCAGACCAGCCCATCAGGCCCAACAAGGACCCGCGGCCGTCCGCGCCACACCGAGTCGTCGCTTAGCCACTGACGGGTGGGGGCCGCCTGTCATAGCTTTCCCCACGGTCCCCCACCATCAGATCGCGTGTGACTTTGCCAGTGTCAAGCGCTGCTCCCTGCGTTGCCCCAAAGCAATCTGCCCCCGCCGCTTGATCCAGCCCTTCCCCTCATCAACGCCCGCAAGCATGCCACCTGGCCCAATCGGCGATAGCAAGATGCCCACGGGGCAGGCACCTCCCTCTCGCGCGCGTGCACATGAGCTGCCACCGCAGTGAATCTACGTCGCTGCAACACTTTGTCTCACCCGACACCAGCTAACCCCCTCTCACTGACCCCTAGACCCAGCCAAACACCCCACCAGTGACCTGGACCACTCCCTGGCCGCCTGATCGAGCCCCTCACCCGATCACCATCCGCGGGCCACCTACCTCTGCCGCTCCCCTATAAGAGCAAGCCCCAGCGTCCCCTAGGGTTCCATCGCCCACCGCCACCTCGGTGGCCAGTCAATTTCGCCACCAGCCCGCCTAATTGGAGAAGAAGGGGAGAAGGGGAGAAGAAAGGAGGTGGGGAAGGCCGACGCCACTACCGGAGTTGGAGGAGAAGGCCATTGTCGCTGTACCAGAGCCGCTGCTGTGCATCGGAGCAAGGAGCAGAAGCCGTACCATGAGCCGCCGAGCTGCTTAGACTTGGTACCGCGCCTCCAACCACATCAACGCTGGTGAGCACAGCCATGTTCCCCTTTTCCAACCTCCACCCGTGCTGCTCTGGCCATGGCGTCCCGCCTTGTGGACGCGTAGGCTGAGACCTCCACCGGTCTCCCTTTGGACACGCTCACACATGCACAAACTGACTAGCCAAGCCCCTGGACCATGGCATCGGGAGGATGCTAGACCATAACACCGCCATGCCTATCGCCGCACTGCATGCCACCGCGGTGAGGCCACCTTGCTGTCTTCTTGTTGAGCCATGAGCCGCTTGACCTTGGATCCCTGACCGCCTCAGCGAGGCGCACCCGTCACACCCTCTAGCCCCTTGGAAGCCGCACCAGAAAGCCCCGAGCATGAATCCATGCCAGCGCAACACGGCTCTAGAGCGCCGCCGTGCAACGCCGTTCCCCACCGTCTTCGACAGACCCGATGGACAAGAAGATGATGAGCACCTCCACCGTGATGAGATGCGTCATCTGGACAAGAAGATGGAGGCCAAGGAGCCTACCTAAGTGCCGTGCCACGCACCGAGGCCTCGTCGGAGCTCTGCCATGGGAGTTGCTAACCATGTGGACTCCACCATGGATTTTGGTCACTGCCAGGGCATCGAGGAGGTGCTGCGTGCCCTCAATTGCGCCCCTGTGCACTACTTGGACCCAGATTGAGTCACCCGTAAGGTTACAGTCGAGCACCGTCGCCGCCGTCCACCGTGGATCACGTCGCCAGGAGCCAAGCTGCTGCCTTGAAGCCCACCTTCATGTTCGCCATGTAATCCTGGAGTTGATGATCAAGAAGATGACGCCGGAGGACCATCGTAGCGCCAGGAATCGAGGATTTCCTCGCTGTCGGCGAGCCCCGCCGTCGGGCTGGAGAGACAGAGGAAGGGGATGGACTCGGCAAAAGGATCGTGGATGCCGTGTTTGTGGACAAGCGATGCTGTACGTGGGACCAGGAGGAGTTGGTGCACCGCAGACCAGCCTCTGGATCGCATGGACCCGAGGAAACGCTCGTGCACCCGGCTCACGTGGACCAGAGGCGCTGACAGTGGACCCAGCAGACACCGGAGCACCGTGGACCAAGCGCAGTGGACCGAGCCCGGTTTGAATCCAGAGCAGTGACGTGGCAGCACCGGAGCGTGCCACGTGGCAGGACCGGCCTGGCCCAGATCCGGCCCACTCGGCCCATTAACGGCTCATTAACGGCAGTTAACGGCCCAGTAGGGCCCACCTGTCAGTTGATCATTGACCATTGACCATTGGCTGCTGACGTCAGCAGTGACGTCACCCTCGGCCCACCTATCAGTTGACCATTGACCATTGACCATTGACTGCTAACGTCAGCAGTGACGTCACCCCAGACCCACCTGTCAGGCGCCGTTGACCTAGTCAATGCTAACGTCAGCCGCCATGTCAGCTGCTGTGTTGTCTCTGTTGGACCCACACGCGACATGTGGACCAATCACAGGCTACCATGTGTTAGCACTAGATAAATCTAGTCCTTTTCTTTATCATAAAATGATTAAATCTTTGAAAAATCATAACTAATTCATATGAGCTCTATCTATTTTTACTATGTTTGAGTGCATTTGGATCTTCTATTTGGCATTCGTTCTTTGTGCTAATCTATAGGGGTCACTCCCGTGACCATTAATTCTCGGTTACAGGCTCGAGCGAGGACAAGTTTGACGAAAGTGACTACCAGGAGAAGTCCGACAGCTACATCAGTGAAGGTGCCACATCTCACCCAACCTCGTAGATCCCATTACGCATGGCAAATGTATTATGGCTAGTGCTTTAATTCCTGTTGCTATAATGAATTACCTGTGCTAGGAATGCATGGTAGATTACTACTTGATGAGCCCTACCTTGTTGTAACCTATCACCTGCTTACCTGCTGTTATGTTAGCCACTTGCTTATCTGCTGTATTTATTTATATATTTATACTTCACTTGCTTACATTTTGATGCGACATGATGAACCCTAGGAAGGCCTGGAGGGTGCTAGGCTGGAGATGTGTGAGTTGATGGGACAGATGGGCTTGTGAGCTGATGATGCTGTATCTGGGTTTGGGGTGGAACTTACGGCAGGGAGTAGGGTGAGGGTTGAGTCAATCGAGCCGGGATCTACGATGAGCTTTTGGAGCGAGTCTTACTAGGGAATATGTGTAGACATTCCCATGAATAGTAGTCTATGGTGGACTAACTGAGATGTGATGGTGGTCCTTGGGCGTGAGCCTCTGAAGGGTGGCGCCTAGGACGAAGGTGCCGTGGTAGCACGTTAAAGATCAACCCTGATGAAGATATCCCGGCTTGGTCACACTTAGGAACTGCTGCACTGGTATCCGAACCTTAGGAATCTCTTGCTTTCCACTCGGATCCTATGAGGGGAGACAGCTGAACCATTGGATGGATCGATGCCACTACTCCTAGGCGAGTAGTGATAGGAAGGTATATGCATGGGATGGAGCTAACAACCTACCGAGATGATCATGGCACCCCCTTCGGGAGTGGGTACATGGCATGTCATCCTCTTCGAGAGCAGATACATGCTCTCTTCACAGTTCCAGCAATCTAGAGCTGGATGGTAGAGTGGCATTGTTCTATGGCAGTAGGCACCCGAAATCTGCCTAGGTGGTGATCAACACCGATGATGGTTATCTAGTGGATTAGTGAAACCTCTGCAGAGTGTATGGTTGATCGATCGATACATATGCCGACATGATTGGCTATGGACCTTTCCTGTGTTCCACATTATATTAACCTGCTAGGGTTTGTGGTCGATCTTTCGATGAGAGGCGTGAGATAACTCGATTGGTGGATGGAGATGACGTTCACGGCCCGACTACAGCCTTCCAAGACCGCGCCTTAGCGACCGATACACCACTTCCAAAGGCCGTCATGATCTTGTGGAGCGCGACAACCAGCCACTAGGGCTCCCGTCCTGCAAGCAATCAAAAAACTAGCAAGAACGAGGAAACAAGCACTGAAATTGCAAGATGTAATTGAAAGTTTCAATCTGAATCTTATTATGAGTGGGGTTCCAAAAACAAGGAGACGGGCGGCTGGATCAGCACGCGCGCCTTCAAGCAAGTAGCGACGGCTAAACTTGACCTAAACAAAACCCAAGTGTTCCTGGTGGCGGCTATGGGGAATATAACATGGGAAGGACGACCACAAGAGAGTTTGGGTCGTTCTCCAAACCTAGGACATGTCCCTATTGGACTCCAAACGATACAAGCCCATTGGGCTAAATTAAGGTGACGCAGCACCCTTGACAGAAAAGACCTCTTGGTAGTTGTTGGCCTATTGACGCCGCCTCTGGACAGATATGAGTATGAGACCTGATCCATATGAAAATAGACTTGACAAGCTTTCCAACAAGTCCTAATTTATCCCAAACTGACTCCGTATGTAACCGTGGCGACCGTAACGAATTGGAGGTGTGCTGCAGTCCGAATCCAGCCTACGCAAGTCCTTTTCCCTCTTGGTCTTCTCCTTGATTCCTAACTAAAACAAAAGTGCACGTGTCTCCAAGATCTAAACAAGATGGACAAGAACTCAAGAAGGAACTCACTTGATGATTAAGTTTGCGAGCACGCGCACGAGTAATAGGACCAGCAAGTATTGGCGTGGCTGACTTGGATGTATGATTACCAGCAAGTATTGGCGTGGCTGACTTGGATGTATGATTAGTGTTGATGTCCTCATCATCCTCCCTTTCTTGAATTTGAGTCGTCCTCGACTCAAACTCATCTTCCTCACCCAAATAAGGCTTCAAATCTGCAATGTTAAATGTGGGACTAACCCCAAAAGCTGCAGGAAGATCAAGCTTATATGCATTCTCATTAACACGTTCTAGCACTTTAAAAGGACCATCAGCTCTAGGCATCAATTTTGATTTTCTCAATTCAGGAAACTTATCCTTTCGCAAATGCAACCAAACCAAATCTCCTAGTTCAAGAATCAATTCCCTTTGACCTTTATCTCCCACAAACTTGTACTTAGCATTCATACGCTCTATGTTTTCTTTAGTGGTTTCATGCAGTTTTAGCATCAATTCAGCACGTTGCTTAGCATCAAAATTTAACCTTTCAGAAATAGGCAAAGGCATTAAATCAATAGGAGAATGTGGTAAAAAACCATAAACAATCTCAAAGGGACACATCTTTGTGGTAGAATGCAGCGAACGATTATAAGCAAACTCAATATGAGGCAAACAATCTTCCCACAACTTAATATTCTTTTTTAAAACAGCCCTTAACATAGTAGATAAAGTTCTATTCACAACTTCAGTTTGACCATCAGTTTGAGGATGACAAGTGGTGGAAAATAAAAGCTTAGTCCCCAATTTACCCCATAAAGTTCTCCAAAAATGGCTAAGAAATTTAGCATCACGATCAGAAACAATTGTATTTGGCACACCATGCAAGCGAACAACTTCTCAAAAGAACAAATCAGCAATGTGTGTAGCATCATCAGTTTTATGGCATGGTATGAAATGTGCCATTTTAGAGAATCTATCCACAACAACAAAAACACTATCTCGCCCTTTCCTAGTCCGTGGCAATCCCAACACAAAATCCATAGAAATATCTTCCCAAGGAGCACTAGGAACAGGAAGAGGCATATACAAACCATGTGGATTCAACCGTGACTTAGCCTTTTGACATGTTGTGCAGCGAGCAACAAATCTCTCCACGTCTCGTCGCATCTTTGGCCAAAAGAAATGAGCAGCAAGAATGTCCTCCGTCTTCTTCACTCCAAAATGCCCCATCAAACCACCTCCATGCGCTTCCTGCAGCAACAACAAGCGAACGGAGCTAGCTGGAATGCATAGCTTGTTAGCTCTAAACACAAACCCATCATTGATGATGAATTTGTTCCATGATTTCCCATCTTTACAATGCAGCAACACATCTTCAAAATCAGAATCATGAGCATATTGGTCTTTAATTGTATCTAACCCAAAGATCTTGTAATCAAGTTGATTTAGCAAAGTATATCTCCTAGACAATGCATCTGCAATGATATTATCCTTCCCTTTCTTGTGTTTAATAACTTAAGGAAAAGACTCAATGAATTCAACCCACTTTGCATGTCTACGATTCAATTTTCCTTGACTACGAATATGTTTCAATGATTCATGATCAGAATGTATAACAAATTCTTTGGGCCACAAATAATGCTGCCATGTTTCTAGCGTCCGAACAAGAGCATATAATTCCTTGTCATATGTAGAATAATTCAGCAGAGGTTCGCTCAATTTCTCACTAAAGTATGCAACAGGTTTGCCTTCTTGTAACAAAACACCACCCAATCTAATTCCACTAGCATCACATTCAAGTTCGAAAGTCTTATTAAAATCTGGGAGTTGGAGCAGAGGTGCATGTGTTAACTTATCTTTTAGCATGTGGAAAGAATGCTCTTGTGCTTTGCCCCATGAAAAGGGCACCCCCTTCTTTGTTAGCTCATTCAAAGGTGCAGCAATGGTGCTGAAGTCCTGCACAAAACGGCGATAGAAACCAGCAAGTCCTAGGAAACTTCGCACTTGTGTGACCGTCGTGGGTACAGGCCATCCCTGTATAGCTTCCACTTTGGCTTTATCAACCTCAATTCCCTGTGGAGTAACAACATAGCCAAGAAACGATACTCGATCGGTGCAGAAAGTGCACTTCTCAAGGTTACCAAATAAACATGCATCACATAGAGCATTAAAAACAGCACGTAAGTGATCAAGATGTTCATCCAAGGATTTGCTGTAAATTAGTATATCATCAAAATAGACTACAACAAATTTTCCAATGAAAGCACGCAAAACCTTGTTCATTAATCTCATGAAAGTACTAGGTGCATTAGTTAACCCAAAAGGCATGACTAACCACTCATATAAACCGAACTTAGTTTTAAAAGCAGTTTTCCATTCATCTCCCAATTTCATACGAATCTGGTGGTACCCACTATGCAAATCAACTTTCAAAAACACAACAGCACCACTCAATTCATCAAGCATATCATCTAATCGTGGAATAGGGTGTCGATATCGAATGGTGATATTATTAATAGCCCTACAATCAACACACATACGCCATGTTCCATCTTTCTTAGGCACTAAAATGACTGGAACAGCACTAGGACTAAGAGATTCACGCACATAACCTTTGTCCAGTAGCACTTGCACTTGTCGCTGAATTTCCTTTGTTTCTTCCAGATTTGTCCTGTATGGCGCATGGTTTGGCAAAGACGCACCAGGAATAAGATCAATTTGGTGCTCAATCCCGCATATTGGTGGCAGCCCCACTGGTATCTCACTTGGAAACACATCTGAGTACTCCTGCAAAATGTTAGCAACAACAGGAGGCAAAGAACGTTGCATATCCTCAATGGAAAGCAAAACATCCTTGCATAGCAAAACATAAGCAACAGAGGTGGATGCATTGAACTCATTAATATTAGATTTCGTAGCAAGCATACATCGTCCTTTCAGTTTTATCTCATCCTTCTTATCAACAACAGATTTGTCATTTTTATTGCTCTCAATCCGTGCCTTTGCAGCCCTAGCAACATTGGTTTGCATAATAGCTTCAGGAGACATAGGGTGCAACACAAGTTTTCGATCATGGTATAGAAAAGAATATTGATTTGATCTGCCATGATGCATAGAATCTCTATCAAATTGCCAAGGTCTACCTAACAGAATATTGCAAGCTTGCATAGGCACAACATCACATTCAACAATATCTTTGTATGATCCGACAGAAAAATTAATTCACACAAGTCTAGTTACCTTTGCCTTACCATTGTTGTTCAGCCACTGAATGTAGTAGGGATGCGGGTGTGGTTTGGTGGTGAGGGCAAGCTTCTGCACCATATCGCTGCTTGCCAAGTTGTTGTAGCTACCTCCATCAATGATCATGCTACACGAATGCTCCTTGATGACACATTTGGTTTGAAATAAAGTGTGTCGCTGATTTTGCTCGGCCTCCTCCATTTGTGCACTAAGCACTCGCTGTACAATCAAGCTCTCATAGTGGTCCGCGTCACCTGTAGTAATATGTTCTTCTATGTGTTCCTCACTACCTGCACGGTCAGCCGCAAGCAACGCAAGTGTATCTTCATCATAATCACTAGCAGACGAACACTCACCATCTTCTTTAACAATCATAACACGCTTGTTTGGACAGTCACGCATCACATGCCCATAACCCTTGCACCTGTGACATTGGATGTTGCTTGTTCCACCTGTCGATGCCACGGATGATGTACTCGCAGCAGGCTTTTGCGTTGTCTTCGCAATTGAATTGGTGGGGGCAGCATGAGTCTTCTCACTGGATGATGGTGTAGGAGTACGTGGGGACGGAGTTGTAGACGTGCGTTGCTGCCATGAGTTAGTTTTCCCTACAGAAATATTATTCCTTGCGCTAGCACGTCGTCCCTGCACTTCCCTTTCAGCTTTACAAGCAAGATGAAACAAACAGGTCATGTTAGTATAATCTTTATATTCAAGGATGTCCTGGATTTCACGATTTAGCCCGCCCAAAAATCTAGCCATAGCAGATTCCTCTTCCTCCTGTAAGTTACAATGCAGCATTCCCATTTGCAATTCTTGATAGTATTCTTCTACACTTTTAGCACCTTGGCTTAATTGCTGCAACTTTTTTAGCTTATCACGGGCATAATAAGATGGAACAAATCTAGCTCTCATGGCTCATTTTAGCGCACCCCAAGTTTTAGGTATGTTATTAGGATTTTTCTTGCCATATTCTATCCACCAAACAGAAGCAAAATCCGTAAACTCGCTAGTAGCAGCCCTAACACGTGTACTCTCAGGAAAGTCATGGCATGCAAACTTTTGATCAACAGCAATCTCCCAAGTAATATATGCATCAGGGTCATATTTTCCATCAAAAGGAGGTACTTTAAATTTAATCTTACTGAAAGCATCATCATTATTGCGTA
>CM041637.1:33649900-33738291 GCA_023333625.1 Bothriochloa decipiens | reverse complement strand
AATCCGATGCAACCGAACACTCAACAAGCCCTAACCAAATAGTGCTAGCCATGGCTCAAAGGTTCTTGGATTGCAGGAAACGAATCTACTATATTTTTTTTTGGCTTTTCTGGACTATAGGACAAAAACAACAGCGAAGGATTGGAAGTCTCTCACCGAAAAACCTTGCTCTGATTACCAATTTATATGAACCTGCTAGGGTTTGTGGTCGATCTTTCGATGAGAGGCGTGAGATAACTCGATTGGTGGATGGAGATGACGTTCACGGCCTGACTACAGCCTTCCAAGACCGCGCCTTAGCGACCGATACACCACTTCCAAAGGCCGTCACGATCTTGTGGAGCGCGACAACCAGCCACTAGGGCTCCCGTCCTGCAAGCAATCGAAAAACTAGCAAGAATGAGGAAACAAGCACTGAAATTGCAAGATGTAATTGAAAGTTTCAATCTAAATCTTATTATGAGTGGGGTTTCGAAAACAAGGAGACGGGCGGCTGGATCAGCACGCGCGCCTTCAAGCAAGTAGCGACGGCTAAACTTGACCTAAACAAAACCCAAGTGTTCCTGGTGGCGGCTATGGGGAATATAACATGGGAAGGACGACCACAAGAGAGTTTGGGTCGTTCTCCAAACCTAGGACATGTCCCTATTGGACTCCAAACGATACAAGCCCATTGGGCTAAATTAAGGTGACGCAGCACCCTTGACAGAAAGACCTCTCGGTAGTTGTTGGCCTATTGACGCTGCCTCTAGATAGATATGAGTATGAGACCTGATCCATATGAAAATAGACTTGACAAGCTTTCCAACAAGTCTGATTCATCCCAAACCGACTCCGTATGTAACCGTGGCGATCGTAACGAATTGGAGGTGTGCTGCAGTCCGAATCCAGCCTACGCAAGTCCTTTTCCCTCTTGGTCTTCTCCTTGATTCCTAATTAAAACAAAAGTGCACGTGTCTCCAAGATCTAAACAAGATGGACAAGAACTCAAGAAGGAACTCACTTGATGATTAAGTTTGCGAGCACGCGCACGAGTAATAGGACCAGCAAGTATTGGCGTGGCTGACTTGGATGTATGATTACCAGCAAGTATTGGAGTGGCTGACTTGGATGTATGATTAGTGTTGATGTCCTCATCACCACATGCACTGGACTAGTGAGTGGAGTGTTCTACCTTCCCCCTGAGTGTGATTTCTAGTCGTGAGCCAGTTGAGGGCTGCAGGCTGCTGAGACAAGCCGAGAGGGAGTTGGCTTGTTGACACGAGTCTGAGATGGTGTTGGAGGAGTTGGGATGGTGAATTAGAGATGGATGGTGATGGATGTTGTGGGCTTGGGAATGTGTTTAAAACTTGACTACTATATTGTTTAAATACTTGATTACTTGCATAGGAAAACCCCAGCCTTTATAGGATCCTTTTGTTATATCCATGTTTTGCATCCAATTTTCACAAAGCAATGCATAGGGTGGGAGTGTGGCCAGTACAAATTGTACTAAAAATTTGGTTTTAGGTTCAAGGAGTGAGTACTGTTCTGGGGAGTACAGCGAATGAGGGTTTCGTGTCTACGCTCAAGTTGGATCGAAGATGATAGCTTCTACACCTCAAGCTTTTAAATTTTATGCTGCATGAACTCTAATTCCCCTATGTGGTGATGTAATAAGTTATTGTAAACCTCTCTATTGCACTCTTTTGTTTGATATATGGATTATGGTATTCAACTGTTATCGGGTAATGTGATTTAAATGGTCATATTACACTTTGACTCTGTGGATTTCCCTTCATGGAAATCGAGGTTGTTTCAGTCGTCCTACCCCGCATCCAGCAGGGCTGTCTCCTCTAGCTGTGATTGGTCTGAGGCCGTCTCCTCCGGCTGCTGTTGCTATGGTAGGCTCGAAGATACCGGCTCCTCCTGCTGCTGTTGTTGTGACTGCTGCTGTTATTGATGTTGCTGCTGCTGCGGTGGGCCCAAGGGCTGCCGCTCGTCCTCCTGTTGCTTTTGAAGCTGCTCGCGCTTCTGCCGCTCCTCCCACTCGTGCAGCCCTAGTGGCCACGACGACCACGACAACTGCTATTGAGGGATTTCCACCCCCGCCTCGTGTGGACACTCCACCATCTCCTCCGCATCACGAGTAGAGGAATCAGCCCCCTCATCCTCGATGGTGATGGGGGCATCCTTTGTCGACCCTGGCACCCGGCCGCTGGCAACACCCTCAAGCTCGACGGTGCTAGGAGGCATCTCGGTCCGCTCCCAGTCCTGGGCGATGTCGCTGTCCACCAAGGTCTCCGAGGTGCTCGAGCCTGCAACAGAAGTAGCGCTCGTTAGCCTACCCTGAGCCATAGCGGCACGGGCCTTCACAAGCCAAGCAGCCACGGCCGTCGACTGAGACCCCAAAGTAGCACCTGACGCTGATGCTGCCATCCTCGTGGCGACATCGATCTTGAGCTGCTTGGCGGGAGAGGGAGTTGCCACCTTCGTCAGACGCTTGAGCCTGAACATGCATGAGCAGAGGATGTTAAACATCCTATAAAAGGCAAAAAGGGAAAACAAAACCATGAAGTACAAAAACTTACCCCATAGGAATAAGGGGCGCCCTCCCGGGCACCCTCAAACCGCCTGGGGGCTTCTGAGCCCCCCTCTTCGATGATTCCTTGCTGGACCAGAGCCGCCCGGGGCCACGTTTGGCAATGCTTGTGGTGTCCTCTGCTCCTCCAAAGCCATCCAATCCCACGTCCGCGCGCCGAGTGTCGAAGATCTAGTATGGGGCGGCGGCGTGCTGGACTTGCCCCGTGACGAAGACAGCGGAGTCCCCCATCGCGTGCGCCACGACGTCGCCCCCCTAGGCTGAGGGGATGGTTATCCTCCTATCCCGAGGCTGCTCTGAGGTCCTCACCTCTTGACCTTTGGTAGATGTTGGGGCCTCCCTCGACACCTGAGAAGTCGACCCCGCCTCGACCATCTCCTCGTAAAGCAGACATCAGTTCGGCGGGGGATCGGGCAGCAAGGCGTCAAGACGTGCCTGCACCTCTTCATCATCATTGCCCTCTTCTTCCACCCCCTCCTCTTCTTTCAAGGAAGACTCTTCCTTCAGAAGCCCCTCGCACCTCTGCTTCACACAACGTTGGTCACGCGCCAGGCGTTCGAGGCTCTTCTTCTTCCTCTCCTTCTTTTTCTTATCCTTATTCTTCTTTTGCTGGTGGGCAGTAAAGCGTCTCACCTGATGTTGGGGAACTGTTGGGAAACAACTTTTACATACAAACTCCCATCTCAAACTTTGGAGCTAAAAACAAACTTTTTATCATAAATATTTGATACAGTATAGTATTCGGTGAAGATGACGTGGATACTTTGCTATAATTATTTTGGATTTCGCATATGTGTCCTCACATGTCTTAGGTGAAGATGACTTCGCTGGACTTTCGGAGACCAGCGAAGTTAACAAGGTAGCTTCGCATGGTGAATCGGCGAAGCTAATAGCTGGGTCAAGAAACTATGATCAAGTCTGGAGCAGTTTAAGAAGACAAAAAGATAAGGATGAAGTGTGTTCCACCACTTCGCTGAGTTGTTTTTAGCTGAATGTATAGGGAACTTAATATTCGATCTTGAAAGATTTTGCTATTATGGCGAAGCCTGGGGGTCTATAAATACCCCCTGGGGTGTAAGCTTTTGGGACAGAATGAAATACAATTGCGACCAGCATATTGTTTTCTTCTTACATATATTTGTGTGATTTCATCTACCAACATCTGGCACCATCTGTTTGTGTGATCGAAGACACTCACGACCACCAAAATGGGAAGACCTAGTAAAAAGACAGTTCTGACCAATGGCAACTCCACTCAAGATCCAATTATAGAAGATGCAACAAAAACTGAAATCAGACGTGTTCAAGAAGAAGAAGAAACTCAGAACGAAGAAAGAACACTCAAGAAACTCGAGGATCAACTCTAGCTAGAAGAAGCAAGAGCGAAGACAAGGGACAAGTCCCTGAAGCAAAAAATTGTGGAAGCAGAAGCAGAAATAAGAAAGCTCAACGAAGAGATAGAAAATGAAAGCGAAGTCACGATTCAAGAACCAAACTCAGCAAGCAAAAACACGAACAGCAAAGACAGCTAAAGCCAAATAGCAACAATTGACACAGAGTCACCTCTGTCAATCGACATTCAGCTAGCGAAGTGGCCAACAGGATTCAAATTCAACATCATCCCAACTTGCAATGGCATGTCTGACCCAAGAAAATTTCTCATGAGCTTTGAAGCAGTAGTTACATCAAGCGGGGGAGATGCGAACACTCTAGCAAAGTCGCTCATCATGGTAGTAAGAGGACCAGCACAGTATTGGTACTCTTCACTAAAGCCAAGGTCAATCAAATCTTGGGAACAACTTCGCACAACTCTTCTCTTAGATTTTCAAGGCTTACAAAGAATTGAGCTCACAAGCGATGATCTTTTCAACATCAAGCAGCAACCAAAGGAACTGCTGAGCCAGTATTACAAAAGATTTGTACAAGCAAAATCCTAAATCCCAAACATACCAGACAAAGTTGTCATCATTGCTGCAATCAAAGGACTGCGGGCAGGCCAACTTTCTTCCCACTTCAAAAAGAGCAACCACAGTGGAAAAGTTATATGAAGAAATGAGAAAATACTGTGAATCCGATGAAGACTACAGAAAAAGAATAGAAGAAGAAAATGGAGAAAGAAACATGTCAAGATCAAATAGCAATTCCCAACACTCAAGAATAAATGCTGAGCGAAGACCATTTCAGAGGATAAATCACATCAGCAACATGAGCGAAGCTGCCAGTCAAGGTCCAAGATCAAATAGTCAAAGAAATTTTCAAAACAACAGAAGTTACAAGGAAAACTTCCAGCAAAGGGCAAACTACAACAATCAAAGTAGAAACTTTGAAAGGAAAATTTTGAGGCCCAAAGAAATGTACTGTATCATACATGGCAAAGGGGCTAGTCACACATCAAGATGTGCCCAAGAGTAAAGAAAAGCATTGAAGAAATGCATGAAGAGAATAGAGCAACTTCGCAGCTAAAAGTCATCAATCATCTAGCTCCCCAAAGAACAAGTTACTTGCCAATAACTTACCCTCAGCACATGTTGCCACCACCTTCGCCAATCTACAATTGCCAGCCACTAGCAGCATGTCCGCAAAATCAATGGGGCCCAAGTCAGTAGCAAAGTTTCCACCCTGAAAGTTCAGTAGCATATAACAATCACCAAATTCAACACAACAACAACATGCCCAAAGCGTCAACAAGCAATGGGAATGCAATCATCCCAAGCAAAGGTAGAATTATGACAATCTTTGGAGGAAACAACATGGAGCTTGATACAAGAAATGAAAGAAGAAATTATTTCAGAAGAGTAAATTCCATAGCAGTCGAAGGTCCATTCAAGAAAACAAGATGGTCCCACATGCCAATCACATTCTCAGAACAAGATCTCAAGCTCAAAGATTACCCTCCGGTGACCACATGCAATGGTCATACTAGCAAACATTGAAGGTTGGGCAGTATCAAAAATTCTAATAGATGGTGGTAGCTTAGTAGATATCATATTCACAAGAACTCTAGATGCAATGCAAATTGACAGAAAAATCTTGGGAAGAGCCGAGCACCCATTAGTTGGCTTCGGCGAAAAGAAAATAAACTCTGTCGACAGAATTGTCTTGCCAGTCTCATTCGAAACTATGAATAATGCGAGAACAGAGCAAATAGCATTTGATGTTGTTGAAATGCATAGACAATACAATGCAATCTTTGGAAGAGGAAGTTTAAATGCTTTCGAAGCCATAGTAAGCTACCCATACTTATGCATGAAGATGCCAGCAGTCAATGACATCATAACTATCTTCGGCGATCAAATAGAGGCAAGAAACATAGAGAGAGATGCAAGCCCAGCTTTCAAAAATATCCACGTGATACAAGAAGCAGAAGAAGATGATGAGCTTGAAACTAAAAATGAACTAAAAACGCAAAGACACAAGAAAAAGCGAAGCCTTGCGAAGACACAAAGAAAGTATCACTCGACCCAATGGTGACAGAAAGACAAGTTATCATCGGCACAAATTTATCAAAAGAAGAAGAAGAAAAGATAATACAAGTCTTGCAAAGTAACAAAGATATCTTCGCCTGGTCTGCACAAGACTTAGGAGGAGTAAGCAGGGATGTCATAGAACACAAGTTAAACATCGACCCAAACTTCAAGCCAAAAAAGCAAAAACTCAGAAAGTTGTCCGAAGACAGAACACAAGTCGCGAAAGCTGAAGTCCAAAGATTGCTAGATGCAAAAGTCTAAAGAGAAGTACAATTCACAACTTGGCTCGCAAACATAGTCATGGTGCAGAAGAAAAAGTGGAGAATGTGTATAGGCTTCACAGATCTCAACAAGGCATGTCCAAAAGACAACTTCCCTCTACCAAGGATAGATACTCTAATAGACCAAGCAGCAGGAAGTGAAATGCTCAGTTTCCTCAATTGCTATTCAGGCTACCTTCAAATTTGGATGAAAAAAGAAGATGAAGAATACACAAGTTTCATTACACCATTTGGAACTTACTGTTTCCAAAGAATGGCCGAGGGGCTTCGCAATGCAGGAACAACTTTCATCAGAATGACATCCACAGTCCTCAAAGATCAAATACCAAGAAACTTGCTTGCGTATGTTGATGACTTGGTAATCAAAAGCAAAAAAAGAGAAGACCATGTCGAAGACTTACAAGAAACCTTCTCAAACCGTAGAAAAGCAAATCTAAAGTTGAACCTAGAAAAATGCACATTTGGAGTTCAAACAGGCAAAATTTTGGGGTGCATCGTATCTGCAAAAGGAATTGACGTGAATCCAGAGAAGGTGAAGGCAATATTGAATATGCAAGCACCAAGAAACATCAAGGACATCCAAAAGCTGACAGAAAGATTAGCTTTGCTGAATAGATTTATATCCAAATTAGCTGAGCGAAGCCTCCCAATATTTCAAGCACTAAAAGGGAAAAAGAAAAAACTCAACTAGGGTCAAGCACAACAAGAAGCTTTCGAAGAAATAAAGAAGGATCTATCCAACCCCACAACTTTGGCAACACCTGACCTAATGGCAGATTTTCTACTATATGTATTAGCAAATGAAAGCATAGTTAGTGCAATACTGATGCAAGAAGAAGAAAATGAGCACTCAATAAGACAAGCTCCAGTATACTTCGCATCCGAAGCTTTGTCTGGATCAAAAATTTTCTATTCAGAAATCAAGAAAATCGCATATGCAGTACTTATGGCATCTAGAAAGTTGAAACACTACTTTCAAGCACACAAAATAAGAGTACCAACAAATCAACCCCTCAAAGAAGTGCTACAAGGCTGTAAGTCCTCAAGGAGATTGGGAAAATGGGCTACAGAATTGTCTCAATACTTCATCAAATTTGAGAAAAGAACAACAATAAAATCTCAAGTGTTGGCTGACTTCATAGTAGATTGGACACCTTCAAACTAGAATCAAGAAAGAATGGAGCAGCCAGAATGGATAATCTATTGTGACGGCGCTTGGGGCTTCGCTGACGCAGGAGCAGCAGCAATCATAACCTCACCTTCTGTAATCAATCTCAAATACGCAGCAAGACTAGACTTTCAATGCACCAACAACATTGCAGAATATGAGGCAGTATTGTTGGGACTTCACAAAGCAAGAGCAATGGGAATTCAAAAGCTAATAATCAAGATAGATTCTCAAGTTGTGGCTGGGCACATAGAGAAAAATTACAAAGCAAGAGATCCAGAGCTAGCAAAGTATCTCCAACTATTGAGGGATCAAGAAAAACACTTCGCTGGATTCATAGTGAAAAGTATCTCAAGAAATGATAACACATATGCAGATGAAATTGCAAAAGACGCCGCCCAAAAGTTAGAGCTACCACCAGAAGTATTCTTCCAAACTATCACCAAAGCCTCAACAAAAACAAAAGTTGAACAACCAAAAGAAGTACACATCATAGAAAGCGCAGACTGGAGAGCTCCAATTATGGCATTCCTCAAAGGATTTTACGAGCCAGAAAATGAAGTTGATGAAATAAGAATGAAGCAAAAGACCAGAAGTTATAAAATCATCAACGAAGAACTATAGAAGGAAGGAGTTTGCCAACCACTACTAAAGTGCATCTCAAGAGAAGATGAGAAAAACTTGTTGAAAGAAATACATGAGGGCTGCGGATGTCACGCTGGGGCTAGATCAATAGTTGGAAAAGCTTTCAGATAAGGGTTTTTCTGGCCAACTGCCCAAAGTGACAGCAAAGAAATCATTCAGACTTGTCACAATTTTCAAATGGTAGGAAGTAAAGTCAATGCACCAGGAACAAACCTACAACCAATTGAACCAACTTGGCCATCGCAAGATGGGGAATTGACATAATTGGAAAGTTACCTCTAGCTCAAGGCAATTACCAATACGCAATAGTTGCAGTTGAATATTTCACCAAGTGGATTAAGGCGAAGCCAATCACCAACATGTCCTCTCACACAATGAAAAAATTCCTATGGCAAAACATCATACGCAGATTTGGAGTCCCAAGACACATCACAGTAGATAATGGAACGCAATTCGACTGCGAAGACTTCAGGGAATATTGTCAGTCAATGGGAATCAAACTTTGCTTTGAATCAGTAAGACACCCACAGTCTAATGGAGTAGTCGAAAGAGCAAATGAGATAATTTGCACTAGAATTTTAAAGTGCTTAACAGACCTGAAAAAAGGAAAATGGGTCGACGAAGTACCAAGAGTAATCTGGTCTCACAACACTTCAAAACCGAGGCTAACAGATTTTCTCCATTCAAGTTACTTTATGGAGATGAAGCAATGACTCCCGAAGAAATAAAATACGAAGGTACAAGAACAAATAATCAAATGACCACAGAAGAAGACCAAGCAACAAGCAAAGATTTGCTCAAAGAAGAAAGAAACAAAGCACTTGAAAAGATCAAGAAGTACCAACTTGAAACAAAGAAGTGGTACAACAAGAAAGTCAAGCCAAGAGAGTTAGCACCAGGAGATTTTGTCCTCAAAAGAAAAAGAGATGAAGACACAGTGGGAAAATTTCAACAAAAGTGGGAAGGCCTTTCATCATCACAAGAACAAACAAAGAAGGTGCGTATCACCTAGCAAATTCGAAAGGTGAAGAACTCAGTCACACTTGGAATATAGAAGAACTTCATAAATATTATCCGTAGCTAAACTAGAAGAGTAGTTTTACTTTCTGCAAAGTAGAAGTAGAAGTTTCATTCCAAGCAACTTTACAATTCAAAATATAATCGAGCTGCACTCTTTTTCCACTCAGGGGAAACCCTTCGCAGGGTGAGTGGTTTTTTAACGAGGCAGTCTCTTAGTAAATCTCATGGAATATAAATGAGAAAGTAGTTTCCCCAAAGATACGTCTCCACATGGAAGTATAAAATGCCGAAGAGTATATCCAACATATACTCCAATATCGGCACAAATTTAACAAAACTAAGTTAGCATCAACATTTTATTAAATCTAAAATATGCTAACTTATTCAACTCAAATAAGTCCAAGGCAAATTTCTCGATTTCATTTCACTAAGGTGAAAATGTTTTTAGCTTCTAAGGAAGCGTACGCGTCCACTTTGAACGAAAAAGAAGGGACGGCATTTCAAAATTTGCTAAGGCAAATTTTTTGACTTCATTTCAGTAAGATGAAAATGTTTTCAGCTTCTAAGGAAGCGTACGCATCCACTTCGCACGAGAAAGAAGGGACGACATTTCAAAATTTTCTAAGGCAAATTTTTTGACTTCATTTCACTAAGGTGAAAAATGTTTTCAGCTTCTAAGGAAGTGTACGCGTCCACTTCGAACGAAAAAGAAGGGACAACGTTTCAAAATTTGCTACGGAAAATTTTTTGACTTCATTTTACTAAGGTGAAAATGTTTTCAGCTTCTAAGGAAGTGTACGCGTCCACTTCAAATGAAAAAGAATGGATGGCGTTTCAAAATTTTCTAAGGCAAATTTTTTGACTTTATTTTACTAAGGTGAAAATGTTTTCAGCTTCTAAGGAAGTGCACGCGTCCACTTCGCACGAAAAAGAAGGGATGGCATTTCAAAATTTGCTAAGGCAAAATTTTTAACTTCATTTCACTAAGGTGAAAGTGTTTTCAGCTTCTAAGAAAGCGGACGCGTCCACTTCGAACAAAAAAGAAGGGACGGCGTTTCAAAATATGCTAAGGCAAATTTTTTGACTTCATTTCACTAAGGTGAAAATGTTTTCAGCTTCTAAGGAAGTGTACGCGTCCACTTCGCACGAAAAAGAAGGGACGGCGTTTCAAAATTTGCTAAGGCAAATTTCTCAACTTCATTTCACTAAGGTGAAAATGTTTTCAGCTTCTAAGGAACCGTACGCGTCCACTTCACTTGAAAAAGAAGGGACGGCATTTCAAAATTTGCTAAGGCAAATTTTTCGACTTCATTTCACTAAGGTGAAAATGTTTTCAGCTTCTAAGGAAGCGGACGTGTCCACTTCGAATAAAAAAGAAGGGACGGCATTTCAAAATTTACTAAGGCAAATTTTTTGACTTCATTTCACTAAGACGAAAATGCTTTCAACTTCTAAGTAAGCGTACTTGTACACTTCGCACGAAAAGGAAGGGACGGCGTTTTAAAATTTGCTAAGGCAAATTTTTTTGACCCTTTTTCATTAAGGTGAAAGTGTTTCAAGCTTCTAAGCGAAGCGCACGCGTCCACTTTGCGCGACAAGGAAGGGACGACGTTTCAAAATTTGCTAAGGCAAATTTTTTGAACTTGTTCCACTAAAAAGAAAGCATTTTCAGTCTCCAAGAGAAGTATACATGTCTACTTCGAACAAAAAGAAGGAACGGGGTTTTAAAATTTATTAAATTCTTCAAATCGGTCTCGTCAGAGCAAAAAGTTACTAGTCCTTAAGCGAAGCACAGACAATCACCTCAAACAGAAGTAGGATCTTCAAAAAATAAAAGATGATAAAATTCGAATCGATTATACAATACTCATTTACAAGCGAAGGTAAACTCACACACTTCGCAGTACAACAAGATGTCTTGCAATACAACTTATCCAATTATAAAAATGTGTGCACAAAATTAGTCATCTCGAGAACTAACTACTTGGCAGCATCACCAAGTATGTCACTCACAACTTTATTAATAATATCGTCCATTTCACGGCATTAATAGTCTTCACAAACATTCACCAGCGAAGTACATGACTCAGATGACTATAAGAAGAAGTTTGAAAACAAAGTCCAACCACAAGAAAGTAAACGTTACACGTCGAATTTTTACCTGTGCAAAGTTCGTGAAATCAAAAACTCAACAATTCGGAGGCCTGATACTACGGTATCGTTTATTCATCTATAAAAAATTTGTAAGATAGAATCACCAGAAAAGTTCAAGTTTAAAATAACGAAAGAAAAACTTACGGGCATGAAAATCATCGACATCACAACCATCATACTTTGCTCGAAAGTCATAAAATTTGCTAGGCTCGAAAATGAAGTTATCCTTAGACATTAACAGCGGGGTAATATCTTTGACATCCTGCACAGGCTCAGCATGAGGAACCTGTGCAGGATGGACAAAATAGTCAAACAACCTCCAAGTGTGTGCTTTACAAAGATGATAACTTAAAAATAAATGTATCTTGAAACTCCCTCATCTCAAAAAAGAAAGGAAAACTAGAGCCTAAGGATGGCCGCGACTAACAGTGCTCGATCCAGCACCACTTTGACCCTTAGCTCTGGCTTCCCTCTTTGCAATCTCCTCGGCCTCCTTCTGAGCAGCTTCTGCTTCTTTTGCAATTTGCTAAACAAAAAGAAGAGTCAGATAAAAACAATAGCAATAGCACAAAATAAGAAAAACACAAAACATACCTTCTGCAATTTCTCCTTAGCCTTATCAAAACAATGAGTTCGGCCACCAGACCTCCAATATTGCTCAAGATACTTGTTGCATAACACTTGTGTAGACCTCGCAACATTAACCAAATCACTTATAGGGGGAAACTTGTAATTGTCATCACAAAGCTGCGCAAACAAAGGATCTTGGCTCTGTTTCATCAAGTGAAACAATGCACGAGCAGAATAGTAAACCCCAATGTCAACTGTGGTCTCTATAACATGAGACAAGTCTTCATACTGACGGCAAAGCCAACTAAAGAAACTGTCACGGTCACCTAGATCCCAACATTTCTCACCAGGCCTCGCTCCAAACTTATCATAGCTTTCAAAACAGAGTTCCCAAATACGATTGCAGTTATCGAAGAAAGATTTGTCTTGCTCTACCAATTTTCTCTCAATACGTCGCATACCTTCTTTCACCTTTTCATTCTCTGCAACAATCTTCTTCATCTCTTCCTCCTTCTTCTCAACATCAGCAAGAGCACTAATTAACCTAGTCTCTAAATTGTTATGAGCTTCAACGGCATCAGCTCTCTCTTTCTTCTTTCCCACAAGTTGCTTTTTTAGATTCTGGATCTCAACCTGATAATCATGCTCGCGAAGGGAAAATTTTTTCTCCTTTTCCTCTAACCTCGCTCGCAAACCTCTCATCAAGAGAGAACCTTTGTACATCATAGATAAGCTAGCGTCAGCAACTTCGAGCAAAGGCTTCTTCGATATTTCAAGCTCCGCATCAAGGACAGTGAAAGTCTCATCTATGCACTTGGATAGCTGAACCTTAGAAGTGCGAGGCATCATCCAAAGTTTATCAGCCCCAATACCTATAAACTTAAAGCAGTCAAGACCCAAACCTTTGTCTTGACAAAACTCTAAACCCTGCCTTAGTGCTTCAGAAACTTCCCCTTCACCAACAGCAGGAGCAACAGGAGTTGCAGGGTCCTGCTGAACATTCTTCATCTTGCTAAAGTCAACATTCTTTTGGGGAGAAGATGATACATGAGGAAAAATTGTTTCTGCAAAAATAAAAACCAAAGAATTAGCAAAAGAAAACAAAGCAAGACAAAAGGAAACACGCAGAAAGAATATTTACCAGTGGAAACACGGTCCCCCAAAGTACAATCAACCCTTTGACCAATTTCTACATGAATAGTAGAATTCAACAAGCGCGTCAGCCGTTCCTTGTTAGTTACTTCATCAAAAACCTCATACACACTATCTTCAAAATCAAGAGTATAAACCCTTGAACCACAAACTTTTTTTGAAACTTTATCCACCTCAACTTTGCCAACATTAACTATGGCAGGAATTTCAACCAAAGTCGTCTTCCTTACATCAGCATTTTGATCATGAGACCCGATAACTGGAGCTCCAGAACCAGGCTTCGGCGAAGCAGGCTTTTCAGCCCCTTGGGAATCTTTTGCAGTAGTTTCTTTCTAAGAAATTAGCTACTCAACTCCAGCTGGATCCTCAGTAGGAAAACTTTGATCTTGCAAATTCTGCAATGCATCATTTAGCGGACTTAGTGAAGGCAAAGTTACACCACAAGAAAACATCACAACAATTTCTCTCACCTCATCTTCAGCATACTGAGTTAGTGAAACACCCGCATCATCAACAGCCTTTGCAATCTCACCACCATCTTTCCTAGAACCACCCAAGCCAGCAATCACATTTCCTTCAATATCCAAACTTTGTTCAAGGACAGCTTGGATATCATCCACATCCAACAAACAAGAAGGACTTTGATCCTTCTTCAATTTCTTTGCGACAACTTTGCCAGCACCACCACCAGCCTTGCGCTTACCAGCCTTAGCAACTGTTTCCTTCTCCTTCTTTTTACCCTATTTCTTGTCACAAGCATAAGCAGGAGGAGGTCTTTCACCATACTCAACATTAGCAACCTCAAAAACTCTGTTCAAGAATTATAGTTCTCACCAAGTATCTTGTCAATGTTATTCTTCTCGCTCAAGAAATATTTTCCAAGCAAATCCTCAACACGACTTTCTACAGACTTCACGAAGTCTTCATCTGTAGCAAAGGCCCTAGGACAGTGAAAATCGTTGTCTGGATATTTATAATTGATACCCTGAACTTTTTTAGGATAAAAACATTAAAAGGACCATCCTTTTTTCAATGGCCAAATCCTAGCAGCAGCATATTCTTCTACAAGATCTCTGGCACACTGTAACGAAGCTATGCACTTGTATGCCATAATAGCAGTCTTCAATATCATGGAAGTAGGGAAAGATAGAGATAGCTTAAACTTTTCAACCTCCATCCTAGTAGCCATCGGATATTTCTTCACCAACCTCTTTGTAATAGGTTCCCACTCTTCAACCATGGGCACTTTATGATAAACCAATATCTTGACCAATCTCCAACACCCCACTTATTCTTCGTTGCCGAGGAAACTTGAATGGCATTGCGAGCCGTTTTAAAGCTAGAACAAGTAAAGTACTTGGTAACCACTCGTCCATCAAGTACAAACTCTTTGATTTGAGTATGCATCTCAAACAACTCACAAAAAGCGGCAATATCAGCATTAGCTTCCTGGGACTTCACAGCCCAAACAAACTGAGCTAACCTAACCACTCCATTAGGCGCCAAGTGATGCATCTGAATGTTGAAGGCCTTTAGCACATCTGATGTGAACTAGGTTCCCGATCTTCCATCAGTTCAAGATAAACAACGATTTGGTGGAGCACGACACACCGATCCGGCTTCAGATCACAAAGACCCGAACCTGCAACCTTAGCACCATGTCTCCTCTGGTTATCAACCGTGTCACCAACTGGTTGACCTCACCAAGAAGGCTAATCCCTGCTGTGAATTGAAGAACACAAGCAAGAACAAGATAAAACGCAACTAAGATTGAAGTGACAATTGCGGATATATGATTAAGCACACGACTGTGGGGTTTCACAAACCGATAACAGCGACTGTTCAATAATAGATTGATCTAAAGCAAAACCCAAACCCTAACGAGGGCGGCGGCTACTGAATATAATGCCTAAGGGTTGTCACACCCCCTGGATGCGCCCCCCTAACGGGCTCAAACACGATACACGGCCCAACGGACCAAAAACTATGGTGCAGCACTGGAACAAATTCTGGACGCTGGCTTGTTTTGATGTTTCTTGAGGACTCAGAAGGAATTTGGACCTCAAACCAATGCCATTGGTTTTCTTATGAAATTATCTTTCCAACCATGGGTAGAACGTCAAAAACAGAGTCCGTATGCGTCCTGGGCTTCCGTTTTAATCTGTGCTGGTCCTGGAGGCCGAGGCAGACTCGAACTCGAATTGGGCTGGGCCTCCGTCTTGTCTTGGACACCCTTGCTGGCCACCAAAAGTGGTGGCCAGGGTGGAGGACGTCCAAGGGCTTCCTTTATGAGTTCTCCATCTACTTGGGTCATGCTTCCACTTGGTCCAGGGTCCCAAGGATGAAAAACAAGCCCATGACGACGACGTAGCTTCTCGATTACACTCCGGATGGATGAGTTATGGCCTTCCCAATGAAGCATTGTCAGGCTACCGATGAACCAAAAGTTGAACTTTGTTGAACTTGCATTTTGAGACACATTTGTACCTACAATCAAATATTGACACGGACATGTGGAACCAAGTGAATTATATCCAAAGTCACTATACAAATGTAGGAATGACATCACCTTATAATCAATGGTCGTATCCGAAGGTGTCATGTCCTCATCATTCTCCCCTTCTTGACAACAAACCGTCCTCGGTTTGAGCTTAGTTGCTGGACAGGTTGTTTGTAGTAGCCAAAATTGCTCCCCTTCTTGAAATTGAACCTGTTTCTTTATACGAAAACTTGGGGAACACGACATAGTAGGATGATAGCAAGTGCAGCCCTCTAGTAGATCATAATTATGTACAACAAAAGGAGATTTCAGATTGGAACAAATATAAACTCGATGCACCATATAGTCTCCTTTACAATTATATTTGCCAATAAAGTGATAAGTATGACTAGAAAACCATGAAAATTCAGCACATAAAAATTTTTCCTTCAAATAGTTTAGTTCACATAGAGTATCAAACTCAATATAACCTAAAGTATCTAAAGAAGATAATAATTTCAGCTCATCCATTTCACTAATAATTGGCAATAAAACATTAGTTTTAGCACATATTTTTGGTAACTCTTCTTTATCACAATGAGCATAATGAAAGTCATTTTGGGACAAAAGTAAATCAGATTTGGTGTGCACTAAATGTTGCTCACATGAGGTTGTGAGCACCTCATTATCTATCATGTCATCCTCTCTCTTTTGTATGTTGTCCTGCAAAAGATTAGGCGTAGCAAGAGGAACAACAAAAGACTGTTCTAGTTGATGCAACTTATCATTTGAATTATTTACAAGATATGGATTAACAAAAAATTCTCTCGATCAAAATTTTCATATCATTCCATGTGAAAGGTTTATCTAAAGAACTTAAAGACTCCCACCAAGATAAAGCTGAATGTCACAAAACATTAGTTGCATTCTTAATCTTTCTCCTTTCACACATACGACATTGTGCAAAAATATTATCTATTTTACTTTCCCACTCAATGTACTCATCAGCACCAATACCATCATAAGTAGGTGGGCAAGAAAGGATAAAGCGACCTGCGGGAGGAGGTGCAGCAGCAATAGTCTGTGTCTCATGCTTCGTTGATGTCTCAAATAGGTGAGTGTTGTGACCTGTCATTGTTAGCATCAAACAAGAAAACACGCAAGTATGAATTATCCTATCAGCTACTTGGATGTGATCAAGTAGTAAAGTCGCACCCTCTCAAGCGTCTTACCAAGCCCTTACAAGTGTTCTTACCAAAGTAAAGCAGTAGACAGTACAACCGGTGGCTGGTTCATGATACCTGTGAGGATGTGGCACCAAGATTGCAAGGCTCTTCCTCTGTACCGATCAGAAGTATATGTGGAGCTTGGGAGGCACAATATTTAGTAGCAAGGAATAGCAATAATTAATTTCAGAATTGCAAAACTGAAAAGTAGTCCCAAGCTAGTCTGTGTCGCCGGCCTAAACTTGTCCTAGACCTAGTTCAAGCAAGCAACAAAATAACACCGCACAATACTCAAAAGATGCAATCACTTCTGATTTTTTTCTCTTTTTTTGTGCAGTTTTTTTGCACCTTCTGCCTTTTCCTTTTTTTGTGCGGCTCTTTCTTTCTTTTTTTTACTTCAGAAGTGCCACAAAATATTTTGACAACTCAAACTGACACAAAATGTTTCAACAATGTACTCCTGTAGCCGACAAAAGATGGCCACAAAGGATTTTGTCGAGTGATCCCTCCACCAACTAGATAGAAGCAAAAAGAATCTGGAACTTTTACAATGATAACTCTGCTTTTCTTATTTATGACTCATGTGTAGTACAGACCTCTAGGAAAACAATCTACTTTCTGTCTCACATTCAAAACAGATCCATCTCTAATCAATGGCGATCAAGAGAAAAATATGTATTCTTTTTCTACTACCACAAAAGAAGGCAAATATATTTTCTCCAATAGACAGAACTATTGCAACAATGTTTTTCTTCTTTTTTTTGACTTAGAGAAGACAACTTCCAAGCTATAGACGTGGAGATGAAACTGAGATCTCGGAAACAGCAAGCATGATTTGACGCAAGGATTTGGGAAACACTGAGAACATGCACCGCCAAAAGTAAATATGCAAGACTAGATTGAAACAAAATCTAGACACGTCAAACACAAACACATGCAAGGGACAACCATTCAATAAAGCAAACTGAACTTAAAAATTGCAGCGGCACAAAGGGCGATAGGACAGCGGAAGAATAATGATGAACACGAATATTTTTGTAGGGCAAATTTTCTGGATTTATAGGACGAAGGCGAAACACTCGAACTAGGGTAAAATATGAATCTGACGGTATACCTGAAGCTATGATTACCACTTGATGTGAATTAGGTTCCCGATCTTCCGGATAAACAATACATTCATCCGGATATGGCTTCGGATTGGTCTCCGCAGGATCAGGCACCCACACTTAACTGTGCTCAACGAACTTCAATTGAACCATCTCATCAAGATGACTCTTTTTGAACAAAGTTTTACCAAAGGTCAATATAAAACCCTCTTCATCCTTGATCAAATCTTTGATAGACGCATCAACATCATCAAGATTTTCTTCATCAGAATCCACAGGTAAACTATCATCATCAACTTTTGAGCTCTCTTGAGATTGAACCTGATCTTGTAAGTCTCGCGAAGACATCTATAAAAAATCAAAACAACCCAGACAAGATCACAAAGCATAAAAGTTAAACGACACAAACCTCGCCAAAGTTGTCAAACACACTTCGCCTGAGAGCTCAAGAAAATCCGAACAAAAGTAACAGATGTTAGAAAATCTATCTCAAACTTTCTAGCTCAAGAAAAATTTTGGCAGAGTTTCCCTTCTTCTGAAAATGATAGCCTCAAGGGGGCCTCGCTATATATAGGCAAAGCTCGGTCAACCGGTCAAAACTAGCCATTGGATTCAAAATTCAAACAGGCCAACTCCAAATTTTGGACAGCGTTTGTTAGGCAAAGTTTCACATAAACTTCGCGGGATTCAGACCTTTAGAGTAGGCCTTCACCGAAAAGGGGCTGCTGTTGGGGAACTATTGGGGAACAACTTTGACATACAAACACCCATCTCAAACTTTGGAGCTAAAAATAAACTTTTTATCATAAATATTTGATACAATACAGTATTCGGTGAAGATGACATGGATACTTTGCTATAATTATTTTGGACTTCGCATATGTGTCCTCACATGTCTCAGGAGAAGATGACATCGCTAGACTTTCGGAGACCAGTGAAGTTAACAAGGCAGCTTTGCATGGTGAATCAGCGAAGCTAATAGCTGGGTCAAGAAACTATGATCAAGTCTTGAGCAGTTTAAGAAGACAAAAAGATAAGGATGAAGTGTGTTCCACCACTTCGCTAAGTTGTTTTTAGCTGAATGTATAGGGAACTTAATATCCGATCTTGCAAGATTTTGCTATTATGGCGAAGCCAGGGGGTCTATAAATACCCTTGGGGTGTAAGCTTTTGGGATAGAATGAAATACAATTGCGACTAGCATATTGTTTTCTTCTTACATATATTTGTGTGATTTCATCAACCAACACCTGACAATCGGGATCATCCTCCTTGACCGGGGGCGTCTGTCGATGAAACCTCCTCGGCAGTCTACCACGGGATACCCCAAGGTAGTAGATTGCGATGAGGGTGCGCTCAGATCTATGACCTAGATGTGAGACACAAAATGAACAACCCGAACAACAAGGGTTTATCCAGGTTCAGGCCACTCAGAAGCGTAATACCCTACGTCCTGCGTCTCTGCTGCTATATTGGTGAGTACCTGAGTACAAGGGTTCCGGTCAGATGAGATCAGAAGAAGATGAGGTGTTCAGCGTATGTTGTAGGGGGGTCCTTGTCCGCCTTATATAGTCGGGAGACAGGGTTACATATCTAGGGTTTCCCTATGGTTGGTTATATTGCACCGTATCATTGGAGTATACGAACAGATCTAACTGACTAAGACTCCTTGCATGCCAAGCAGTCTTCAGCGCCCATGTGGCCCATCGACCTGGCTGGTAGCGGACCACGGGCTTCGTCTTGTTGTCCGGCCCACCGATTTGGATGATGATGGACTGGCCTTTGTCTTCTGGTCTGGGCCGTCTAAATCGAGTAGCCCAAAGTCTGGCTGTGAGGGTATACGGGGTCTATCCCCCCACAGCTAGCCCCCGAGCACCATGTATCTTGAGGAAATCACCGTCTTGACCTACGCCAAGCAATGAAGATACAGACCACGTGATACCGACCATGAAGATGTCGACCATGCAACGCCGACCAACGAAGATGTTGACCACATAATGCCGACCAGCAAAGATGCTGACCACATAGTGCCGACCAGTGAAGATGCTGATCACGTAGTGCCAACTAGTGAAGACGCTGGCCACGTAGTGCCGACCAGTGAAGATGCTGACCACGTAGTGCCGACCAGCGAAAACGCTGACCACGTAGGGCCGACTAGCTTCATCCTGAGCAGTCTGTAAGTCTGTTCCCGACCACAGCTTCTGTTAAGGAAGGTGATCTGTCAAAAGATGCATGGTGTTCCAAGAAAAATAAAAATTATTTTCACGTCTTGAAACATGGGCCCACGCTAACACGTGCCACAAAGTATCACTAGAATGCTAACATGAACAATTCATAGAGGTAAGAGCATCAAACCAGAGATAAAAAATAGGCCCAAGTCACCGTGAGGTGACATGGGCCCACGTAGTCCTAAGCTCGATAGAAGATAGAAAATGTTGTATTGAGCTTTTTAAGAAAAAGTAAAAAATACCAGCCAAATGTAGTCAATGCTAAATACCTGTTCTAGAACCTAAGGACAGAAAATAGGCCTAAGTCACCGTGAGGTGACGTGGGCCCACGTAGTCCCCAAGCTCGATAGAAGATAGGATATGTTGTATTGAGCTTTTTAGGAAAAAAGTCCAAAACAGCACTAACTCAACGGAGACCAGCATCCTAGGACTAGACGTGTTCCTCCAGCCTTGTAGTCCTTAGGTGTGGTCAGAACGAGCTGCGGGCTCAACTGGGTTGGACACCGAGAACCTGTGGTTCACAACTAGCACAGGGTGAGAAACTGTCGCATAGTCCCCAGGCATGCTCAGAACAGGTCATAGGATCGATTGAGTCAAGGACACCGAGAAACTATGGTTTGCAAGCAACACTAAGTGAAGAACTGCCAAAATTAGACCCTAGATTTTTAGGAAAAAGTCTAGGATGAACACGTGCATAACAACCGGGGTTGGATACGCAATCGTGCACATGGGGGAAATTAAATTATCCCGGCCCACACGTGCACTCGGGACCAGGACGGCCCACCAAGCCGCGTCCACATGAGTCAATCGTGGTCCAATCCTAGAAGTCAAACCGACGTCACCCGGTTAGTATAAATAGCGGGCGCCGCCAGGGGGAATTGATTACACATTGCATTCACTTGAACTCCCACTCTCTCCATCTCCTCGAGCGCTCTGTCTGCTACTCCCAAACAACTACTACCATTTTTGATCCCTCGCCCCAAATCCACCCGCCATGCTTAGCAATCAAGTGGATCTAGCATGTTTGCACCACTGCTGCTTTTCGCTTACCCCCTCAACCAGTCTCAGAGGAGATGGTGAGGAAAGGAGCCAAGAAGACAGAGAAGGTGGCCAGGTCCAATGTGTCGGGCCCGCAATGGCAGCAGTCGACCTCCACATGGGAGTCACTGCAAGCGCTTGTCGAGGAAGGCTTGCTGCCGCCGTACAAGATGGAGGCGTGGTGCGAGCCGCGAGTGGAGGATTCCCCCATCCCCGAGAGGGGGAATTTGTAGTTTTTGAAGATATGGTAACACGGGGATTAGGAGTACCTGTGAATGGGTTCCTCTGTGACCTGTGCCTTTACTGGATGATTTCCATCTACAATTTGAATCCCAACTCTATTCTTTCCATTTCCATCTTCATTGCCTACTGCGAGATGTTACTGGGCATCGACCCCCACTTTAACCTCTTCCACCACTTCTTCCTGTTGAGGAAGAAGGGGCTAAATCGGGAGGGTCCCAAGTCGCTGGTGGGTGCTAAGTGCGTCTTCGTGACGGGATGAAGGTGCATTGGCTAGGGAGCCAGTACCAATCAGCCCCCAAAGGGTGGAACACTCGCTGGTTCTATATGAGCCAAGATGTGGAAGGAAGAAGAGTGCCTATGATGTGACGCAGGTGCCGTAGTTCAACTTGAAGTGGTTAGATCCACCAACAATAGATGAGATGCATCAGGTGAACAAGCTGCTGACCTTGATTGACAACAAGATTGTCAATGGAGCACTGGTGGCGGGGACGTGGTTGACACGCCGGGTTCAGCTGTGCAAGGAGCGGGTGAACCACTTATATGAGTATGCTGGCCAGGCTGACCCTTCATGGGAGACCCGAGAGGGGACAACTCTAGAGGCGGTGGCCCAGCATTTGTCCTCGTTTTTTGAGAAATTCAACCCATCCACAGCTTTCGAGAAACACATGCACTGCTGTACGACCTTTCCCGACCACCACCAGAGGTAAACCAACCAATTCCACACATTGATTTGATTAGTGTATGCTAGTATGTGATGATGTCTGTATAACTTGGTTCATCTGACTGTCAGACATTGCTTGGACAGGATAGAAAGGACTTTTTTTCTTCGGTGCCGGTGGAGCCATGGCCTCAGGGTGAAGGGCAGGACAACCGGCGTAGAACCAATGAGTCCTGCTACAGAAGCAGGGCTCAAGCTGAGCGGGAGATGACTGTTGTCTCCAGCTCTGATGATGATGAAGTACCTACTGCTCGGGCCTATGGCAGAGGCTGTCAAGCCAAAGAAACCCTCTACTCTACTGTCCGGGGGCAAGTTGGACCTAGACGATGGAGCAGAAAGGGGATGCCCCAGCCACCCCAGAGTCATCAAACAATTATCTTATGACATTAAACCAGTGTCAAAGGAAACGACAAGCCCGGACGCCTCTAACAGGGAGGACACTGGGGCCCTCGTCCACAACGATACCCAGGAGGTCTGTACGGAACGGACTGCCACCCACACCTCCCCCTCAACAGGGAACTGCTACTTTACCCCCTCGGCCGGAGGCGGCCAGGACATCAGCACCACCATCACCATCTCTGCCGCCTGCACCACACAGGGCGGCCACATCTCTAGCCGGATTGCTTCGTGTTTGGGGCATCGAGAGGAGGCAAGGGAGCCAATCTCTACGGTGCGCCCCGTCGAAACAAACCAAAATAGTGAGGCATCGGGCTGAGTCCCCAGGCATGGCAGTGAGGCGACAAGTGGAGCCACAGGCGCTCCAAGCGGGGGAATAGTCCCGCAATTCAGAGGAGGGTTCCAGCGGTTAGCCGGGTAAGTGTTATTGAGTTCGCATATCTTGCATTTACTTGATTTTGTATTTGTTGTGAACAAACTATGACTGTAATGTGTCCTACAACCATGTTTCTCTGGCAATGACACCAACCCCGCCACCCAGCCAGACCACCGTGCCATCTGCCGAGCAGGTGAGGACTGGCGATGCGGCAAGTCCTCTAGGCGAGGGGAGGGGGCCAACAGCACTGCGACACCAACCAGGCCGTCCTTGACGTCGGCTTCGGATCCAGATGGACGGGTGGTACCTTTTAGGCTGGTTACCACCACGATAGGTCGTCTGCCAAAGCGTACGCCAGGCCAGGAGGGGCCGAGCACACCCACGCCCCCTGAGGTCGAGGAGTTGCCGAGGGTGCCGAAGATGTTGCGCACCGACTTGCCCTCACAATGCATCTACACATTGCGCAAGCTGGGGAAGGACAGCTTTGTGTCGTATGAGGAGATTTTAGACGACAACATCGAGGCAAGTGTCTAGGACGTGGTGAAAGTACTACTGGATAGAATCAAGGTAAGATTTGATCAAGATTTGCCCGCATGTTTTGAGCGTATCATTTGGACACTCACTGAGCAACCCATGATGTATATAGTCGCTGTATGAGACCAATGCTCAACATGGCAAGACCATAGATCGGTTTGCAGTGACCTGGGAGGAATGCAAAACCCTCCGGGTAGCCAAAGCTGATCTGGAGGCATAGGCCCAGGTCTACCGGGAGTGTGAGATCCAGCACAAGGAGGAGATTGCCACTTTGGGCCATAGGGTGGAAACCCTGGAGGAGGACAACAAGAGTAAGTAGACCTCTCTCACCCACACTGATACTTACTGTGTATTGATGGGCGCTTCTTGTAAGACTGAACAGCCAGCATGAAGCCATGGCTCAGGAGCTAGCTGGCCTGCTGGACCAAAAGGAAGTTGCTGAAGAGCAGGCCAAGGCAGACCAGGCATAGTTCGCTGAGCTGACTGGTAAGTAGAACAATATAGAATTGTTCTATGTAGTCTGCCGCATACTGGACAGACCAGGATATGCTAACCACCATTGTTTTGTTATCGTAGGCCTGTGAGAATGCTATCTGGCCCAGTTCCAGGTGCTGGAGGGCTCCATCTTCGTTCTCTAAGGAAAGATGCGGGGAATGATAGACCACATCAAGCCAGCATTAAGGTCCATATTCCGAGGAGAAGAGCTCCCTGCCGATCCCATAGGCGAAGCGGTTGTCGTCGCCGACCAGTGCAGGAGGCTTTGGCCAGTGGTCCAGGGGTTTGTCACAAAAGCTAGACACTATGCTATTGCGACTGCACTGGCCGTGGTCCGCTCCAGGTATCCGGAAGTGGAGCCGGTGGAAGCGCTCGGGATCGCACCAGAACTATCAGAGGCCGCCGCTAAAAATCTTGAAGCCTCATTGATGCCTGTCGTTGCCACCCTTGTCGATGACATGATTCTTATTGAAGATCCTGCACAGGGTGATGGTGGTTAGTAGGCTATGAACAATGTTTATATGTAGGAAAAAACACTGTTTGTAAGTTGTACCAAGCAGGTGGTGCTCAAAAACTTTTAGCCTTTAAATGTAGACAGGTTAGGCATGTTTAAGCAGGTGGTAAACATTTTGCTGTTTGCTTTTTTAGATGCATATTTTATGAGTAGTTCATTTTTTTGAAAAGATGTCATGAATTTAGTTTTGATCCCACCCTCAAAGCGAGCTAACTCTGTTGGGTAACTAGGGATGCACTAGTGAACGGCGTAGGACCACCTGGATCACTAGGTACCTAGCATCGTTAGAGAGCGACTGCTGAAATCTCCTAGTGCCATGTAGCGCGGAGCTGTAACACATCGTAAGAGTTTTGTGGATAGTGCCTTGTCAAGCCATTCTTGGCGGGCGAAAAACAAAGTTTAACTGAGACTTATGCAGGGCGCATGTATGACAGATGTGTGCACAAAAATAGGATTGAGATAGGAAAAGAAAACACTGAAGGAAACTGTATTAAATATCCGAATGACAAAGATTTAAGTACATATCTTTTTCTATGGATAGAAGCGTATGAGGTGGTCGATGTGCCATGAATTGGATTCCTTAACATCCTTCATCGTCTCAAGCCAATAGGACGTCAGGCGTGTGACAGCCTTGATCCTAAATAGTCCTTCCTATTTGGATGACAACTTGTGCAGACCATCTGTGTTCTGGATTCGTCATAACACCATGTCGCCGACCATGAATAGCCTGCCTCTGATGTTGCGATTATAGTAACGTCAGACTGAAGCTAGGTATTTGGCTATTCGAGCATAGGACACGAGCGCTATCTCTTCTTTGGCGATGATACCAATTTCCCTAGCTTCGTTCGAGGCTGCTTCATTGTAATGGTGGACACATGGTGAAAGGAGAGTGACCTCGGCTGGTAGGTTAGCCTTGGATCCAAACACCATGAAGTATGGGGAAACTCCAGTGTTGCGACTAGGCTGGGTGCGCAGTCCCCAGACCATGATAGGTAGTTCCTTGAGCCACCGGCCAGGTTTGAGGTCCTTGTCGTCTTGGTATACCCGTTTGCACAGGGCGTCGATAATCATACCGCTAGCTCATTCCACCTACCCATTTTCTCAAGGATGAGCAATGGAGACGTATTTGACCTTGATGCCATTATCATCGCAAAAGTCAAAAACTCACCGCTGGTGAACTGAGAACCTAAATCAGTGGTGATGGTATTGGGTATGCCAAACTAGTGGATAACATCATCAAGGAACTGTACCGCTTTCTCAGACAAGGCTTTCTTGATGGCTTTGTACTCAATCCATTTGGAGAATTTGTCGATGAGTACGAAGACACACGTGTGGCCACCAGGAGCCTTCTTGAAGGGACCGATCATGTCGAGTCCCCGGCATGCGAACGGCCAAGCGACCGGAATGGTCTGAAGTTCATGTGCAAGAACATGAATCTGCTTGGCAAACATCTGATAGTTTTTGCACTGGCGCACATAATCTTCTACATCAGAAACAGCGGTTGGCCAGTAGAACCCTGCTCGATAGGCTTTGCCGACCAGCGTCCGTGATGCCGCATGGTTACCACAAGTGCCTTCGTGAATATCCCTCAGAAGCTTCCAACCATCTGCCTGGGTGATAGATTTTTGGTAAATCACAGATCTTGGGGCTTTGTGCATCAGCTCACCATTAACCATGAGGTAGGTAAGAGCTCTGCGGATCAGCTGTTGAGCTTCGATCTTATCCTCTGACACAAGGTGGTCTTTCAGGTATTTGACAAAGGGCTCTTTCCAATCGATCTGGGGAGGCGTTACCTGCTCGGTTGGTTTCACCACCGGTGGCTGCTCATTACCATCATCAAATCCCTACTAGCCGAGGTAACTATCTTCTGTCTCTTCTGCCTTGCTACTGAGCATCGCTACGAGTTGGTCGGTAGCAGTACTAGGCGTAGGTGCTTTGTAAGCCTGATCAAGGATCGAAGGCTTAATCAAATCTTCAACAAAAACACCAGGTGGTACCTTGGCTCGAGATGATCCAAGCTTGGATAACTCATCCGCACCTGTGTTCTCAGTATGAGGTACATGGGTGAATTCCAGTCCATAGAACTTGTTCTCCAGCCTGCGAATCTCGGCAACATAGGCATCCATCATTTCATTGTCCACATCCAAGTCTTTGTTGACCTGACAGATGACCAGAGCAGAATCTCCGTAAACCAGGAGCCATTTGATACCCAGCTCAACTGCAATGCGAAGGCCATGTAGGGACGCTTCATACTCGGCCACGTTATTGGATACCTTAAAGTGTATGCACAAGACATAATGGAGCATGTCCTTGGAAGGAGAGACGAAGTAGACCCCTGCCCTAGCACCATTGATGTTTTGGGAACCATCGAAGTACATCTTCCAGTGGTCGGTAGACGTATCAGCCAGGGGCACGTTGAGGTCCGACCACTCCACGATGAAATTGACCAGGGCCTGAGACTTCACAGTATTGCGACTGTGGAAGTTCAGCATGAACTCAGAGAGCTCTAATGCATATTTGACAATATAGCCACTAGTGTCTCTGTTGCGGAGAATGTCACCAAGTGCAGCTTTTGTGACCACCTTGACCTTATAAGCATGGAAGTAATGGAGGAGCTTCCGTTTGGTGATCAGGAGCGTGTATAGCAGTTTCTGCAGATGGTTGTACCATTGCTTAGTTTCATTAAGAACCTCGCTAATGTAGTATATTGGTCGCTACACACCGTAGACATGCCCAGGTTCCTCGTGCTCGACCACCATCACGGTACTGACCACGTTGGTTGTGGCAGCGATATAGAGGAGAAGCTCCTCGCCCTCTCGCGGGACCGTGAGCACTAGGGGAGTTGCAAGGTACTCTTTGATCTGTTTGAAGGCCTTGTTGGCCTCCTCCATCCACTCGAATTTCTCTTTAGCCTAGAGAAGTTTGAAGAAGGGAAGTCCTTCTTTGCCCAAGTGAGAGATGTAGCGGCTCAGGGCCGCCATGCAGCCGGTAAGTTTCTGAATATCTTTGACGCTTCTTGGTGGTTGCAGGTCCAGCACAATTTGAACCTTCTCAGGATTTGAGCGTATGCCGTCCTGGCTGATGAGTAGGATTCCAGAAGGAACACCAAAGATACACTTGTTGGGATTCAGTTTCCACTAAAAGTTGTTGAGGGCCGCGAAGGTCCACTGGAGATCAACAACCAGTGTGTGGGACTCCCTGGTCTTCACCACCACGTCATTGACGTATGCCTCGACAAGGTCGCCAGCAATCTCTTGCTCAAGGCAAGCCTGGATGGCCTGCTGGTAGGTAGCTTCGGTGTTCTTGAGACCAAACTAGATGGTCATGTAGCAAAAAGCATCGAAGGAAGTGATGAAGGCAGTCTTCTCCTGATCGTCCTTTTTGAGGGCTATTTGATGATAGCCCGAGTAGCAATCTAGGAAAGAGAGCAACTCGCAACCTACAGTGGAGTCTATGACCTCATCGATTCAAGGGAGATTGAAAGCCTATTTAGGGCAGTGTTTGTTGAGATCGGTGTAATCAATGCAATTCTCCATTCATTGTTCTTTTTGAGTACAAGAACCGGATTGGCTAACCACTCCAGGTGATACACCTCTTTAATAAAGCCAGCTGCCAGTAGCTTGGCTACTTCTACCCTAATGACTTCCTTGCGGTCATGAGCGAACCATCGCATCTTCTGCTTGATTGGTTTGGCGGCCTTCGAGACATCAAGGTAGTGCTCGGCCTTTTCCCTCGGGACACCTAGCATGTCGGTGGGTTTCCACGCGAACACGCTGATGTGCTCTCAAAGGAACTGGACGAGCGCATCTTCCTATTTGGGGGAAAGGGTGGCCCTGATCTTGGTGGTCTTTGAGGGGTTGTTCGGGTCGAGCTGGATCAACTTGTGCTGCTTGACCTTGTTAGAAGGTCGTCGAGCGGACCCGACTGGAACCTCGAGCTCCGCAGGGGGCGCCTCCTTGACACCCAAGCTGGTGTGCTCCATGGCGTACTTTAGCTCCTCGACCTCCGCAGCTGCATAGGTGTCAGACTTGCACGCATGTGTTGTGAAGACGTTACCACGCAGGGACAGGACATCCTGCTTGGTTGGGAGTTTTAGCATGAGGTACCCATAATGGGGAACCACCATGAATTTGGTGATCCCGGGACGGCCAAGGATGGCATGGTAGATGCCCTCGAAGTCGGCCATGATGAAACTGATGTGGTCGATGCGGAAGTGCTGCTTCGTCCCAAACTAAATGGGTAACGTGATCTGCCTAAGAGGGTATGAGGGTTTGCCCGGCATGATGCCCCAAAATGGAGATTCGTATCACTTCAGGTCTTCCTGCTTCAACCCTAGCTCCCTGAAGGCCGGATAGAATAGTATGTTCAGGGCGTTGCCACTGTCGACGAGCACTTTCTCAAACCGTACGCTGTCTATTACTGGGTCAAGGACTAGTGGGAAACGTCCGGCGTCCGGGATTTTGCCCACATGTCACTGCGACTGAACGATATGGGCTGCTCGGACCAGCGGGCACCTTGACATCAGCAATGAAGTCGTCAGCCTCCTGGATAGCCATGATGGCTCACATCAGGAGCTTCTTATCATGAGCATTCTCCAATACGATCTTGCCACCAAAGATGACAGCGGTCACATTCTTCATGGGATCCTTGTAGGCATGCCCTGGGCTTGCATCTTGAGCTTCTTTCTCATCCTCTTGCTGGATGGGGTTCTTGGCCTTGGCCTTGGGAGCTGGACGCAGTTTCTTGTTGGCCGTCTTCTCCAGCGCCTCTTTCTAGACCCGGGACTCGCCTAGCATGTGGCCCTTGCCAGGATGACGAGGGCAATCCTGACGAAGAACTTTGTCGAGCTCATCATTGTTCGCCCTCTTCTGACCCTTTACTGCATTGACAGAAGAGTCATTGCGCTTACGCCGACCACTGTCGTAAGCGTCCCGGCCACATCGTTTGAAAGGATGATCGTCACCATGGTGGTCAGGGTCATGATTGTTACGATGGTTGCGGTGATCGTCTCGCCGATCTGGCTGGTGGTCTTGGTCGCTGTCGCGGTCGTAGTCATCGTCGCGTCGGTAGATGTGGTTGGGGGAAGTGAGTCCCCCTTGTTTAGTCCATCGTCAAGATGGGCGAACCTATGGGCGATGGAGAGGAGCTCTTCACTAGTTCTTGGTCACTCTAGCAGCAACTCCTTCTTGAGGTCCAGACCACGTGGTTGGACCTGACCGGCAATGAAGAGGTCAATCCCCTCCATCGGAGTGACGTCGATCACATGATTCCATGCATCGAAGAATCGCAGGATGTATTGTCACAGTGACTCCCTTGGGCGTTGACACACCTGTGCTAAAGTGTACTTGGTGTTGGGCTGCATGCAGGTGGGCTTGAAGTTGTCGATGAACATCTGCTTGAGCTGGGGCCAACTGTGGATGCTATCGACGCGCTGGCAGAGCAACCAGGAAGTGGCAACGTTGCTCAAGACCACCAGGTGGTAGTTTGCCACGATGAACTGGTCGCCACCTACTGCTCAGACTGCCACCTCATACAGCATGATCCAGTGTTCTAGATCATCGTGCCCATCGTACATCTTGACGTCCCCAATTTGGAAGTTATTTGGCCATAGGACGGCCTTGAGTTCCTCTGAGAATGGAGCTAGTCCACCTATATGCCGCCGAGCACGATAACGCTCATTGAGGTGGCTGCGAAGATCGTGATCTTGGGGTTGCTCAACTTCTTGGTTGTGGTCAGCACGACGGTTGGCCTGTTGCCTATTAGCGCGTTGGCGATTATCGCGTTGGCGTTGATCACCACGCGGTACCTCCCGTGGGATGTCATCGGCATTGGCCTGCCGAGGCTGTTCGGACAGAGGTCCTCCTTAATTGGACTCGTTGTTGGTGCCGCTTTCTGTAGGTTGGCGATGATGACTGCGCCGGGATCATCGCGATTGAGACGACATGGTCAGTGAACCAATGGAGCGGAGCTGCATGACTTGTGCTTCAGTGGCGATCAGAAAATCTTGGATTGCTTTGACCCCGGGTGTGTTTGGGGGAAGGTTGTTGAGCTGGTCCATGGCCATGGCAATGTTGGCCATGGGAGTTTCATGGATGATCTGGTCCCCCACCATGTTGAACTCACCATTGAGGTTGCGGTGGAGGTGGCGTGGCTGACGGCCTGCACCGTTACCATCGTTGCCCTTGTTATTGGCGGCGTTCGCTTCTTGTGCCTCCTGGAGGTGTCGGCATTCTCGATCGGTGTTGCGTTCTTCCCTTGCTTGCCTCTCCTACTCGGCTTTGTTTGGAATAGGAGGCTCGTCCACACTGACCACAAACACCAAACCATCAAAGCCAGGCGGGAGCTTAGGGTTTCCTGGTGCCTGGTCGGTAGAACAGGTCCGATGGTCTAGCGTGGTCAGGCCCTCCTCCTCGACATTCTTCTGACTACGGACCTCAGGACTCTCTTTGTTGGAGAGGAGGTACTCGGTAAGGTCGAAAGAGATGGAGGGTGTTCCGTCGAGCGCAGAGAGCGGATCTGACGCGACGTCGTCTTGGGGATCATAGTGTCTGACCCGGAGGGATTTTTTGCAAAGCCACCATGCCTACCATGGGCCTTGGATCTTCGGGGACCAGAACTAGATTGGGATCTAGATCCAGGAGATGGTCATCATGTCACCGAGGAGCATTATGCAAGTTTCTCTCATGAGACACGGCTGCGTCGCTCAACCCGTTCGGTAAGATGGGTGTGTGATTTGTGACAGGGGCATTCGGATCTGCCAGCCTTGGTGTAGGTTGCGTTCGCTGCACCTGGCGCAGCTGCCTCTGCTCTGCTTGGGCATGGTGATCGGCACGGCTGGGTGTGTGCTGGCGCCGATGGACATCGATGAACTCGTCTAGCCTAACAGGAGGCGGAGCCCAAGTGGCGGCCAGAGTTGGATCCAGTCGGTGCAGGTGATGAGCCTGACTGCATGCAGGGCGTTGCCGATGGTGCCCCTAGTCGGGCGTAGGCTGTTGTTGATGGCGCTCTGCCATGGTAGGGGCCCGTCTAGGCGAGAAGCCGGTGGTCCTCCTCTGCGGTCAGCAGGTCATGCTCTGGCCGGGTTCAGATTCGGATCTGGTCAGCACAGGCCACCAGGTCGGCCCATACGTCCTTGCTGGTACCGAGCGTCGCCCACCTGGCAGACAGGTGACGGACAGCCGACCATAGACGGATCTGGATCCACGAGGTGTGGTCGGTTAGCGCGATTTCGATGGCGTGGTCGTACCGGGATGAAGTCCAAGTACTCTTCATGAAGCCGCATAGGGCGGAATCCAAGTACTCGAGGAGCTCAGCCAGACCAACCCCATGCCGATCGATCATGTCGATCAGATCGGAGTTGTTGATATGCCTCCTCTGGTAGCGAGGAAGCCACCAGTTCACCACTGGCATGGCCATCAACTCCCCCCTCATCATGGGAGGCTAGAACAATCTCGGGGCGGCCCTAAGATCTAGGTTGCTGGAGACGTGGTTGGCGTGGTCGGTGCTCAGAACAACTACGTCACAGCTGGAGCTGGACGGGCTGCGCTACTCTCATGAATGTGAGGGGCGTCGTCACACCGGTGGTCCATGTGAGTGAACCGATGGTGAGGGAGACGCCTGCCTCGAAGTCCATGGAAGCCGGGAATGAAACCATCTAGATCGCCTGAAGATCAGATCGCGCACCCCCTACCTGGCGCACCACTGTCAATGAAACCTCCTCGGCAGTCTACCATGGGATACCCCAAGGTAGTAGACTACGGTGAGGGCGCGCTCAGATCTACGACCTAGATGTGAGACACAAAACGAACAACCAGGACAATAAGGGTTTATCCAGGTTTAGGCCGCTCGAAAGCGTAATACCCTATGTCCTGCATCTCTACTGTTGTATTGGTGAGTTCCTGATGTAACACCCTTGGTGTTATATTAACTAAAACATGCCATGTCATCATATGCATTGCAAAGCCTTCATGATTAAGCCAACCTTAATATGCATCAACTAAAACAAATTTACATTTCATAGGTTGTTTGTGTTTCTGAAATGAGGTGTCACATGAAATCATAGAAATCTATTTTCAAATGTCACCACAAATACTTGATTTATGCCCTGTGTACCTTGAGGTGTAAACTATGTTTACACTAGTGTTAGGCATGGTGTATAAAATCAAATCTAACATTTAAAATCAAACTCCAAGTTTGGATTTAGATTTGATTTTCAAATTTAATTTCAAATTGGGAGTCTATTAAAATGATTTTCAATAGTCAACTTGGTCAACCAAGGGTACTATTGCATCATTGACCTAAAAATGCCTTTGGATGATGTTTGTGATCATTAATGAACAACCAATTAATTTATAAACTAAATCGGGTTTGAATTCGGTTTTAAAAACCCTAATCTCAAAACCCTATTTTATTCCCCTTTTCCAAAATTCAAAATCTATAAAGAATTTTGGTATACTCTCAAAATGTAGTTTGTAGATCTTGACAAGAGCTACAATTTTGGTATTAAAGTTTTAAAAGTTTCCAAAATGAATTTCAAATAAATTTGAAAATATAGTTTTCCAGCATTTGTCCCCTTTTGATTTTAAAACCATAATTCAAAATTTATGCATAATTTGGGAAAACTTGTATATGAAAAATGTTTGATTTGAAAAGTTAAGCATTTCATAGATTTGAAGATTTTCAAGTTTTATTGAAAAATCAAAAGTAATTTCAAATATTTGTTTCTAGGGTTTTATTCCCTTTTGAATTTGAATTCATATTTCAAAACTAAACAGAATTTCAAAATGTTTGCTAAATGAAAAATGTAGCTATTGAAAAATCATGCAAATGATATTTTGGGATATTTTCAAGTTCTTATATAAAATCTAGAGTAATTTGCAAATTTCTAAATGACCTCAGCTGCTACAGAACTCGATGATGTCATCATCATCCTTCTCCCCCTCTGTTCATGGCATCGCCATGGCCGCCGGCGCCATACCGGCCTACCGCGATAGCCAGCACGCGTCTCCGGCCAGAAGCTTCACCGTGGACATGTCGGCCGCCCCTGCCTCGCCTCCGCGCTATAAATGGAGCAAGCTGGCCACCGTTTTTCTTCTTCTTTTCTCCCTGCTCGTCGTCCAACGACCTTCCTCCACCGCCGAAATTCGCCATCGTCACTCCACCGCTGCCCGCTTGCTCTTTCCAGCAGCTTCGCCTCGCTCTTGCGCTTCGATTGAGCTTGCTCGCTCCAGCTCCCACCACCGGGGTCGCCAGTGCGCCATCATCTTCCTCGCGCACGGCAACCACGCCGCCGTGAGCCATTTCACCGACGGCCGCCGCCACCGCTGGTTATTTCCTTTCATCTTCTTCATCATTGTGATCACCTTGATCTGCTCTTGCTCATGCGCTCCTTGATTTGCTCTGTGATGCATAGGACTCAATGGAATGTCGTCCTCGCCACCGGAGCACCGTCGCCGCCATCCCTGCCGTCGCTAAGTTTCCACCTTCGGCCACTTCGAGCCTTCATCTTTGAGTGCACCAGACCCGCGGTGAGCTCCTGCACCTGTTATGTAGCCATCGGCGTACGCACTCGCCACCGGCGCTCCACCTTGCTAGCCGCCGCGCGCATAGCCGTCGAGGACCGGGGCCGGTTTTGGTTCGATTGAGTTGTGTATCGCGTTCGCATTGTCGCGTAAGGCTAGCCGTGCCTTCATCATCACCGGAGATAGCTCCGGTGAGCCTTGCCATCGCGTCCGAGCCCCGCCGTGCGCCATGGCCGCCGGCGAGGATGCTGCCATTGCTCTGTCGCCGCATTAGCTAGCCCAGCTTGTTCGCCTTGTCGAGCTGAGCCTGTAGGGCCAAGCCCCGTCGCCAGAAACCTCGCCGCCGCTGAGAAATCGCCGGTCATCGCCAGCGGGTCACTGGTCAGCACCGGGAGCACTGTTCCCTTTTTCTTTTTCTATTTTCCGAAAATAATTTAAATGCTATTTTCTTCCATAATTCATGGTAATTCATGGATAGCTCGAAAAATTCTAAAAATTTTTGTGTAGGTTCTTGATGATGTCCTCGACCTAGGAAATATTTGAAATTCCAAATATCAGTAATTTTGCATAAGCTAAAATTATCTATTTTAATTGAAAAATGCATCTTCTATGATTTTTAATAAAATAATTAGCTTTTATTTCTGAAATTTGTTTTGCCATCTAATTAGACCAAAATATTTTTAAAATAAAATTTTGGGCTTAATTAGACAACTTTAATTTTATGCCTTAATTTATGCTTTATAAAAAATTAATTAACCTTTTTAATCATGCTTAATCATTATAGGATTTGTTTGGCTTTGGGATTGATTCATGACCTTGGGCATGAAAGGATGCAGCTAAGGAACGTGTCCAAGAACTTGAAGACTATGTGGAAGAGCTGGAGGAGTATGCTGAGGAAGAAGACGAGGAATGTCAGAGATTGAACAACCTGTTGGATCCTGAGTACCAGCGACGGGCAGCTCAGAATGACCTCGGCCTTGTCATGGGTCCGGATGAGGAAGAAGAAGACCCCGAAGAATTAGTCCCCGCAGATGATGATGTCATTGATGAGGATGAGTATGTGGAGGAAGAAGGAAATCATGTGCATGTAGAAAATGAGAATGAAGAGCCTAAAGGTGAGAATGTGGAGGATCTTATGGAAGAAGAAGATCCTGAGATAGTGGAAGAGGAGCCTGAAGAGGAAGAGGATCCTGAGGAGGAAGAGGGTCCCGAAGAGGAGGAAGAAGAGGAGGATGTGATCCTAGTGGATGACAGTGAGGAGGATGAGTAGTGAGTTTGGGTAGTGAGTTGTGTAATATACCCTTTTCCTTACTTTCTGAACCGCAGTAGGAGTGAGAAGTCTTGCCAGATTGTAGACTATTGTAACAAAAATAATGTATCATAAGTGTGTTGAACTTTTGTAGCATATGCTTACCCAGTTCAATAAAGTTTTGTGAATAAAGTATGGTCTGTTTATAAACAGATGCCTACTCATACTCGTTCCCAAGGTGATGCTGGGACATCCCATGATGGAGGTGATGCACCCAACCCTCCACCAGTTCCCCAACCTTGGCTAATGCCATTGCGGCCTTAGTCAATGCAACCACTATGATGGCCCAGAATCAAAACCAGAATGCACATCAGGGGAATCATGGTCGAAATAATAGAGATGAGACCACGTATGTGGACTTCACAGATACATGCCCTCCAGTGTTTTCTTGGGTAGATGAACCAATGGAAGCAGATGATTGGCTCCGTACTATGGAGCAAAAGTTTGGACAGATTGATTGCACGGAATATCAGAAACCCATGTTTGCAGCACAGTAACTGAGAGATATCACAAGAGCTTGGTGGGCTAATTTTGTTGCTGCTCAGCCAGAAGGTCATCGCATCACATGGGCAAAATTTCATGAAGGCTTCCATGCTCACTTTATTCCTGAGGGCGTCATGATAATTAAACTGAAGAGTTTCTTTCCCTGAGACAAGGTGATATTCTGATTATGTAGTATTTTGGCAAATTCAATCACTTGTTCCAGTATGCCCCTGATCATGTTAGCATGGATTGCAAAAAGAAGGAGTGTTTCCTTAGGGGTTTGAATAGTAAGATTCAAAGGATGATGACTGGAACTCCGAATGCTACTTTCCATGAGACGGTAAATATTGCTATCTCTTATGAAGAAAAGAACAGTCAGCACATGGAAACAAAGAAAAAGAAAAATGTGACATCTAGATTTTCTGGTGCCAACCAAAAGCATCAGAAAATTATCTATCATCCCCAGAATCATTTCCGTTCCCCTTACCATCCACCACAATACCAAGCCCAGTAGCGAACATTTGTCCGTCCTACTACTGCTCTTTCTTACCCATGACAGCCGAATACTCCTGGTATTCATAACCCTACTCCCCAACCACAAAGTCTTCCATGCTTCAATTGTGGCAAGCCTGGTCATTTTGCAAGGGAATGCCGGCATCCAAGGAAGTACAACTCTTAAGCTACCAGGGCTTATACACCACAGCAGCAACAACAGAATCAGAACAAGCCGGGGAATCATAATGTGCAGAAGGGTAAGAATGTGAAGAAGTCGGGTAGAGTGTTCTACACTCAAGTTGGGAAAATTCCAGAAGGAGAACCTATCATGATGGGTATGTTCCATGTTGCTAATCATCCTGCAATTATGCTTTTGATTCTGGTGCATCCCATACATTCATCAATGGTACATTTGTTAAGACACATGAAATACCAACAATGGGAACAAAATAAGAATTCTTTATACAGTCGCCTGGGGGCGTATGTGTACTAAAGAGATGGTACATGATGTTCCTATAAGTTTGGGTGGGTATATTTTTCCCACTGATATGATAATACTAAAGGATCAAGATATAGATGTGATCCTAGGTATGAATTGGATGAAACAGCATGGTGCTATGATAGACATCCTAAATAGGACTATGAAAGTGAACTTACCTAATTGTAAATCTCAACTTCTTATTCAACTTCCAACTCTTAAGAGAACTATTGAAAAAGTATGTGCAACTTCTATGAAAGAGATCAAAGACATACCAGTAGTATGTGAGTTTCTAGATGTATTTCTTGATGATCTACCTGGTTTACCTTCTGATAGAAAGGTGGAGTTTAGAATTGATTTGAAACCTGGTACAGCCCCAATATCTAAAAGATCATATCAGATGCCACCACCAAGAACTAGCAGAACTCAAGACTCAGTTGCAAGAGTTATGTGGTAAAGAGTTTATCCGACCTAGCTCATCACCTTGGGGATGTCCAGCAATTTTTGTGAAAAACGAAGATAAGAGTTTGAGGTTATGTGTTGATTATCGTCCCTTGAATGAAGTAACTATCAAGAACAAGTATCCTCTACCCCGCATTGATTTGCTTTTTGATCAATTGGCGGAGGCAAAGGTGTTTTCCAAGATTGATCTTCGATCCGGGTATCATCAAATTAAGATTCACTCAGAAGATATTCCAAAGACTGCCTTTACTACCCGGTATGGTCTGTATGAGTATCTGGTCATGTCTTTTGGACTTACCAATGCACCAGCCTATTTTATGTATCTGATGAATTCAGCATTCATGCCAGAACTTGATAAGTTTATAGTTGTATTCATTGATGATATTTTGATATACTCCAAGAATGAAGAAGAACATGCTGAGCACCTCAGAATTGTTTTACAACGTCTGAGAGAAGTGAAATTTCTTGGACATGTTTTATCAGATAAGGGTGTGGTTGTTGACCCTAGCAAAGTACAGGATATACTTGATTGGGAACCACCAAAGACAGTGCATCAAGTCTGTAGTTTCCTAGGAATGGCGGGTTACTACCGTCGTTTCATACCAGATTTTTCAAAGATATCTAAGCCCATTACTGAGTTGTTCAAAAATGATGTTAAGTTTGTTTGGTCACCAGAATGTCAAGAGGCCTTTCAAGTATTGAAGAAATTAATGACTACTGCTCCAATCTTAGCACAGCCGAATATTGAGAAGCCGTTTGATGTTTATTGTGATGCTTCTGGCATTGGTATTGGATGTGTATTGATGCAAGAAGAGAGAGTTATTGCTTATGCTTCTCGATAGTTGAAGAAACATGAAGAGCATTATCCAACTCATGATTTAGAATTAGCATCTATTGTCCATGCATTAAAGATATGGCGACATTACCTGTGGTAATAAATGTCATATCTATACTGATAATAAGAGTTTGAAATATATTTTTACTCAAAATGAGTTGAATATGAGGCAAAGAAGATGGTTAGAATTAATCCATGATTATGATTTGGAATTGCATTACCACACTGGTAAAGAAAATGTGGTTGCCGATGCACTTAGCCGAAAGAGTCATTGCCATTGCCTGACAGTGAAGCCTTTGGATATTTCTCTATGTCATGAGATAGAAAAGTTGGATATAGAAATGGTGCAACAAGGTAGTTTGTCTAACATTGCTGTTGAGTCAACACTCAAAGATCAAATTATTGCTGCTCAGAGAAGTAATAAGGGAATTAAACATATCAAAAAGAAAGTTAGAAAAGAAAAGTTCTCTTGTTTCATAATTGATGATGCAGATGTCTTATGGTATAAGAATCATCTGGTCATACCAAAAGTTCCTGAGTTACATCAAAAGGTCCTCGATGGAGCACACCTCTCAAGATTTTCTATTCCTTCAGGAAGTAATAAGATGTACCATGATTTGAAACAAAGGTTTTGGTGGACCAAAATGAAGATAAAAGTTGCTAAATATGAAGCTTAGTGTGATACCTGTCAGAAGGTCAAAGCTGTGCATTTGAAGTCAGCAGGATAACTTCAGCCATTGCCTATTCCAACATGGAATGGGAGGATATCAGTATGGACTTTATAGTGGGTATACCTAGAACATCAAGAGGTTTTGACTCCATCTGGTTCATAGTGGATCGACTCACAAAATCTGCACATTTCATTCCAGTGTAGAATGCATATACAGCCTTACGATATGCAAAGTTATATTTTGAGCATATCGTAAGTCTTCATGGGGTACCAAAAACAATTGTGTCTGACAGAGGCACCCAGTTCATCAATAAATTCTGGAAACACTTGCATGATTCATTAGGTACTGATCTTTTGCATAGTACAGCCTATCATCCTCAAACTGGAGGGCTGACTAAAAGAGTGAACCAAATACTTAAAGATATGTTGAGAGCATGTGTTCTTGATTTTCCAGAGAAATGGGATGAGTGTTTGTCTTTAGTAGAGTTTTCTTATAACAACAGTTACAAAGAAAGTATTAAGATGGCACCATTTAAAGCATTGTCTGGTCGTACATGTAGAACTCCGTTGAGCTGGTCAGAACCCGGAGAAAGGAGGTTCTTTGGAGTTGATCTTGTAAAAGAAACAGAAGACAAAGTTAAGCAGATACAACAAAACTTAAAGGTGGCACAGTCTCGTCAAAAGAGTTATGCGGACAAAAGGCGTCAGCCATTGTGGTTTAATAAGGGAGATTACGTGTATTTAAAGGTGTCACCAATGAGAGGAGTTACTCAATTTGGAGTCAAAGGAAAGTTAGCACCTCACTACATTTGACCATTTTAGATTATAGAGCGATGTGGAAAATTACCTTATCGTCTACAATTACCTGAACAATTGTCAGCTGTGCATAATATGTTCCATGTATCACAACTCAAGAAGTGTCTTTGAGTACCAGAGAAGGTTGTTGATGTTGAAGGAATTGAACTAGAACCTGACTTGACTTACTCTGAGTACCCAATTTGAGTTTTGGATCAGAAAGATCATGTTACTAGAAGTAGAACAATCAAGTGGTATAAGATCCAGTGGGATCAACATTTAGAAGAAGAAGCTACCTGGGAGTCAAAAGATTACCTATTGGAGAATTTTCCAGAGTTCTATGCTTCTATCTAAGTTATAATTCCCTCTATGAGTTATAACTAGTCTAATATGAGTTGTAAAACCCTTTCCTTATGTACTTAATAGAAGAGTGTTTTCTTGACACATTTCCTTTTCCATTATTTTACCCACAGCTTTAAATCTCGGGATGAGATTTCTTTAAGGGGGAAGGGCTTAACACCCCTAGTGTTATATTAACTAAAACATGCCATGTCATCATATGCATTGCAAAGCATTCATGATTAGGTCAACCTTAATGTGCATCAACTAAAATAAATTTACATTTCATAGGTTGTTTGTGTTTTTGAAATAAGGTGTCACATGAAATCATAGAAATCTATTTTCGAATGTCACCACAAATAATTGATTTATGCCCTGTGTACCTTGAGGTGTAAACTATGTTTACACTAGTGTCAGGCATGGTGTATAAAATCAAGTCTAACATTTAAAATCAAACTCCAAGTTTGGATTTAGATTTGGTTTTCAAATTTGAATTCAAATTAGGAGTCTATTAAAATGATTTTCAAAAGTCAACTTGGTCAACCAAGGGTACTATTGGGTCATTGACCTAAAAATGCCTTTGGATGATGTTTGTGATCAATAATGAACAACCAATTAATTTAGAAACTAAATCGAGTTTGAATTCGTTTCAAAAACCCTAATCTCAAAACCCTGTTTTATTCCCCTTTTCTACAATTCAAAATCTATAAAGAATTTTTGTATACTCTCAAAATTTAATTTGTAGATCTTGACAAGAGCTAAAATTTTGGTATTCAAAGTTTTCAAGTTTCCAAAATGAATTTCAAAAAAATTTAAAAATACAGTTTTCCAGCATTTGTCCCCTTTTGATTTTAAAACCATAATTCAAATTTATGCATAATTTGGGAAAACTTTTTATATGAAAAATGTTTTATTTGAAAAGTTAAGCATTTCATAGATTTGAAGATTTTTAAGTTTTATTTAAAAATCAAAAGTAATTTCAAATATTTTTTTCTAGGGTTTTGTCCTCTTTTGAATTTGAATTCATATTTCAAAACTAAGCAGAATTTCAAAATGTTTGATAAATGAAAAATGTAGCTCTTGAAAAATTATGCAAATGATATTTTGGGATATTTTCAAGTTATTATGTAAAATCTGGAGTAATTTACAAATTACTAAATGACCTCAACTGCTACAGTACTTTATGATGTCATCATCGTCCTTCCCCCCTCTGTTCATGGCGTTGTCGTGGCCGCCGACGCCATACCGGCCTATCGCGATAGCTAGCATGCATCTCTAGCCAGAAGCTTCACCGTGGACGTGTCGGCTGCCCCTGCCTCGCCTCCGCGCTATAAATGGAGCAAGCCGGCCGCCGCTGAAATTCATCGTCGTCACTCCACCTCTGCCTGCTTGCTCTTTCTAGTAGCTTTGCCTCGCTCTTGCGCTTGGATAGTGCTTGCTCGTGCCAGCTCCCACCACCGGAGTAGCCAGTGCGTCGTCATCTTCCTCGCGCACGGCAATCGCGCCACCGAGGGCCATTTCATCTTCTTCATCATCGCGATCACCTTGATCTGCACTTGCTCATACGCTCCTTGGTTTGCTCTACGATGCATAGGACTCACCGAAACGTCGTCCTCACCGCTGGAGCATCGGCGCCACCATCCCTGCCGCCGCTAAGTTTCCACCTCCGGCCACTCCGAGCCTCATCTTTGAGTGAACCAGACCCGTGGTGAGCTCCTGCACCTGTCCATGCCCTTGGCTTCACCTCTACCATGCCGAAGCCACTGGTGTACGCGCTCGCCACCGGCGCTCCGCCTTGCTAGCCGCCGTGCGCATAGCCGCCGAGGACTGGGGCCGTTTTGGTTCGATTGAGTTGTCTATCGCGTTCGCGTTGTCACGTAGAAGCTATCCGTGCCTTCATCATCGCCGGAGATAGCTTTGGTGAGCCTTGCCATCGTGTCCGAGCCCCGCCGTGCCGCCATGGCCGCCGGCGAGGACGTTGCCGTCGCTCCGCCGCCGCATTAGCTAGCCCAGCTTGTTTGCCTTGTCCAGCTGAGCCTGTAGGGCCAAGCCCCATCGCCAGAAACCTCGCCGCCGGCGAGAAATCGCCGGTCATCGCCGGTGGGTCGGTGGTCAGCGCCGGGAGCACTGTTCCCTTTTTCTTTTTCTATTTTTGGAAAATAATTTAAATGTTATTTTCTTCCATAATACATAGTAATTCATGTATAGCTCCAAAAATCCTGAAAATTTTTGTGTAGGTTCTTGATGATGTCATTGACCTAGGAAAAATTTGGGTACTTTTTGCATAAGCTAAAATTAGCCCTTTTAATTGAAAAATGCATCTTCTATGATTTTTAATAAATAAAATAATTGGCTTTTATTTTTGAAAGTTGTTTTGCCATCTAATTAGACCAAAATGTTTTCAAAATATAATTTTGAGCTTAATTAGACAACTTTAATTTTATGCCTTAATTTATGCTTTTTAAATATTTAATTAACCTTTTTAATCATGCTTAATTATTATAGGACTTTTTTGGCTTTGGGATTGATTCATGACCTTAGGTTATTAATCTTAATGACCTTGGGCACTTTAATTAATTGTTTGTACTTATCTTAATCATGTCATTAGAGCTTAAACAACGTTATTTTATGTGCTTAATGAATTTCCTTAATGAAGTAGTTAACCCTAATGAACTTAGTAAGTTTTGTTGGCTTGTGACTTCTTGTGAAGGAAAGTTATACTCAAGTCCTTAATCTGGTTATGCATGCATCACGCATCATGTTTGTTATGCCATCATGTTGAAACATATGATGTTATCGGGTAGTTTCCGTTAACGTAGAGTTTAACATTGCCAAAACAGATCCCAAGGAAGAGCAAAATCAGGAGTCGGGTGTTGATCCAGAGCCGGAGACCGTCTACCCCGATCACCAAGGTAAGCCTCGGATGCATTTAAACCCTAACCTTGTTTTATAAAGTTTTTATCACTTTAGCTATGAAATGTTGCATTAAGTAATAGGAGTTGAGTGATAACCCGACAATTGTATTACCTGTCTTACTTCCATATTCCTTGTTGCCTGTTATTCGAAAAATATATAGTAATGCTTAGCCCTGCTTAATTAGCTAGGTTTTCCAAAAGTATAAGAATGAAAAAGAGGAGATTGGCTTCACCTGATGGAATCATGATGATAGTTAATAAATCGAGTCTAGACGGGTAACTTGCATTGGAAAAGGAGTCCCTTTATAGTGTTTCCGTCTGTTGATGCCCTAGGTCCCGTCCGTTGGTGATGTGCGTGTATCGAGACTAGAAAATCCACATACAATGGTGTGGTATACTGTGGGTATGAGTCCCACGTATATTGATACACTGTGGGTCAGAGGTCCCATCTGTATCATGTGGTTGATATACCCTTGGGTTGGAGCCCGTGTATATCATGTGATCTGATGTGCTTAGGAGTTAAAGTCTCTTGTATATTGGTGATCTAGGTCCCAGCTGGGTACAATCGATTCGAATCGCCGTTGCTTCTCGGAGAAGGAGACTTGATCTCTGTTCATCATCATAGTAACAACTTGAATAATGTTAAGGCTTAAGTATGAAGTTGGTTGGTAATCCTGAGCTAGAGCAAGACAACTTTATGTTCTGATATAACTAATGATGAGTTAAAACTTGATCTATAAGAGCTTTTCTGCAAAAGTCTTTGCTTCTTGCGAGCCTTACTTTGTACCTCTGGCCTGCATTCCTGAGTCTTCACCCCTCTTTTTCATCGAGTCAGTCTTGTTGAGTACTTTTGTACTCAGGGTTTGTTGAACCCTTGTTGTAGGTGAGTTCCAAGGGCAGGTTTGCTTTGCATCCTATTGTATGGCAGTCATTCCGGAAAGTGACGATGAGTAGGATGCTTGGCTCTTAGACAGAGCGTATCGTAGGGTATTGTAAATAAGTTATCTATCGCTACTCCAGTACTACTATGGTTTGTAATAACTAAACTTATGGTTTGTAAAATTTGAACTAAATGGTTTGTAACCTATGTTATTGTAATCCTTCCGCTCTTTTACTCTGATGTATATTATTTTGTATAAACTATTGTAATACTAAAATTTCTCTTTGTAATGGTTGATCCTGCTCAGAGAATCGTGGATGCTTTGGGGATTCACACAACAGACTTTTTAAGTATTATGGAACACATGCATGGCTATCAGAGGTCTGTTAAGACAATGATTGGTGCATGTGGGCCATATTATTTTTGAGGTTCTGCCACACCTGAGTACAAGGGTTCTGGTCAGATGAGATCAGAAGAAGATGAGGTGTTCAGCGTATGTTCTAGGGGGGTCCTTGTCTGCCTTATATAGTCGGGTGTTGATGCAAAAAGGCGTGGGATCTGCAAACACACCAGATTAATACCCAAGTTCGATATCAAGGCGTGCCAGTCGATTTGACCTGTTAATCGACAAGGATGATAAATTTGAATAATACCCGAACGAGACGACAGCGATACGCCCGGACGTCAAAGCTCAGAAGGTATTCGATAACTGTTGAACAGATCAGACGAGACGACAGTGATACGCCTGGACGTCCAAGCCTGAATCGTGCTCGGTAGACGCGGAACCTGCAAGGTCAGCCCGTCGATTCTTGAAAGAACTCGTTGAAAAGGAAAAGGTACTGGTGACGAAGTCGTCGAAAAGTAGATTGCTTGAAAAGTAGATAAAAGTAATAGATTTGTTGTATTTGATTGATTTACCTTTTCTACATTGCCTCTCGGTACATATTTATACCCTGGTACTATGAGTCCTAAATAGACACGACAAAGTATTACCTAAACAAGTCTTATCTCTAAGGAATAAAAAATAATGACTCATACCAAGGTCGGACTCAAAAGTAAACTATTAAAATATTGGCATAAATATTGCCAGTTTCCTTATCCATTGCTTACGATGAAACCTCTATCGGCACGCTCCTCATCTATGTAGATTCCATCGGCAAAACCCATCGATAATGATTCAGCTCTGCTTTCCACGTTCTTCAGCTCTGTTTTCCATCGGCAACCATGCCTCTCTCTCCATCGGCAATAGCCTTCCGCTCTCATCGGCAAGATCATATTTAACCTTCATCGGCAACCATCTGTCAGCCATACTTCAAAGCAAAGTAAGCTTAAAAGCACAACCACTCCCTTGCCGATCGGCATAGTTTTCGGCTTATATTGACACGTGTCAAAAAATGGTGTCAACACATGCCCCCCAATTTCAGAGTATAAAATACTTTATGCGCCGAAATTTCCTCCAGGTCATAATTGCCCAAACCGCTTGAACTTCTCCTCGAGAGTTGCGCGCACGGTAGTGGAAATCCTGTACCAACAGGCCCATATAATGCTTTCTCCGCCGCGGCCTATTTTTCATCTGCGATTCAAACCCTAGCTTTTCTCTCTCCAGCGGCGACATCAACAGGCGATCCTTTAATGATCCTGATCGGCAGCACTCTTGACGGCGATTCTTAGCCTCCATTAGCATTCTTTGTTTTCTCCATCTTCGTTGCGGCTATGGCTATTCGCTTTGACGTCCCCAAGGTTAGTCTTCTTCTTTTACCCATCCTCTGACATTTTGTTTCTCCTTCTCTGCGCAGTTCATGACTCTTCCTTATTCCCAATCTTTACTCTCAGGAACTTTGAAATAATCTTCTCATTCCAACGCATCAGAATCACTTTATCTGCCTAGGCCCAATGGGAAATCCAGACCCAACCGACATCATAAACGCAGAAACCAATCGAATCCCCTTTAGAGCTCAGAATTTTGACTTGGGATTCTGGACTGATAGCTTCCGATCCTGGCCAAAAACCACCAAGGGATGGAAATATTGGTATTTGAGGGTTGCCAGACCAATGGAGCTATATTGGGCAGAACGCAAATTAGAACAGTGCATCAGAATATCTATTGCCGATATGGAGAGGAATGAGTCATTGTTAATTGCCGCCTCCTATTTCTGGTCTGATACCCTGAATGCCTTTATCTTCAAACATGGGCCAGCTTCTCCAACCCTTGCCGATGTGTACATGCTCACTGGCTTGGACATCTCATCTGCCGATGACAACTCACTGTTCCAGCGAAAACCTGAGCATCGGCTGACTACCAGGAACATTGGTGGCTGGACTGGTTATATCAGCGAGTATAAGAAATCCGATTCAGTCAGTCACAGGGAGCATTCAGCTTTTTTGAATATGTGGCTTGAGAAATTTATTTTCTGCGGTAGAACAGTTGGACCGACCAACATGCACCTTCCTGCAGCAGAGCTATTGGCTAGTGGCGTTAGAGTCCCACTGGGCCGATACCTCCTTGGCTCTGTCTACCATCTCCTTCACCAAGTGTCACAAAGGCTGCTGCAAGGCAAATCCATCGGCAATTTGGGGGGCCCTTGGTGGTTCATCAATATGTGGTTGAACGCCCATATGCACAAGTATCTCCACATTGATCTGTTTGCCCCGCAATTCCCTCAAAGTCTTCCTAAAGATTATCAACTCGGGGAAGAAGAATTGGCAACGCGCCCCCTATCAACTTTGAAGAAGCACTGGCAGTATTTCCAGGGGCAGAGGCAAACAGAGTTCAGATCGGCAATCTCTTCCACAGATTCTACATCGGCATCCCTTCTGAGCTTCGGGCCTGGGTCCCGTATGTTGATGAAGAAGCAAGATTCCCTCTTTCCTTTAACCTTACCGATGAGGCTTTGAACAAAGATGCCGAAGTTCTTAGTGCAATAATTACTCCTCATGCCATCCTGGTCAACATATTTGGAAGCGGGAAGAACATTAATCCCACATACGAGTTCTATTATCCATCGGTAGCAGCAAGACAACTAGCTTTTGGACAACTGCCCATCAACCTCTGCTTTGCCGATGTGATTAAACCAAGAGAGACTATTGCGAACCATGTGGATTGGCACAAGATTGTCACTCTCCTTCCCGATGCCGATACATCTGATGTTGATCTGACCGATTGGGTACTGGCTTCCTTCGTCACCGAATCCTTCAAATTATGGTGGCAAGAATGGAAAGAGCAGCTATTCTTTGCATCTCCTCATCTTTACTGGAACCTCATTGATCCTGATCACGCTATCCCTGCCGACGCGATAAGGGACTCTCTGCACTTCTTTTAACTTCCCTTTGATTCATCGGCAACTAACCCCTTTTTAACAGGTTGATGACCCAGTTCCAACATTAAGTAAGAGCGGCAAAGTCATACGGTTGCAACCGATCTCCCGGTATCCATCATCGGCCATAAAGCTCCCTCACTAGATGCTCCAGTGGGCCGTGGTCGTACCAAGAAGAGCACCAAATCGGTCACATTTTTGGCACAGACATCTCAGGTAACCACCTCACTTTCTTTTGCAGATGCCGATTGCTGTGATTTACTGATTTCACATTTCAGGGCGCGAGTTCTACACCACTAGAATCTTCATAGGTAATTCGCCCTTCATCTCCACCTGTAGCACTTTCTTCGCCCCACCTTGTTGTCCTTGATGATTCTCCAGAGGTATTCTTTATTCAAACCTTAATTATTGGATCAGCATTTTTACTCATCTGTCTCTCTTGCAGCACCAAGTAATTGCATCGACAACCGTCCCAAGTGTACCGATTCCTCGGCCATCCATTGCCGATGCCCCCCAGCCATCCGATGCCGATATCTTATAGCACAAGCGTAAGGCTTCATCGGATGAAGAATGACAATCCAAGCGGGCAAGACTTACACCATCTCCATCGGCGTCCTCACCTCGCCCGACATCGCCTGACGTATCTGTGCAGACTTTTCCATCGGCAACTGCTCTTCCATCGGCCATTGTACCTATACAAGGATCTTCATCGGCACCGGTGTTGCAGCAGCAACCAATCGAGGTACCAACACAAGAAATGTCATCGACAATTGTACCTGAGGTTGCTTCTTCGAGCTAAAGGCGAGAGATTGCCTTGAAACAGGTAAGTTAACTCCCTTAGATAACTTTTAACACTTTGGGTTCTTCTGCTAACATCACCTTTTCCTTTTTAGGAGCAAGATTCCCCCGATAGTCTGTTTTCCTTTTCTATCAGTGGGATTGTTCCCGATGATGAAGATTCTGAAGAAAGCTCTGCTCCAGCCCTTGGAATTCTATCACCTGAAACCAAGTCAAAACTGGAGATGCTATTATCCTTGCTGCAACAGGAGACCTCTTTACTGATCCAGGATTCTGATTCTGCAAGAGCAACTTTTAAAAGAATTCGAGGTCATATTCCTGTCCATATCGAGGAAGCACTCTTCCAAGCTGCACATCTGGAGAGTCGGCAGTTGCAGTATCAGAGGGCTGCCCAGCGGATTGTCGATAGAGCCACTCAGGCAAAACTCCAGGAGGACATGATGAAGCATAAGCAACTTGCCGATGAGAAGCACAAATACATCGGTAAGCTAGAAGCCTCTTGTGCAGATCTGGAGGACAAGATTGCTCAACTATCAGCATGAAGAGAAGCCCTGCTAGCGGAGCTGAGACAGATTGAAGGAGCCTTGGACGCAGCAAATCATGAGAAGGCCCAAATGCCCGAAGCTGTCAAGACTCTTCAGCAAGAAAGGGACAACCAAGTCCTCAAGACGCTGGCGCTCAAGAAGAAGATCAAGCCAGTTGAAGGCAATGCCGATGAAGATGCAAAGATATTGGAGGAAGCTGACCAAATTCGCCTGCGTGCGATATCAACTATCCATTCATTGTTGAACTTGTAAACCTCCCTTTTTATCGGCAATGTGATGTATCGGTAATTTGTAAAACTTCACATTAACGTAGTGCCGATACATTCTTTTTGAACAAGCACTTTATCTATATATATTTTTTTATTGGCAAGTGCTAAGAATCTCATCGGCAATAGGAAAACCATGTTGATGTCTGCCGATGGACCTTCACTTTTGCGCTTCAGCCATCATACTTGAGTTTTTGCTCCACGGAAACTTTCCTCTTTGTGCTCACGTTGCATCTTCCTCTTTTGAGTCCTCGTTAGACCTTTAGGACACCATTGAGGAAGCTTCGTCTTCCAGACGGGTTGATAAATTTTTGCACTTGAACCTGGGCAATTTGTATTGGGATCCCTGCAGAGTACTGTTTCATCGGGGACTCCTGCATTGGTCATCTCCTCGAGCTCCTCTTGATTCATCAGCAAACAGTCAGCATGCCTACCCAATCTTTCATGCACACTGGTTCTGCCCCCCAGCCGATCATGTACCAATGCCCCTTCTCTGATCGGCTTACCGATGTATTTGCTCCGATCACCATAGCGCGGCCTTCTTTCTGCCTGATCGGTTTGATCATAACCATTGCACTCGGGGCAACTATCAACAGTAGGCAATTTAATGCCTTCTTCCCAACAATAGATGAAGAAGGGGCATCTCCAATGGTCTTTGTGCCGATGCCACGCTTCCCAACGCAACTCCTCTTGTCGATGCCGATAGCGGTTACTTGGAATTCTATACGGAGCTGGTCTAGGAGGCCTTCTTGAACTACTGCTTTCTTCAACTATCTCTTTCCCCTTCAAGTCATCGGTAGTTGCTTGATTTCTAGGATCCACCGATGCTCTCCTCTTAGCGCTTACCGATGTCAACACTTTGGTCTTGTTTACGGCCTCCACTATGTTTGATGGGAAAGGATGTTGATCAATCTTCATCGGCCTCTGAGCTTTAGAGTTGTCAAACTTGATCCTCCCAGATTCAATTGCCGATTGCAACTGCTGTCTGAAAACCTTGCAGTCATTGGTACTGTGCGAAGTTGCATTATGAAATTTACAGTACCTTATCTTCTTCAGCTCATCTGCCGATGGAATCACATGATTGGGTGATAGCTTGATTTGGCCCTCTTGAAGTAGCAGATCAAATCGGCCTTTGTGATGTCAAACGTGAATTTCTCTGGCTCTTTCTGACCAAAAGGACAAGATAAAGGTTTTTTACCTTTTACCCACTCAGCCAGGCCGATAGTTGGTTCTTCATCTGAATCTGATTCCTCTGCCTCTACAAAGGACACCTTCTTCTTCCATCTCTTTCTATGTTCTGGAGCTTGAGCACTTTGATCAGAGATCCTCTGCACAATATGACTTAAGCTTTCAAACTCCTGAGCATCGTATTTGTCCCTGAGATGCGGCAACAAACCCTGGAAAGCCAAACCAGCTAACTGGCGGTCATCAAGCACTAGGCTGTAGCACTTGTTCTTCATGTCTCGTACCCTTTGCCCAAAACTCTCTACCGATTCATCGCTTCGCTGTCTTAATTTCATTAAATCGGTAAGCTTCTTTTCATGGACACCAGCAAAGAAGTACTTATGAAATTGTCTTTCTAGATTGGTCCAAGTAAGAATAGAGTTCGGTGGCAATGATATAAACCACGCGAATGCTGATCCTGACAAAGAGGACGAGAATAAACGGATCCTCAGCTCATCCCTGTTCGCTGCTTCCCCGCACTGGATAATGAATCGGTTGATGTGCTCCATTGTTGACGTATCATCTTGCCTAGAAAACTTAGTGAAATCTGGCACCTTGTACCAATTCGGGAAAGGAATTGAATCATAAGATGAAGGGTATGGAGTCCGATAAGAGTAAGTATCGATCTTGGGCTGAATCCCAAATTGTTCTTTCATCACTTCTGCAATCTTATCGGTCAAGAGTGCATCCTGATCTTGCCGATGCACTGGCTGGATCTCTACTGAAGGCGTTGGCTGATATGCTTCTACATACCCTATGGCACTTGGCTTGGATAAATCGGCATATTCACGGCACCAATCTACGGAGTAAAGTTCATCGGCTGTTTTGCCGATGCTTGTTCCTGGAAAGTTGTCTGTGGACTATACCGTTGAGTCCCCATTGCTTGGTAGCTTGGCTGAATAGTAGATTGCTGAATTGGCGCTTGCCCTGACCAATTGAGATTGTAACTCATCGGCACCTGGCTTGCCGATGGCTGATAGCTTGCAGACAATTGATGCTCTTGTATAGATGGATGATAGCCAGCATAATTGCCCTGAATTGCAGATAACCCAGATTGAGATGTGAATGGTACTATGAGTTGTCCTGCAGTGAAAGCCCTCTGTTGAACTGGTAGAGGATTATTCAATGGATTCGCATAAGATATCTATTGCGGAGGTGCGTAGAATCCCATTGACAATGGCTGTATAGCAGGAGGTGTAGTAGAATAATGTGACACTTGAACCACCGGCTGAATTGGAGTAACCGAAGTCATTGGACCCTTCCCTGCTACATCATGTATTTGAGGCAGTACAGAATTGGCAGTAGATGGACCTGGAGGCATACCGTATCCCCACCAATTAGCAGCAGTCTGACTGTGTTGACCTGAAGTACCTGATATTGCCGATGCCGATAGATCTGTGCTCAACTGAGTACTAGGCCTCTCCTGAGATGTTAGATCTAATCCTATCGGCGTGGCTTCAATGATGGATGGTCCTGATATAGCTGGAGTAGGCGCTTTCATACTCTCAACGGTTGGAGTTGCCGATGGAGTACTGACAGATGCCGATCCCGGCTGATGATATGCCGGCCCGACATACCCTGGTGCTTGTCCTTCTCTTAATGTTTGTACAATAGCATTGTAAATAGTATTGGACAGCACGGTGGAGTGGTTAATCAAAGCTTGATTTAATGCAGAATTAACCATCTCCTGTAATTTACCAGGGCTGGAGTCAAAAGTTACCTGCCGAGGCAACGGCAGATCTTGCTTCTGGATGACTTCTCCTCCCCTATTCATGCTGAAAGACTTCAAGCAGAGCTGCCTGTAATCCTCCATAGCTTTCTCCATGGCTTGCCTCTGTTCTTCCTTGAGATCCGCTTCTGACACAGGAATTACGTTCTCCGGATTGATCTCAGAAGAATTCGACATGATGAATTTAGTATGGGTCCCACCAGGTGTGCCAAAAGATGTGTTGATGCAAAAAGGCGTTGGATCTGCAAACACACCGGGCTAATACCCAAGTTCAATATCAAGGCGTGCAGTCAATTTGACCTGTTAATCGACAAGGATGATAAATTTGAATAAAACCCGAACGAGACGACAGCGATACGCTCGGACGTCAAAGCTCAGAAGGTATTCGATAACTGTTAAACAGATCAGACGAGACAACAGTGATACGCCCGGACGTTAAAGCCTGAATCGTGCTCGGTAGACACGGAACCTGCAAGGTCAGCCCGTCGATTCTTGAAAGAACTCGTTAAAAAGGAAAAGGTACTGGTGACAAAGTCGTCGAAAAGTAGATTGCTTGAAATGTAGATAAAAGTAATAGATTTGTTGTATTTGATTGATTTACCTTTTCTACATTGCCTCTCGGTACATATTTATACCCTGGTACTATGTGTCCTAAACAGACACGACAAAGTATTACCTAAACAAGTCTTATCTCTAAGGAATAAAAAATAATGACTCGTACCAAGGTCGGACTCAAAAGTAAACTATTAAAATATTGGCATAAATATTGCCAGTTTCCTTATCCATTGCTTACAATGAAACCTCTATCGGCACGCTCCTCATCTCTGTAGATTCCATCGGCAAAACCCATCGATAATGATTCAGCTTTGCTTTCCACGTTCTTCAGCTCTGTTTTCCATCGGCAACCATGCCTCTCTCTCCATCGGCAACAGCCTTCCGCTCTCATTGGCAAGATCATATTTAACCTTCATCGGCAACCATCTGTCAGCCATACTTCAAAGCAAAGTAAGCTTAAAAGCACAACCACTCCCTTGCCGATCGGCACAGTTTTCGGCTTATAATGACACGTGTCAAAAAATGGTCTCAACATCGGGAGACAAGGTTACATATCTAGGGTTTCCCTATGGTCGGTTACATTGCGCTGTATCGTTGGAGTACATGAACAGATCTAACCGACTAAGACTCCTTGCATGCCAAGCAGTCTTCAGCGCCCATAAGGCCCACCGACCTGGTCGGTAGCGGACCACGGGCTTCATCTTGTTGTCCAGCCCACCGATCAGGATGATGATGGATCAGCCTTCAACTTCTGGTCTGGGCCATCTGAACCGTGCATCCCAAAGTCTGGCTGCGAGGGTATACATCAACCTCCTAAAATCTATGACCCCCTACACATAAACCTGCGTCCAAAGAACATGAGGACGAAGCAAAGAAAAGAAGAACCCAAGAATAGTGGATCGAGACACTCACCAACTGTATGTGGCCGTCGTCCGGTAGCATCGAGATGTTGTTCACCTTTTTTGGTGTGAAGGAGCCAGCGACCGCCCCCTTCATGTGCCATACAACCTCCTCGATAGGAAGGTCCTCCGCCAACATCCAGCACCCCTCGAGGGGCGTCCCAGGCCCCATCTAGTCTAGGCGCAGCGAGCACCGCATCAGCAGAAGGACCCTCCGGCTATGGAAAGCCGAGACGATGATCCCGATGGTTAGGCCCTGGTTGCACAATGTCCTCAGCACATCAAGGAGGGGTCTAGCCTCGACTGATTCTCTCTTGCCATGTCATGCAGCCAATGATACGGGTGCTCCACGGTGGTACGCCCAGTGTAGTGCAGCAGTAGGCCATCATCATTCCGAAGATAGAACCACTGGGCGTGCCACCCGTCGTGGTTGGAAATCAGCCCCGTCGGGATGTACTGATCCCCCGCTTCAACGCCAAGTTGTAGCAATCGGCGTGGACGACGCTCCTCTTCCTCAGCGACACCGGCTTGGAGAAGAACTCCCCCTTAAAGAGATGGAGCCATAGCTCCCAGTGTGGCTCCATCCCTAGGTACCCCTCGCAGATGGCGACATAGATTGCCGCGTTAGAGATGGCATTAGGAGAGAAGTGTTGGACCTCAACCTCAAAGTGGTTGGTCAGTGTGCACATGAATCGGCTCGGCGGCTCCCCAAGCCCCATCTTGTGAAAGGCGACGAAGCTCACAACGTAGCCCGCCTATGGGTCCGGCTCCTGATGGTCCCTTGATGGCACCATCCACTCCGGCCAGTCATCCAAGGTGATGGGGCGGAGGAGCCCATCATCAACTAGCTTCTGCAACTCCAGCACCGTCACAGTTGGGGAAGCTAGTCATTCACTGGAAGAAGCTCCACTCCCATGGCGGAGGATTGGATCTGCTCGACGGACGAACAGGAGGAAAGATTCCCAATCTCTCTCGATCTCTCTCTCCCCCTCTCGTTCCTGCACAAACAGATTGATTCATGTTAATCTCTGGTGGCGGCGGTGGTGGAAGCAAGAAGGCGAGATGGGGACGGATGAAACCCTACCCCCAAATTTACAGGCAGGCTAAGAAGCAACGGGCGGATCCGGCCGGGGAGTAGGTAAATCTCCGCATTCAATTCTCATACCTAACCAATCCCTCGATTTTTGGGTATAGGGGCACGCATCACGCGCTCGGTCTCTAGCCATTGCCCACTTCCCCTACGACTGCGCTACTCCATCTCCTGCCTAAAAAGACGTGCCTAACGGAGTCATCCACGATGATATCTTCCATGAGAAGGAAAGCGGGCCCTGGCCCCATGAAAAAATCTCAAGGGAGTGAAGGTTGGCTCTCGGTCAGGGTTCGACAACCGCCCTCGAGTACCTGAGTCAGGGATAACCAAGGAGGAGCTGACACAAGGCCCCAGCTCAAGAACAAACTCTCGAGGCCCCTTGGACATATTCAAGGCAAAACTAAGGGTCCACTTCGGAATCCTCACGGAGGGATGCATCGAGCCACCGAACCCAATCGAAAGGGATCGGCATCCATGGTTCCAGTTGGTTTGCTTCAATAAGAGTGCCTCCGTGGCCACTAGTCGACCCCATTGAACGGGGCACGTGCTTGAATTTCTCGACAACAGCGCAACAGAGGATGACGAGACTCGCCCATCGAGGGTAGTGTGATGCTCCTCACCCCATACCTGATCGAAAGGGCTCATGTGATGGACGCCGAAAGCTAGCAAAGCCCTGGCCACACGAGGCCCGGGGGCTCGACTATGCTTGATACCCCTCGATGAAAGAGGGTCGAATATGCCTGAGGGCTCGACTACGCTTGGCACCCCTTGATGAAAGAGGGTCGAATACACCCGTAAGCTCGACCACTCAAGCGTCCCTCGACAAGAAGCGCATAAAGCCCTCAGAGGAGTATCCTACTCCTCTGAGGCCTCGGGGGCTACCCCCGAAGGGTACGCTTGTGCGCACCCTTCAAAAAATGGCAAGCGCTATGGCTCCAGTTCATGAGCCTCTATGTGAGCGCCAGCACTCACACCGATACTTGAGGGCTACTGTCGGGTACCCGAATAAGGGGGTACCCTAAACCTTGATCTAGGAGAAATAATCCTCAAATAATTAATGTAAAAACCCTGAGAAAGCTCCCCACGAATCAAGCCAATGGCGCTTCTACGAAACAAGGCCCAACACCCCTGGACTGAGTCATACTGGGCCGGCCCACAAACGGGGCATGTCAATCCATACACGACCTCTCTCGACAGGATCCTCGATAGGAGAATCGCAACACGAGGCGGTCGACCCTCCATCGAGAGGCGAAACTCCGCAAGGGCGGACGACCCCCCATCGACTGCCGCTCACCCTATGGCACACCTACTCCTCATACGAGACCAGGGCATTTAATGCTCCCACCAACTCTTGCCTAACCGCATGGCTACAACAGGGTTACAGTGACCAGGTATGACAGTCAAATCCTCCTTTTATCGCCCATATCCGGAGAATCGGTGGATCGTACCGCACTGTTATTCCATGCCGGACACTGTGCCCCGTCAGGCACCCCCTCGAGACACGATTGTCAACACTCATACCGTATTTCCTGGGGCTTGGCCTTATCTGTTTAGGCCACGATCCCCTTGACCACCCCTTGACTTGGACCTCGACGACTCCGGTCAGCACTTCAACAACTCCTGACATGACGTCTATAGGGATTCGCACGCCCCCTCATGGGCACGGGTCTTTCACTAACCACCTACGGGCATCATCATGACACACATGAAGGATAGCCATCGTCTCCAAGCATGTCACTATAGGGCAAGCCATGCCCGATGCACGCCTCTACAGCAACCATGACACGATCGGCATCATCCCCTCGACGTCACCACCCACGATAGCCCGAGGGTTCCTGTACACCTGAGATTCTCCTTAGCCTATAAAAAGGGATGCCAGGGGCTAGTTTCATTCATTCGAACAAGCATCGAAAAACACTTAGAGAAATCCGAGCTCTCTAGTGGCAAGGCATAGGCTTAGCGCTTCTAGGCTCAGGCATTGCTCTACACCCCCATTCCTACTCGCTCACTTGTATCCCGCTGCACAAGCACTTTGGTGCAAGATAATACAATCTCTCTTCCCCCGCTAGATGTAGGGCCTTCTCTTGCCCAAACCAGGATAAAAATCTAGTGTTCTTCTTGCATCACCATCAGGATTAGGGAGCACATTGCACAAATTTACTCGTTGGTGCTTGGCCCCTGGGTCAGGACACCGACACTTTATGTCCAAGCAAATACCTCTATGCTCCAAACTGACAAATGGTTCTCATATGTTGAATAGCTCAATGCACGCCTCATAGTTGACTTGATGCCTAACCCATTTCTTGTATTACATAGAGCATATCCACAATCGTGCTAAATATCTCTGAATCACTCGCACATAGTTGGACAGGAACTCAACACATCTCCCTTGAATTCTTATTCATGTAATTACACCCTTAGACATATCACAACCATGAAAAGAACTTTCTTCAATCAAAATTACTTGACATGCTTGGCGTAACAGTGAGGTCTTTTGAGTTATCATTGATCTATAGACAAATCCATCTTCACTCCCCTTTGTCTCAATGCTAACTTGTCTTGAGTTAAGTTGAACTACTATGGGATGATAACTTGAAGTAGCTCAAAGCAAAACACATCCATGATGAGCACAAAAGATCCTTGTAGATGTTCCAACAAGTTATCAACCTTAAACAAAGATACTTGCGCTTGGTAGTGACTTCTCTACTGAAGAAATTAATAATCAATCTTACAAGAGAAATGCTTGCACGTATGGACCTTCGTCTTGCGACTTCTTCATCGAGGCTACCCCCTTAAGAAAAGATCAACTAGGGGCACCAAATGATAGCTTGTATCTCCTTCTCAGCGTGTTGATTATCATCATGGCCTCCTGTCATCCTAAAGGGACTCAAGTGCATTGGTAGTTCCTCGTGAGCAAAAAAACAGCAGTGCAGTAAAACATCTATAAATCATGTTCTGTTGACCCAATGATGCATTGGTTTATACTGTTGAAAAGCTGACAAAATTATCCACAACTACCTTATATAACTCTTCTCCAGATTCAGCGGTTAAGTTGGTCAAAAATGATGCTCAACTGAAACCATTCCAGATTTGTACACTGCATAGAAACCTCAATTTAGAATAATCATATCTCCCAACATAGAATAGGTAAAAAGGTTATTCTTGTGGCATTGGAAAGGTAGAGAAATCTAGTTGTTCCCAGAAAAATTTCATGTATGTTGCATGAATAGATCTCGAGATATAACAGTAAGACCACAGACTACTCCAGATTAGTTACAGCATAGATACTTCGTTTTGTGATTTTCATATCTCCCAAACCAGAATAGTTTTGTTGATAATTCTTGCGCTCAAAGAATGTTGATAAAGTCTACTATTTTCCAAAATTTTCTCATGACTTTTGGTTATCCAAGATGAGAGATACAAATTGAAGAATACAGATCGCTCTGAAATGATAAGATAGAGAGAAAACATGAGGAAACCAACCCAACTACTTATTTCATTAACCTTAGGCCTATGAACTAAATGAAATTGTGTAAAACCCCACAAGATCATTGCACTCATTACAAAGAGCCAAAAAAAACATAAGAGTAATGACAACACAACAAGGCACTAAAGATGCACAAAGCAAACATTGACAGAACTTGCGATACTATCATTCTCTTCATGTTAAGGGCAAAAGATCCTAAAGATTCCTCTTCTAATGACACATGAAGGTGATAAGAGAGAGTTCTAAAAGAATTTCAAAGCAAGGAGTACATAAGAGAGAGTTTAAAAATAAGCATCAAGGAGGAGACAAGTACCAAGGATAGGGATATAACAGACAAGAAAATATCATGGTTCATAGATCAAGGTTGTTATAGTAACTTTAAAATCTTATGATGGCCAATTTCTACCTAGGCTTGTGTCCTACAGTCAGCATTGAGCTGATAACACTTGTAATACCCGGTTTTAAGAACAAAATCAGATATACACCATATGTGAGTCCTAAGAGTCAATTCCCACATATAGCTACAAGTAAAGGGTAGTACATTAAATAATGCTTAATATATAACGTACTTAGCATGAAAGAGATATACCCTTAGGTAGCAATCAGCAGAAAGACAACTCTGATCTTCATGTAAGCACTCCACTCCAATGGATCTAACTGATTGGTTGATCACAAGCCTAAAACTTCTCCTAAGGTGTGGGGGGAATAGCAAGAGTGAGTCCATATCGAACTCCACAAGTATAGCAATAAAGTAGTATAGACTACATAAACTTATGATCTATGCAACATAAATAATATAAAGCATATATGATAAATAAATGAGCATCTTAACACAACAAGAATCAACATCTTTAATGTAAATATCTCCAAGGCCGCTCATGTCCTTGAGCAAGGCTAGTATACCAGTTTAATAAACTCTACACAGAGGTGTACGTTTTTTCACTGTGAGCCATGATTTGCCCTTTCACCCAAGGTCCGTCAACCTCTTAGCCCACTACCAAGGAAGGCTAGCAGGGTTCACTATGAATTACTTCAAAGGATTCCTCTAACAAGCAAGGGTTGCTTAGTCATTAGATATAGGACCTCTCTTCCAATATGGCACACATCTTCCCTGAGCTATACACATAAGGACAGAGATTTCCCTATACCCAATTCGGCCCTTCCTCTCACAAGCTAGAAAAAGATCCTCATACTAAACTAAAACCAGAACCATGTAGCCCTCATAGTTGTATTATCAATCCCGGATGATCACGTACAGATAAGATCTTAATTTGTTAAAAGCCATCTTTTAACGTTTATTGCTTAAACATTAACTAAGTCACAAGATCATAGTCATAGAAATAAAACCAAAACTATACTTGCCTTAAACTCATATCCTTCTTCAAGCCAAACCTTTGAATAACCTCTTCTTCATGACCATCAGCTTCTAGATCATCAACGCAAAGCTCACCGACTGAACACGATCATAGAACATGACACAAGCATCTAAGCAATTATACACGAAGCAACAATAGAACTAGATTAGAACAGTGCACTAATCATAGTAAAATAGATTAAAAAGCTTTTAAAACCAATCTACGTGTTACTACGATCTCACAAACATAAAGATCACTAAAACCGGAGCTAGAATGAATAGGTTATGAATTAGATAAGTTTTAAAATAATATATTAAATTAATATTGAATTTTAAAAAGTTGAAAAAGTTTTAAAATTGCATAAACATTTAGATTATGTAATTCTGAATCTAACTCAATTTGAATGGATTAAAACAGAGTTAAAACAGAGATTTTATGATCAAAACAAATCAGTGGTAGTTTTGTAAATACTGAGAAAAATTAAAACAAATCAAATTTGGTTTGAATATAGGATAAAGGTTAGGGTCTCTTTAGCAAAAAGATAGATGAAAGGGTACCTTCTAATCTGAGATGTAGATCCTAGATTGAACGGGTCAGAGTGATACGTATTTTCATGGTATTTGCAGATTTGTTTTTCTAAAGGAAAATGACAAGAAATGCTTCCATCACATCATCAAGCTAGATGTGATGTCATCAAAGCGAAGAAGCAAAGCTAGCAATGCAGAGCATGCACGGCACAACCATGGCGGGTGACGGAGCTTCGACGAAAGCAAGTAACACTTCTTGGTTTTCTGTGTTAAAAGCATAGAGATGAGCGGGCATCAGATCACAACGGACTCACCATAAGAATAGACAAAATGGGCATGGAACTCGGAGGAGCAACGGTGATGGCTTCCTAAACGCGTGGGTTCTCAGATGAAGAGTGGAAGGAAGAACTTGACAATAGGGAGGCGTCCAGCATCAGCTCGACAGGTCGATCTATTGTTTCCACATGGCAACGACCATCGACTTGCTCCGAAGGCACCACGAGGAGTGGAACATGGACGATGACCTTCGTAGCAGTGGCAGCGAGCTTTCCACGGAGAGGCTCAGGGACTGCTTGGATCAATGTAGACACAGCAGGGTACTGCAGCGGCTTCGGTGGATAGCGGCGATGACGAAGATGGAGCGGCGATGCAGCTTGGCAACGTCGGGCTCCTTTCGGTGAGAGCCAATTGGTGACGCACGGGCTCAATATGAAGGCGACGCTTGCTAACATTTGATGGGGAGGTGGTGCGCCTTGGGGGCTGCTATTTATGGGGCAGGTCGCATGGGGCGCACGCCATGGCACGTGGGGACGGCGCCGCGACGAACTCGGCTAGAGCAGAGTCCTGCTTGGTCAGGAATAGAGGAAGATGGCTCTAACACGTAGGCCAGGGATGTTAGCGAGACAGATACGGGACCATAGTATCAGTGACCCAGAGGGAAAGAGGGAAACGGGCCGTCTTGGCTCACAAGCTGGGCTTCGGTCCAAGAAGAATGACGAGCGGCCAGGCCAACTGGGCCAAAAGCCAGAAGGAGGAGGGAACAGGCCGTTTGGCCAAAAACAGAGAAAAAAAGGGAGAGAGAAATAAACATTTTTTCTTTTTCTTTTTTTTTCAAATGGAGTTTGCAAAAGATTTTGAATTATTTTTCAAGTCTGATCAAAACCAATCAACACAAAAGAATTATGCAACAGCATGAATGCACAACAATTTTTCTAAAACCCTATGATAAATTTTAATTTAGTGAAAATATTATTTTTCCTATATTTCATGAGCATAAAAATTCAAATTAAATCATTTTACTCTATTTTTCAAAAGTGCAAATTTTGGGGTGTTACACGGGTGAATTATGTCACTCGCGAGCTATAGGGGTTACCAAAGATATTGGCAAGATGATGATGATGATGTAAAGATAATCGAAAGTGTTGGATAAATGGATTAGGGACTCGTTGTACGTCCGCAAGTCATATTGAACGCATGCCCCATGTTTAGCTGGAAGGATAAGTCGTTCCAACCGTGAAGCCATAGTTTCTTTTTTGGGCCGGTGACCAAGATGTTGCGCATAACACCGAATGGAGGCGGGGTAGTCAGAGGCCCAGGTTGACCATGGGCAAGCATGCTCAGTACCCCGACGTACTGTGGGTAGGCATGTCTTGAACGACCTGGCAGCGGACAACCTCTGGGTGTATACTGGTCCATGGCGGTCCCGCGACTTTACCCAAATAGTAACATCGGTGAACTAATCGACCCCGATGGGGGAAGTGTGGTTTGCATGGGGAATACCTCGCCAGCTGGTTAGTAATCGATTTGAATCACCATCGTTCCTGGACAGTGAACACTTGACTTGAGCAGCGGCTTCATAGTAATTCTATTATGGAACACAAGAATGGTTATATGGATGATTTAAGAATGCCAATTGGAAATATGGTAACTATTGATACTTATTGGTTATCCGTTGATGACTAATCTTGAGCTATATGAATGATCTAATATAGATGCTCACCTAGTTAAGCAGGATGGCAAGTAAAAGATATACCAATTAAATGATTAGGATTATAGGAGCACAACTGCTAACTTAGGCTTATTAGGCAATAATTGTAACTTGTTGCTAATAAGACTAAATGGTGCATAAATATAAGCTACGCTTTTCTACAAAGCAAAATGAGCTAGTCCGCCATATGAAGCCTTGCATATTTTTTGGAGTCACTTTATTTTTGGTTTATGATGGGTAAGTCTAGCTGAGGACATTCTCGTACTCAGTTCCCACTTGCTGCAGATCATAGATGTTTTGCTGTGGCAACAAGGTGGACTTGTATCCCACTTAGGGAGAAAGTTAGACCATGGGAAAGGTCATCTCTTATATCTCATCTCAGATGCTTTTGCTAGATTTGACTATGAGTTGGCACTGTATTTAAGCAAAATGTGAGTGTGAGGGTTTCAAAGTAATTTGCTTCCACTATTCTTTATTCAAAGGTGTTGTAATAATATTTGTAAACTCTAATGTAATTATGAACCATATGTAACATGTGGACTGTGGTTACTGAATCTCTGCGATCTTGGTTGTAAGTTGGATTGAAATCCTTCGTGATTTCATGGACCACTGGGTTTATATGGGCTTAGGTGCAAGTTAAGCTGTCTCGGCAGGTTAATTTGAACTTAAGCTTATATAAATTGGGCAGTTCTATTACATTAGTTTTGCTCTATGCTTTTGAAGAAAACTATGGTGAGCGAGACTTAACTAGGATCTACCGCATTGCCTCCTAATAATGCGGTGCGATGGTTTCGATGGCCTCGTGCGATCTATTGATAGGCTCCTACAAACTTAACTGCAGGCGGCGACTACGGCAGGGTAGATGGATGGCCGGATGGGAAGGGTGGGCTGTGTACTGCAGTGAGAACTGTGGGCTTACCGTGAAATTAAATTGTTCCAATTGGAAATTGTAATCAGACATTGGCTACAAGGTCCGACGCTCTTTTCTGAATGCCTACGCAGAAGGTCCGACGATCAACTGTTGCAACGCGACGGGCAGTTGTAATGCTATAGTACACAAATTACCTAACCATAGCAATACACCTATTTGGGGCCGGATAGAAGGTAATAGTTAAAAACAATCTTAGTGATTGATTTATTTAATTTCATGAACTAATAGTTAAATAAACAAATACAAAATGGAAATGAAGACAAATCTGCAACGGGAAGGGGACAATTGTAGCCGTGATTTTACATAGGAGCAGATCATAGTGAAGGCCTTTCCTTTTGTGTCAATTATTTTTGGTGTTCCACCTTCTTGATAGAATATAAAGCAGCCAATCTTGAAACCGAGCACCTCATAAAATTGAAGCGCACCCAATTGAGTATGGAGCCTTGAACAGAAGAGAACCAAATGATTGCAGATCTTGTATTAACACAAGATCTGCAAGAAGATCTACAATCATCTAGGTCAAGCTCCTATTCCACGGCAGCACCTCGCAAAGTATGGAGAAGGAGCACATTGCAAGACTGTGGATTGAAGCCAACAGGTGCATAATAAATAGGCCAACCTTTGAAGATGGGAGAAGCAGAACTGTGTAGGTAGTTGGAAACAAAGTAGCCAGGACATTAATACTGACCTTTTTTATTTCCTATATTTTTTATGTGGTGGACAAAAACTTTTGCATACGTACGTACATTGCAGTGTAGTTTGCAATAAGTAGTACAATGGCGACTGCACGCCTCATAGTCCGCCTAGGGTAAATTTGACCGTCACATAACTTACTGAGCCCTGAGTACGAGTAGTCACCTCTGGCTACTCCTAGATGAGTCACCCACCGACTATTGTGACTGGTCGGATTGTAGTGAAAAGACCTTTCACAACTGTGTCATGACCGATCAAATGTTTCATCACTTTGGAGTCCAGCTCACCAAGCATGTCAATTCTGACTGGTCGGTTCAATAGTCAAAATGTGCAATTATTTGTGAATCACGGCAGAAAGCCCGCTGGCCTCACGCCATCACATCAGCATGGCTTGCAAATTCGGTGTGGCTCTGTTTTTCCAGAGGGCTCCTCTGAGCGCCATTGATGCCTTCTCCGTGAAATGCGGTTGCGACTCCCAAGGGAGCACGATGGCATTCGAGGGAGTGCGACGGTTGGGGAAAAACTAATACTACTACATCAACTTAGCGTATTTTGAAAGCCAACCAAGTAGGCCAATAGAGCCTGCTCCCGCTCCCATTGTTTCACTGCACTTTGCATTGAGCTCAAGCCCTCTCGCCTCATTGCACTCCCATTGTTTCACTCCTTCCATTGTGTAGAAGGCCTCTCGCCTCGCAAAGTCCCAGCCACATGCCACGAAAGCTGCCCTTGGGATGAGGTACAGGTCCCCCGAATAAGGGGAGGCTAGCCCCGGTCCCTGCTTCTTCCACTGCGCCGGTGGAACTCCCTGTGTCCAAGACAGGGCAGCTAGCGTATGCTAGCTTGGTGTCAGCACCGGCACCGCAGTTGTCCAGTCGTGGTACATCGGCTTTTGCATCGTGCCCACGACCACCACCAATTACAGTGCTCTCCCTGTGGCCGTCAATGATGGCATGGGCAGCACTAGCACGTGTGTTGCCCATGTCACCACCAGCCTCGATGCGGCCCCCTCGCCATCTCCAGATCTGCTCGCCCTTGCAGGATCCACTCCTGGTAGGAGGGCATCTCCTGGACCATCTCGGCCCAACTCGCTGTTCGCCGAATCGGAGGCTGGGACCGAGAGCAACGATGATGGCTATCCGGATGTCAAAGAGACAGACTCAGAAGATGATCACCTCCATGGGGACACGACTCTTGTGCCCAAGGGCCAGTATCTGTTTATGTGCCGCACCTGGTAGGGCGTCCTGGTGTGCCCCGTCTACCCCAACCGTAAGCCCCGTCGTTGGAACCGAACCATGGCCAAGCAGCATGTCTTGGATATGACCACCAAATGGAGGTGCGATGCCTCGTACACCATCAACAAGAACGTTGAACATCATCACTTCCTTGCGATGAACCAGGGCTGGATACCGCGCCCGGTTGGCTATGGCATAGAGGTGGATTTTGTGTGTTGTAGGCTTTAGTTTTTGTGCCTGCCTAGTTGTTACAGGACTTACTCAGAGCCGTGGGATGACACAGCTCATTGGTAGTATCAAGTCATGTTAACATAAGTAGTTACGACTAGTATGCTGCTGTTCATGACTTGCATTGAGCAGTGGGATGGTGCTGCTCGCTACTACTATGAAGTCATGTTACCTAATGATCTGTAGCTAAGAACTAGTAAGTCTAGGTAGTTGTTGGATGATTTTGAGCAGTGGGATGGCACTACTCTCCTCACATCTTATTATGGTAGATGAATGCATGATTATGTAAGTCTGATCTAGTCTCATTGTTGAACTCCAGACAAATATGAAATGTGATTTGCTGTAATGTTATCTTTGTGTCTAGTAGCACTACTCTCCTATTGTTATCAATGTATTTGAAGTCATGCATTGTACTTGTTAAGGCCGAAGCCATGCTCCCATTCCTCTTCGCCTGATCCTTTCTTCCTTTCATTATCTCGATGCACAATAGATAGTCCGAGCATTGTATTTCTAACCTGGCCCCCACATCCCATGTAGTGCGCACATTTCGGCAAACATTTTGATAGTCTGAGCATGGTAATTATGACAATGTTGGACAAATATACCTCTTGACAACCACACATGGTTTCTTGGAGAGGTGCAAGCGGGGTGATGAAGCGATGAGCAATGCGCCAATAACGTGTTTCTAATCAAATTGTGAGAACAATGCGAGAATGTAAAGTATGACCAGAGTAAATAGTGTTGAACCACTTTTTTCATTGATCCTTCTTCATGTACATACACAATGATAAATATATGTCATGGAGGTTATGTAAGTCATAAAACCATCCATAAGATGAAACTAACCCTTATTCAAATAGAGGTTGCAAGAAAAATACAAAAAGGATGAGATTAGTATGTCTTTGTAGCACCGACGTCTGTTGGCAGTCCTTAACCCACATTTTATACCACCAATAAAAATATAAAAGGCACACCAAACTTAGTGAATAGGGTTTATTACTAACAATTTTCATAAGTTTTGGTGTTTCACTTATTTTCCAGGGCTTATAAAGAAATACACCTAAAGTGGGCTAAAAGTAGAGAAATATAAAAGAAATAAGTAATCCTACTTTGGACCATATCAAAACAAGATAAAGAAGGACTAATCATTCATCATCCTTGGGCCAAGGACCAAACTAGGGCTGGTCCACCATGCAACCAAGGCCCAGACTTAGAAGGCCCAGTCACCAAAGCCCATAAGAGAGGAGGTTGAACTAAAAACCACATCAAATTAGCCCAGCTTGGTGAGTGTATCACATGGACTGACTCAGGATGCCGAGACAGCACGTCCACCAAATTTGGGCTCATTCGGTTCCGGACCAGGGTCGCGCGCCAGGGGAGGGTCGCGCGCCTGACTCCTGAGGCCAAATGAGCCCATCTTCGGCCAGGAGGTCCAAACCGATGTGGAGAGGTCGGTTCCGGTGTGCACTCTACATGGAAGGTGCGAAACCGCCCTATGAAGGTCGGTTTGCTCCTTTCCATGTGGGGATGGCATATTTTCAAGGACCTCCCTCCTCTCTACCTGTAAAAGGAGGGCCATTTCCCCTCTCATTTAATCAATACACCAAGGGAGAAGAGCACTACACACTTGAGCATCAAAGGGGCTATGCCCTAGTAGCTATCTAGAGTTAGAAAGCGAGATGTGAGGGACGAGAGCGGGGAAGTGTCGGGTTTGTCGGTGTGTCCCTGAGCTTGTACCTCTACGAACGAGTACTTGGCTCCTTCATCAGATCTTGGCTAAGTAAGTGTTCGTGTTTCTTATACTCTGATAAAAGTTCTTTGTTTAGTTGAGATTTACCTTCTATTTACTTGCGGGATCGTCGTTCGTTCTTGTGGCAAATGCTCTACTAGAAAGACCTCAGAGATGGGTAAGCCTTGAATTCATGCTAGAGTAGTAGTTGACAGCTTAGACGTGGTGTTTAGGCTCGAGCCTACCTGCGGTTGCATTGTTCATGTACGGTTGAGGTGGTAGGCGATAGGGAGCGACCTTGTCCCATCCATCCTTTGTAATCCCCCACGTCTATGTTCAGTGTAGAGCCGTACGCCAGTATCGCCTGGCAGACCAGGTGCGCTCCGGTGCCCGAAGTGAGCAAGTACAAGTATTGCATCTCTACCCCTTTCTATCTCTACCATTGAGTTGTTCCTTGGGCGACTAGCTAGGAGAAATACCATCATTCCCTGTGGAAAATATGATACCCTGAATACTTCCGGGTGAAAGCCACAATGGTACTCTATGCGCTTGTGGATTTATCTGCTTACTCTAAGAAATGGCAACAAGATTTCTGGCGCCATTGCTGGGGAACGATTGCTACTTTCTTTGAACCTTGTTTGTCCTCGTATTTGTGTCCTTATTTTTAAATAAAAAATATATTTTATATTTTATCATATAGAACAAAATATTTATCCTATCCAATCCTTTCACCATGAAGCCAGCTCCAATTCCAAATCCTTTTGCTTCAAAGGGGGAGTTCTTGGAGCAGCCATCTTTTTCAAAACCAAACTTTTCATCTAGCCATGAACTCCACCCAAGATTCAAAGCTATGGTTTGGGCAAAACCCTTCTTTGGTCATGACAATGAAGATTCGTTTGACCACTTGTGAGAATTCGAGGAATTGTGTTTATGCCTAAGCATTCCTGGCATGACACAAGAAACTCTTAAGTGGAAGTTGTTTTCATCCTCCCGCAAGGGGGAGGCGAAGCAATGGTTCACAACTGCCTAGGTAGTATAAATGGGGACTAGAAAGAACTTAAAGACAAGTTTTGCCTTACATACTTTCCTATGTCCCGTATCAACTCTCTACCAGGGGCAATCCTTGATTTTAAGCAAGACAAGGAGGAGTCTATAGGTGCAGCCCGGGCCAGGTTTATAATGTTATTACATGTCGGCCCAGATTTGTCTTTACCCAACAACATGCAATTACATCTCTTTTATTTGTGTCTAGACAAAAATGTTGCCCTATGCCTTGACACGGCTGCCGGAGGGATGTTTTCACATAAAACTATGGCGGAACAGAGGAAAATCCTCGATCGCATCCTAGGGAAGAACACTTCCCCCATCGTGGAAACTGAAACCCTCTAGGCCATAGTTATATCAAGTGTGGGGGAGCCCCCATTAGTCGAATCCAACCTCGTACCATCCATATGTTTGACTCATGAGCCCCCACCCGAACCACGAACATCGAAGGAGATAGTTACCCATCCTTCGGAGTTCTTGATCAAATTCAAATATTCTAGTAATACCTCAAACAATTCTTGGCACAAAAAGGATACATTTCCTTCTAAGGAAGTCTCCCCTAACATGAAGCCATCAAAGGAATGGTTGTTGGAAATGAAATGTTCTTCTGGAACAATTCAGATTCTTTCACCTTCCATGACTATATCTTGTTTGTTAGGAGGAACTTCCATAGATGCCCTACACAACCTCACAGTCGGCACTAATATCATGTCACAATTCCTTGCAAAAGCCCTTTTGGGTAATATGCCACTAGTGCCGACCGACAAACTCTGCAAGAGTTCATTAGGGTTTATCATTGAGTGTTGTGGGATTGCTAGGGCCATGCCAATAGAAATTCATGGAATCGAGGTTTGCATAGACTTCCACATCTTTGCCATCCTTGAGTTTGATCTTCTCATAGGTTGTCCCTTGGACAAACTTTTTCAAGATAAATCTTCCCAAGGGAGCCCTAATGAGAAGTTTAGGAATTTTGCTTCTACCACTCACCCAGAGGAGCATCTTCCTAAATATTTCCCGTTCGAGGAGGCGAGGTTTAGTTCTCCATTTATTTCTCATCCTTGTGAAATTGAACGCCCATTGTCACCCTCGCTCAAACAAAAGCCATGTCCCTCTGGCCTTGGAAATGTTACTCCTGATAATGGTCGAGATGCAGCATTAGTTCCACATGAAAACATCCATGCCACGGACATGCCCGAAGCAACAACTCTAGAGACCAAGCAGCAACCTGCTAATGAGCATGTTAGCATCCCTTATGAGACATCTCATAATTCATGTTCTATTTTGGGGTCTCTAGAGTTTGTTCCACTTCTGACCCCGTGCTTATATGAGGATCCTAACCACCTCTTGTTTATTATTGGCAAACTTTTTAAGAGGTTGGTTGTTGATGCCTATGTTTATCATAAGCATTCCAAATCTTGTAGTAGCACAATGGTTGTTACCTTGTAGCTTGAATTTTAATGCCTATGTTTGGTGCTGAAGATGGGAACTTCACCACCATTGATAGCTGCAAGATGAAGTTCCCACGGTCGAGCTTAAGACCATAACTTAAGCACTGCTGAGAGATACCCCGGGTTATGATGAGGACATGAGACCTATGCATACGCCCATAGAGGCTAAAGATAAGGTGAGTTTGTTCCTTCATTTGCACAATGATTTTTGGTACAATTCACTTGCTTCCACATGTGCATGTTTTTATTTGAATGTAGGTATGAACGTGTCTCAAAGGGCAAACTCATCAAAGTCCAACGTTCGGTTCGTCGGCAGCCGGATAGGGCTTCAGTGGGAAGGCCATAACTCATGCATCCGGAGTGTGATTGAGGTCAATCAGCACTTGTTGGAAAGATTATTTAATAATCTTTCCAATAGGTCTGGTCTTACCTCAATATCACATTGAGAAGTCATCCAATTCATCATGACATTCCGTCACTGTTTCTGCCAAGGGCTACGTCATCATCATGGGCTTGTTATTCGCCATTGGGACTCTGACCCAAGTGAGAGCATGCCCTAAGGAGATGTGGAATACACCAAAGAAGCCCTTGGACGTCCTCCTCCTTGGCCACCACCTTTGGATACCAGCGGGGACATTCAAGCTAAGTTGGAGGCCCAATCCAAGTCAAGTTCGAGGCCGTCTCGGGCTCCAGGAATAGCATGCAATAAAACGGACACCCATGTTGCATACAGACTCCATTTTCGATGATCCATATATGGATGGAAAGATAATTTGATAAGGAAACCAATGAAAGTGGACCCATGTCAAAATTCCTTCGGGATCAACAGAAATCATCAAAACAAGTTGACGTCTAGAATCTGTCAGAGCGCTACATCATCATCTTTTGGGCCATTTGGGCCTTGTAATGTGTCGGGGCTGTGTATGGACGTGTGTAGGGGTCCTTGGACACCCCTTAGGCTATATAATGAGTAGCTGCCATCTATGTTATGGTTTGGGTTTTGGTTTAGATTAATCTGTCTTTGAACAGTCGTCATTATCGGTTTGTGAAACCCCACTTTGTGATCTTAATCATATATCTGTAGTTTCTCCTAATATTAGAGCTACGTACTTTCGAGTTCTTGCTTGTGTTCTTTGATTCGCAAGCAGGGATTAGCCTTCTTGGTGAGGTCAACCGGTTGGTGACACGGTTGATAACCAGAGGAGGTGTGGTGCTAAGGTTGCAGGTTCGGGTCTTTATGATCTGAAGCCGGATCGGTGTGTCATGCTCCACCAAATCGTTGTTTATCTTGAACTGACGGAAGACCGGGAACCTATTTCATATCAAGTGGTATCAGAGCTAAGGTATACCATCAAGTTCATGTTTATTCTAGATCAATTTTTTTTTCATTCGTCCTATAAATCCAGAAAAATTGGCCCCAAAAAAATATTTGTTTCATCATTGTTTTCTCCCTATCCTATCACCCCTTGTGCCATTGCAATATTTATTTTAGTTTGCTTTCTTGAACGGTCGTCCCTTGTTGTGTCATTGTGTTCATTGGTTTAGACGAGTCTAGGTCTGGTTTGTGTCGCCCATCAGTTTGATCGTATTTTTTTAGCAAATCGTGCTCTAGTTGCATGTCCCTAGTAGAGTTGTGCGTGGACACAAGCTTTTGTGCAGAATACATAAACGACTACCTAGTGGAGCTCACTAATTCTTTCCATCGGTGTTGCTCTTAGATTTCAAGAAGTCAAGTTTTAGCCGAGTATATTAAAACATTTTATTTTGGCTAGTTGCACAAAGTTTCAGAATTCTATTATGGAAGCACGCAGAGAAGGCAAGATTTTGTCCATCTAAAAGGAAGTAAATTATCTCCTTGACATCTATAGGTTTGGGGTGTGTTTCTTTTATCGTTTCCAAATCAATTAGTTGTGTATCTATACTTTGCGGCATATTCTATAAAATAACGAAAGAAAAGGCAATGAGGTGCAAAAAAAGGTAAAAGCCGCACCAAAAACAAAAGTAAAAGGCGACGAGCTGCAACAAAAACTAAAAGCCGCAGCCAAAAAAAGCTTAAAAAAGTGGAAAAAAATTCAGAAGTGCTTGCATCCTTTTATATCCTTGTGCTGAGTTGTATAGTCGTTGCTTGCTTGAACTAGGTCCACAGCGAGTTTAGGCCAACGACATAGACTAGCTTGGGACTATTTTTCAATCTTGCAATTTCTGAATTAAATTGTTGCTATTCCTTGCTACTATATTTTAAGCCTCCTAAAGCTCCACATATATACTTCAGATCAGTACAGAAAAAGACCTTGCAATCACGGTGCCACTTCTTCACAGGTATCACAATCAAGTCCGCGGTTGCCATCCTCTACTAGCGTTGATAAGAACTTGGTAAGAACTTGGTAAGACGTGTGTGAGGGTGTGATTCCACCAACCCATAAATAGTTGATAGGGCATTTATTGTGCTAATAATGTCAAACAACGAGTTTCTTTTTCAGAATGAATTGCAGGACATCGCACAACGAGTTCTCAGTTCTCAAATGGAGAATGCGAAGAAAAACCAGCTCAACAAATTATTTCAAATATACTTTGTTGTAAAAGAATGGCGTTGTCGAGTTATGATTGATGGTGAGACTTGCGGCAACCTTGCAAGCCTAGAGTTGGTTGAGAAGCTTGGTCTAACCACAAGACCACATCCACATCCATACTACAATCAATGGGTAAATTCTTGGGATAAGATAAAGGTAACTGAAATTGCACGTATTGAGTTTTCCATTGGTTCTTATAAAGATAGTGCTGAATTTGATATAGTACCTATGCAATCATGTCAGTTATTATTTGGTAAACCTTGGATATTTGATAATAATGTTATGCACCATGTGATTACTAATCAATATTCATTCAAATACCTTGGTAGAAAAATTACTCTTGTACCTATGACTACTGCTGAAATTATAAAAGAAGATCTCTTGAGAGTAGAGAGAAGGAAAAATGAGCCTTTTAGAAAAGAATGGATTGTTTCAGATGTTAAAGTTTCTTCATCTAAATCTGAATTTTTGTAAAGTGAAGATATTGCTTTGCCTCTTGTTTGAACTAATATTTTGCAGCATGAATTTAAAAACGAGGACACTGTGACTGAGAAAGATCAGGTAAATGTCTAAAGTAAGAACTCTCCTGCTGAGCTGAATTTGTCCACCACTCATGCTATAATAGAGCAACATTTAGTGGACACCAAATTTGAATTGCCTTTGGTACATGATGAACTTTCTACTAATATTTATGATAAAGCAGAGTTGAGTGATAGTGCTATGCTTATTCCTATGTCACAACTTATGAAGGCACCTAATTCTTTTGTTTTGGAACAAAATACTTGTGCTGAAAATAAGAAATTGTTTCCCATTAACACTGAAAAAGATGAGCATAAATTATTGTTTTCTCTAAATACTTTGGGCTATATAGAGTTTGATTCTTTGTGTGCTCTTAGTAGTTTGGAAGAGAAGCTTAAATGTTTTGAACTGCCATGGTTGTCTACCTATACATATCACTTTATTGGCAAATATAATTGTAAAGGAGAGTATATGGTGCATCGTGTCTTCATTTGTTCAGATCTGAAATCTCCTTTGACTATGCATAAATATGATCAACTAGAGGGCTGCAATAGCTATAACTATGTCATGTCGAGATCCCCAAGTTTTATTATAAAGAAGCAGGTTACATTTCAAGAAGGAGAGCAATATTGGCTACTACCTACAACATATCCTCCAGCTAAGCTCAAACCAAGGACGGTTTGTTGTCAAGAAGGAGAGGATGATGAGGACATGAGACCTATGCATACGCCCATAGAGGCTAAAGATAAGGTGAATTCATTCCTTCATTTGCACAATGATTTTTGGTACAATTCACTTGGTTCCACATGTGCATGTTTTTATTTGAATGTGGTATGAACGTGTCTCAAAGGGTAAACTCATCAAAGTCCAACGTTCGGTTCATCAGCAGCCGGATAGGGCTTCAGTGGGAAGGCCATAACTCATGCATCCGGAGTGCGATTGAGGTCAATCAGCACTTGTTGGAAAGATTATTTGATAATCTTTCCAATAGGTCTGGTCTTACCTTAATATCACATCGGGAAGGCATCCAATTCATCATGACATTCCGTCACTATTTCTGCCAAGGGCTACATCATCATCATGGGCTTGTTATTCGCCATTGGGACTTTGACCCAAGTGAGAGCATGCCCCAAGGAGATGTGGAACACACCAAATAAGCCCTTGGACATCCTCCTCCTTGGCCACCACCTCTGGATAACAGCAGGGACATTCAAGCTAAGTTGGAGGCCCAATCTAAGTCAAGTTCGAGGCCGTCTCGGGCTCCAGGAGCAGCATGCAATAAAACGGACACCTAGGTTGCATACGGACTCCGTTTTTGACGATCCACATATGGATGGAAAGATAATTTGATAAGGAAACCAATGAAAGTGGACCCACATCAAAATTCCTTCAAGATCAACAAAAATCGTCAAAACAAGTTGACATCTAGAATCTGTCAGAGCGCTGCATCGTCATCTTTTGGGCCATTTGGGCCTTGTAATGTGTCGGGGCTGTGTATGGACGTGTGTAGGGGTCCTTGGATGCCCCTTAGGCTATATAATGAGCAGCCGCCGTCTACGTTAGGGTTTGGGTTTTGCTTTAGATTAATCTGTCTTTGAACAGTTGCCATTATCGGTTTGTGAAACCCCACTTTGTGATCTTAATCATATATCTGCAGTTTGTCCCAGTATTTGAGCTGTGTACTTTTGAGTTCTTGCTTATGTTCTTTGATTCACAGGCAGGGACTAGCCTTCTTGGCGAGGTCAACCGGTTGGTGACACGGTTGATAACCCGAGGAGGCGTGGTGCTAAGGTTGCAGGTTCGAGTCTTTGTGATCTGAAGCCGGATCGGTGTGTCGTGCTCCACCAAATCATTGTTTATCTTGAACTGACGGAAGATCGGAGACCTATTTCACATCAGGTTATCTTAAAAAAAGACTTGATTTTATTTATGTTATTATTATTATTTTGATTACTATCATCTAAAAAAACTTTCCTTTTCAATAAAAGCAAGGACATGTTTTTGAGTTAGTATGCACCCTCGTGTATTTCTGTTGCTAACCATTTCAGGATAAAAAAGCGCGGAGCATACAACACTTGAAAATAAGGAGCTACATCATCCAAAAACCTTGATGCTCTTAGGTGATGGAACACACTCTAGAAGGAGACCCTGGCTCTGCACTTGAGTTTTAGACAAAAAGTTCAAGTTTGGGGGAGGACGGTGAGAAACCCAAGTTCCGTACACACCAAGGGTTCATTCAAAAAAATGATGATGATGTTAGCATCACCTTGCTAAAAAAAGAGAAGAGTTGAAAAAAATGAAAGAAAGAATAAAATGAGGGAGACTTAAAAGGAGAGAACAAAAAAGAGAGATTGGGAGTCTCCCTCTTGTGGGCCTTTGGTATCACCAAGACCAATGGCCCATGATACTATGTGTGGCTTAACCTGAGTTGGAGCCCAAGCCATCAAGGCATCACTGCAGCAGGCCCAAAGTTTCCATCCATACACACTGCTGGTATGATCACTCAGGTATGAAAAAGAAAAAAATTCACCAACGTTTTATACTTATCTTCATTTGATCATATAAATTCATGCTTTCTTTGTTTATGTTGTTATGCTCTGGTTTGGGTGTATTCGTATACTATACATATAACGATACATCCATAGGTCCTTTTAAATTAAGCATGGTGCTTAGGTTAAAATGACCTTCTTTGATCAAAGTTTGACATGTTGTTGAAATTTGATTAATGAATTTTGAGTTGTTGACATAATCAATGAAATTAATCTGATATGGAGATAAACCAAGGCATATCTTATCTTAGCCTTGCTTGAGTTGGATGAGTAGAAAAAAGAAAGAAAAAATATATAAATAAATAATAGTTATCACAATAAAATTTAGGCTCCCTAGTAGAGCCCTTGTTTGTTTCTTTTCTTTTCTTTTGTTTAGAATAAAATAGGTACAAGAATAAGTGTGGGGGAGATCTCTCAAGCATACCTAACACATCTTCAAGATCTCCCCTGCACGTTGCACAACATCGACTGACTCATCATGTAGAAGGACAAAGACACATGACTTCCATTAACTCCTTCATCTTCAACGGTGGTTTGTCCAACTCTACCCTCACATCTCCTGAATTTACTTTGAAAGATTAAATTGATTAATTTTAAAGGGAAAATCTTGCTGGCACAACATCTGCATGCTATCCTTTGATAAAATTTGCATACTCCTTACTCCTCGTCAATATTCCTATAACTTTGAACAACTATCATAGGGACCCCATGCTATCTAAGTAATTGGAGTATTTGATATAGCTGGATGATTTGAACCTTGCTCTTTTTATGAAGGACTTGGGATTTATTTTACAAAATAATAATGCAATAGCATGCTCTGATAAATAACTTCCTACCAAGGCCATATGACATGATTCATTTATGCAAACCTTTAGTCATATGATGCTTGTTGGATCATTGAGTTTGGTCAAATTGTTGTGACCTATGTGAGATTATGGTCATGCACCCATGATTGAGATTCACATGCACCCACCAATAAAATACCTACTCTTACACTAAGAGTTGCACACAACATGCACCATTTTCGTCCACAAAAAAAATGCCAACTCTTACCCTAAGAGTTGCGCACTCTTCCACCCAATAAAAATGCCGACTCTTACTCTGAGAGCCGCGCATTTGTTATCCACCAAATAAAAATGCCGACTCTGAACCTGAGAGCTGCTCATTCTTTTTCCACCATATAATTACTCCTCGCATTCCATCATGACATCACTCCATTCAAAGTTCTTCATATGCCGACAAGAGATATGGGCTATGTTTGAAAAAAAGATAAAAAATGCCAAGGGGCATGAAGAAAAAAGTATCCATGCCAAGAGGCATGAGAAAAAAATCCAAGCAATAAACAACAAGAAAGAAAATTCAAAGCCCCGTTCAAAAAAATATGAATATTTTCTTTTTATAGCCCATACTCTTCAAAGAATCATCCATCCTTCAATAAAGAGAGTCATGATGCATAGAGGACCAAATATATTTAGAGTTAGGAATCATCTTCCATTCCGCACACTTGCACATCTCAATCTAAGTGTATGACTTGTATCACCATGTGGTTCGGTTTTTGACTTGACAATATATGTGATGCAAGTATGCCCACTTTCGTACCTACCCAAAACTCCCCTCAAAAGCTTTAGAGATAAGTTATGAAAAGAAGGGGATTTGAATCCATGTTGTTCCATTATTCAATTACCAAGACAATGTGGTAGACAATTTGAAGTTCATAAGTGCAGGTGAAGCTTGGAATATCTTTTATGCAGGTAATATATCAAGGAGATGACCCATCTTAGTCCTAAAACTTTACTCGAGGATGAGCAAAGGGCTAATTGTGGAGGAGTTGTTGGCGGTCCTTAACTCACATTTTATATCGCCAATAAAAATATAAAAGGCACACCAAACTTAGTGAATAGGGTTTATTACTAACAATTTCCACGAGTTTTTGTGTTTCACTTATTTTGCAGGGCTTATACAGAAATACACCCAAAGTGGGCCAAAAGTAAAGAAATATAAAAGAAATAACTAATCCTACTTTGGCCCATATCAAAACATGACAAAGAAGGACTAATCATTCATGATCCTTGGGCCAAGGACCAAACCAGGGTGGGTCCACCATGCAACCAAGGCCCCGACTCAGAAGGCCCAGTTGCCAGAACCCATAAGAGAGGAGGTTGAGCTAAAACCCATGTCAAATCAGCCCAACTCTACAAGTGCATCACATGGACCTACTTAGGATGCCGAGACCAGCACGTCCACCAAATTTGGACCGATTTGGTTCTGGACCAGGGTCGCACGCCAGAGAAGGGGCACGCGCCTGACTCCTGAGGCCAAATAGGCCCATCTTCGGCCAGGAGGTCCAAACCGATGTGGGGAGGTCGATTCTGGTGTGCACTCTACATGGAAGGTGCGAAACCGCCCTATGGAGGTCAGTTTCCTCCTTTCCATGTGGGGATGGCATATTTCCAAGGACCTCCCTCCTCTCTACCTATAAAAGGAGGGCCATTTCCCCTCTCATTTAATCAACACACCAACAGAGAAGAGCACTACACACTTGAGCATCAAAGGGGCTATGCCCTAGTAGCTATCTAGAGTTAGAAAGTGAGATGTGCGGGAAGAATGCAGGGAAGTGCCAGGTTTGTCGGTGTCTCCCCGAGCTTGTACCTCTATGAACAAGTACTTGGCTCCTTCACCGGATCTTGGCTAAGTAAGTGTTCATGTTTCTCATAGTCTGATAAAAGTTCTTTGTTTAGCTAAGCTTTACCTTCTATTTACTCTTGGGATCATCGTTCATCCTTGTGGCAATGCTCTAGTAGAAGGACCCCAGAGATGGGTAAGCCTTGAATTCACGCTAGAGTAGTAGTTGATAGCTTAGACATGGTGTTTAGGCTCGAGGCTACCTGCGGTTGCATCGTTCATGTATGGTTGAGGTGGTAGGCAGTGCGGAGTGACCTTGTCCCGTCCATCCTTTGTAATCCCCCATGTCCATGTTCGGCGTAGAGCCGTATGCCGATACAGACCAGGTACGCTCCGCTGCCTGAAGTAAGCAAGTAGAAGTATTGCAACACCATCCTTAGGACCCCAAAGGCTATAGGAATCCATCTCTACCCCCTTTCTATCTTTACCCTTGTGTTGTTCGTTGGGCAAACTAGCTAGGAGAAATACCACCGTTCCCTGTGGAAAATATGATACCCTGAATACTTTCGGGTGAAAGCTACAACGTCCTCCATGCGCTTGTAGATTTATCTGCTTATACTAAGAAATACCAACAACGTCTAACACTTGTACCCAGGATGATGCCATGTTGGTTCTCCATGGAGGATGTTGTCAGACACGTTCAATTGTTCAGTGGCCGGACTTTCTTATCTGCGCAATAGCATTTCACCAACAACTGCTACTCAATTTTGTTTTAGGATGTGGCTAAACTGGATCCTCACTGCCAGATAGGAGCCAACAAGAATGCTACTGATGCAGTGCTATCGGAGTAGGTGATTGACACAATGCTCTCAGTTTGCCAGCCGATTGATTGGCATCTCATTCAAAACAGACAATCCTTCAATCTTCGTCCTATGAGATCAAATCGGCAGCGGTCGGACTTTCTTTCATTAACAGTAAAACTCAACAACTACATCTCGCAGAGTAAGATTTCCCTTGATGCACATGGGGTGGTCCGACTCTTGTATCTTTGACCAGGCCAGACACAGCCCATGTCGTATAGGGAATTCACTTCAGTGGACTGCACATGGTACGCGGGCCATGGCTCCATAAGAAAGTTTGACACCTTGCTGGTTGAACTCACGAGAACGTCCGACGCCCTACCTAATGGACTAATGACATCGACCAGCCACACCAGTTTGGTGGGGCGGAGAGGTTTTCTTGTTTCAACCCAACTAGGTTAACCTTGCAGATTTTGTTCGTCCCTATTGTTACTCTTTTTGCATGAACTTGCTATCTGTGGGATGACACAGCAAACTATTATCAAGACAATGTTAACATGTGTAGTTAGGATTATTTTGATGCCTAATGTTATTGTAGCATGACTTGCTTTAAGCAGTGGAATACCGATGCTCACTACTAAAATGAAGTAATGTTAATCAGTTGTAGTTAGAACTAGCATCTCTTGGTTGAGTTGGACTCCAAGGGCCTTGACATAGATCATGCTCGAAGCTCAAGCCAAGATGAGCCCATAGAAGGGTCGGCCAACCCCGTATGTGGGTCCTACTAAGCTGCATTTCGTGTTTTCAGAAATCAGAAGCTAAGAGTACAAATGGAACTAGTTATTAATAAAATATGCTCATGTAATGCTATTCTTCCTTGAGACCAAGGCATGTTGACATTGTTTTGAGGGTGGATTTTTATGGTATATCCCTATCAACAAGATCACCCAAGCTTAACCTTTGCTCGTCCCGAGCAAATAATCAAACTTAGCCTCGGTGGATCAGGTATTGTTACTATGTCCATATTTCGAGAGTATATAACACCCTGGTTTCTATAACAACACCAGAGGTCGTCATATGTGTGCCTAGGAAGTCCACACATATAACAAAAATGGAATTATCAGAAAACAATGTAAATATATAGTGGAAACATACTTATATCAACACTTACCAACATTAGAGTATCGCAGAATTGATGGCTACAACTTCTCTTCAGAGCTCCATTCTTCTCAGGGACAGTTGACTAGGGCTCCGTATGCCAAACACTTCTGACACTCAACATCTTTATCCTTCTTTAGAGCAGCATGTTACTACAAACTATAGCAACAATGAGTTCATGTCGAACTCAGCAAGTACAGGCGCAAAGTAAATGATATACAAGGCTTATACAAAGGTAGGCTGACACAGTTTGACTACCGGTAAGCATTTTAATTAAGATACCAATTATTATTAAACAACAAGTTACTAACCTTTTTTATTAAACCAACTATTACTAAATGAGTTAAACAACCCAACCCTTAATTAGAGATATAAGTATAATTAACAATATTATTAGAGATCATCAAAATTAATTATGATCATTGAATTATAGTCAAGGTGGGAACCTCAACACGAACCCTGGGGTCACAACCCCTTAAGAACACGGGATAGCCATCCCACCAAAACATGAGGTAGCAACCTCAAAGAATGTAGGATAGCCATCCTGATAAAGCTCAAGGTAGCAGCCTTATCCATCAACTTCTCCAATGATCCATGTGAGTCCAAGTCGGGCCGCTCGTGACTGTGAGCACAGCTGATACATCAGTTTGAATAAACTCTGCATAGAGGTGTACACATTCACTCCAAGTCATGATTCTCGTCTACCCGAGGTCATGACTCCCCAAAACACTACCAAGGTGAGTGGGTAGGGTTTCACATGAGACTGTTCACAGCTCCTACTAATAGGCAGCAACCCGCTATGGATTCCTCAATAGAAGGTAAGATCCCGCCTCCAAGTGGTGACTAAGAACCAAGATAAAAACCAAAATGCACTCAGTTGGCAGGCCAAGATCCAACCAACAAGAGCCCCTCTTGTGCCTACCTGGTAAGCTACCACCAACTAGTAGGAGGCCTGCTAGAGCCATGTGGCTTGGAGCTGTACGGATGCCCCAGGTTGTCTCTCCATGAACCAGTCCTTAGGGACGGCAGACAAGGGCGCCCCCATTCCCCCTTGCTCCACCATCCCACGATGCTTTCCACATCGTCACCACTTCTCCATGGCCGCAGCCAGCGTAATCATTAAGTTTATCATTTAACATTATTAAACATTAATATAGAAGTCATTATTATATTTATTAACATATGTAGGGTGAGCAGAGCAGCAAGCAGAACTAGATTACCCATAAACTAACCCCATGGTTATATTTGGGTAAAAGTGTCTAGTCATGTCCTTAGGGTTTGCACTATTAAGACATGCAATGGAAATAAATTATGAATTATAAAGTGAGTAGGTACAATATGATCAAAGGGGTGCCTGCACTTGCCTTAAATCCAAAGTTTAGCTCCTTAGTAGACTTTAGTTGTTCTATCTTCTAGTCTCCAACTCCAACTGCACTTGTCGGTCCTCAGCTCCCGATCTTCAGCACTCACGAACTGCTCTTCGTCTATTTACAGCAAACAAGCAACACAAACAAACAACACTAAGAACAAGCATCAATCAAAAAAACACTAAATAAAGAGCAGACCAAATGATCAAACTTGATGCTACGATCACATGAGTGCAAGAGTGGCCAACAAAGGAGTATCGTTGAGAGGGCACAACTAACGAGGTTAATCTAAACGAGTCGCATTTGAAATGGCATTGATAGATCGTTAATCTAACTACTAATTAAGTTGCATTTTCAAAAGCATGGAACATGGTAAATGTAACTGCTATCACGTGGCTTATGTCGATATGAGTCTAACATGACAAGAACGGGCCAAAACTGAGCTAAAATGGGCAAGATATGTCTAAAACAAGTTTAGGGGTAAAAATGTAAATAAATAGAGCTATTTTCATATTTGAAAACAATTTAAAACTAAAATAAAACTTGGTTTGGAGCTAAAGCATAAATATTGATGGGTTTAGGGTCCAAACTATAAAAATAGCGACCTGATTTGAACTATGGCGGATGGATCTGCAAATAAAGAAAAGCTCAGGGGCTTTTCGGCAAAATAGTCCGGGCTGACCGGCTGGTTGACCGCGTTGACATGGTCAGTGCATGCATGGCACTGATGTGGCGCACACATGGCACCAGTGTGGCTGCAACGTCGGTAGATGGGGGCCGTGTTCACCTAGGGTTGACCCGTGGTCAACAGCAGATCTGAGTCACTCGGCTCAGATCGGACGGCAGGCGGATGTCCGGCAGGTGATGGTCGCCGAAGTGGCGCTGACCGGTGGCGTGGCTCGCCGGCGTTGGCCGGAGTTGGCCGGAATGGCTCTTCGGGGCTCGGATTGCGATGTGAAGGGCACGTGGAGACGCAGTGCGACTTCGCGGATTCGACTGCGGGGTCCGTGGCGGAGGCAGATGGCCGGAGGTGGTGGTCCATGTGGTGGTGCCATGGCCGATGGTGGTGTGCTCGGATGGGAGCGGCTAGGCCGCACGGCGCGCAGGCATGTTGCGCACACGAAGGCGAGTTCAATGCGCACTGCAACCATGACAGCTTGTGGCGAGGCGGACCGGGACGACGACGGAACTACGGCGACGTCACGTACATGGGAGAGAGCGAGAAGCGAGACGGGGAAGGCATGTGTGCCTATCTTACCTTGGGCCGAAGGTCGTCTTGGTACTTTTGGTGACTCAAGCACACGAACGGCGGAGGTACGTGGCGACGCACCCAAACTCACCGTGGCGGCGGCTATGGCGGCACACGGCTAGGGTTGTGGCTGGGGTGGTGGCTGCTGCCCTAGGGTTATGAAGGGGAGCACGGCGCACTAGGTCTAGACCCTTTATAGGCGGAGGCCAACCTCATTTTGCTAACTGGAGGCAGATCGAGCAGTGGCGGCACTCTGCGCGCGATGCGGAGGTATGAAACAGCAGAGCTCATCGCTGACGCGTGGGGCCGGGCCGTCAGTGGCTTAGGGTGCGCTGAGGAGTGGGGCTGGGCTGGCAGCGGCAGGCGGGGCACGGAGTGGGTCGGCCTGGCTACTACTGCGACTGGCCTGTTGGGCCGAGGCCCAAGACATGGAGGCAGGGGCGCAGGAGGGAGTAGGCAGAGGCGGGCCGCGGCTGCTGGGCTGGGCCGTTGGTGGCCTGCTGCAGCAAGCTGCTGGCCTTGGCCACCGATGGCTAGGCTTGGCTATTGCTGGCCAACTGATGCTTGCTAGGCCGGCCAAAGTTGGCCATGGCCGGCTGGGGCAAGCCATAGGTGGCCGAGGCAGGCCAGAACTGGCCAGAGTTGGCCAGGTGAGGCTATGGCTGGCCAGAGCAAGCTAGGGCAAAGTAGGGATGGCTAGAGACTAGCTTAGGGTTGCTAGAGCCAGTTAGGAGATAGAGATGACCAAGCTGACACAGGAAAATGAAAAGCTCTCTCTCTATGCAAGAGAGGATTTTCCAAAACATCTTCCAAACCTTTTGCAAAGAAAAATTATTTGCAAACATTTTCAAAATTATTTTCCAACACTATTTTGACACCAAAACCTGAGAGGCCTTTTGGCAAGATAGAACCACTTTGTAAAATCTTTTCAAATCCAAACTTTGAACTCATTTTTGAAAATGAAGTTTTGAAGGCTTTATTTTCGAAACTCGAAAAGAACCTAATCATGGCGCTTGAATTTTAGAAAATTATTTTCACACACAGGCACAGCCAAGAAATACACAAAGCCCAAACACACTTTTATTTACTTTGTAAAAGTTTTATAACCCACACTTTTTATCATTTTATAACGATAACAAATGAAATAAACCTTGGCTATTTTTTTAAAAAAATTAATAAATCCTTTAATCATGACAACTGAGTGAACTTACCATTGTGCAACACTTAACACACAAAACTTTAAACTACAAGAGGGAAACAAATCAAAGACATTGATTAAGGGGACTACTCCCTCAAAGTAATGGTTACAATGGACTTGAAATGAAAACCTTTAAGCTCTAAGGAATAACTAAGCTTCATATGACACACTTTCGGTGTTATTGTCCTTCTTGACTGACCAAATCATGTCTTGACCTTATCTAGTTGCACTACACCTTGGAAAGATGAGGGAACCATGTCTTCATTTGATACCTCATTTTTCGGGACAAGAACCGTGTAACCAAACCAAAAAGGGACCAGAGTCACCTGTAATTAATAAACAGGTATGGTGGGTAGCAACATCTGCATCCACTTCTCCCGGGACAGATGTTCCTTCATCAAGCAGGAGATGAAGAGGGAGAAAAAGTCCTGCTCAACGGACTTTAAAAGGTGAGCCCTGAACGACAGGTAAACCAGTAAGTTATCTTATAAATAATTTTTTCTATATATAAATATATATATTTATATACATTTATATTTTATCTTTCATCCCTTTTAAATAAAATAATTTTTGAAAAGTTTTACTATTCAAAAATTTTGAAAATTAGTTCATTAGAAAGAATAAAATCTTCTCTTTACAAAACCTATTTTCTAAAATAATTCTTGGAAAAGTTTTTATCATCAAAATATTGTTGGAAAATCAAAATCGGCAAATGGATTTTCGAATCCTGGAAACCACCAACAGTCACGAGCTCAAAGTGGCCGTTGTGAGCTACCTACCAAAGGGGGGCAGCATTGGGTCCACAGGTGGGCCGGCCGGACCACCTGCGTCGGCCGACGCACTTGCAGGCCTCTGGCGTCGAGCCAGAGCCAACAGCTCCTAGCCATTGCCCCTTGTCTCCCCCCACCGTCGGTTTCACTATAAATAGCAGGTATCCCAGGTGAGCTTCATCCCATTCTCATTCACTCATTCTCACTCTTTCACTCCCCCTCACTACTTCACCATTCCTTCTTTCCAACAATATTTTGCAACCTTTGCACAAGTTCTAGCTCAAGGCAGCTCTCAGGTGTGAAAGTTTCATATTACTTCACTAATCCCATCACACCCGGGAAGTTGTCTTTCGTGTTCTTTTTGTCGTCTCCACCATGAGACAATCATCGAGGAGATGTGCAAGGGAGGCCGATGCCGGTTCGAGCTTCCACTTCGAGGCCCCTAAGGAAGCCATGGCGCATGAAGAGGAGGAGGCCAACGCCCCACTCGAGATCGACGATGCTGATAAGGCGTACCTCAACTTGCAGGGCGACCGAGAGATGCAGGCATACTTCCACCTCAAGGACCACATCTTCCTCCATGCTCCCATGTACGATGACAAGCTCCTACAGGACACATGTATGAATGTTGAGTTCGAGACCTTATGGAGAGCCATGGGACGGGAAACCATTGATCCCATGGACGAAGAAGGTTCTCGACTTCTCTCCATTCAATTCCTATGCACTTTGCAAGAAACTGATTCTGGGATCTCTTTCCGTTTATTTGGATAGCACTATGATGTTTCTTGGAGAGATCTTACTAGGCAGATAGGCTTTAGTTATAGTTGTGCTCTTAACATTGACTATGCCTTGCCTGGGTATGATCGCCATAAGTTTTGGGAAGAGGTTTCTGGATTTATTGAGACTGGTCTCTTTAGAGCTTTACATTCAAAAATCCAGCATCCTTCCTTAAAATTCATTCATCGTTGGATTGCCATGACTTTGTTTCCTACCCATTCTATTAGACATGTGAGCAACATTGAGATGAAGCTACTTTTTGCAATTGTTAACAAAATAAAAGTTGTTCCTTTTAGAGAAATGTTTCTTGATTGGGTAGGAATCATCAAGGAAAATTCTGTTGTTGTTTGCACTTCTCTCATAACTCACATTGTAAATGCTGTTGGTGCTTTGGATGAGGTAGAAATCGAATATATTTCCATCCCTCTCACCATTGTTGATGAGGATTATATGGTGCAAGGGCATCACTTGACTTTGAAGGATGATGAGATTCATGTTATTTTTCCCGGTTATATAAACAAGATCCTATTACCTAACCAGGGTCTGTGTTTATATAACTGTGATTCACTAACCTTTGAACTCAAGACCAAGGAAGATGCACGCAAGGAAAGAATTGTCAGGCATGCGGCCAGAGTTGCAGCTGGGGAGGGACCCAGTGCGCAACCTGAGTACCAAGAGGAACCAGCATAACCTTTTTATCATGTAGGATGGTACGCTGCTCAGAACATGCCAGACCGAACGATGCCCCAGGGTGGAATCCACCTCCACCTCAACCAACAGCGGGAGCATGGTCCGAAGCAGATTTAGATGAATGGGACCTACCACCACCAGTCCAACCATGAAGGAACCCAGAGCTTGACACCATCAATGCATGCATGGGATAGATGCAGATCCAAGCTAATGATATCCAGAACAAACTCAACACCCACGTGCAGCAGACAAACCAGTGGCAACAGCAGCTGGAGGCGAGGCTCCAGCAACAGTATGACCAGCAGAGCGCCTTCTGGGAGTACTCTGGGTACTACCCAGGACCTCCGCAATGAGCTAATTTGGGGGAGACACCGCAAAGGTATGTGCATTGCATATTTAAATTCCAAGAATTTTTTTCTCTTTAGGATGTTTTAATTTTTAGCATTCATACATTCAGAAAAAAAATAAAAAAATGTTAAAAAACCAAAAATATTTATTCCACTCTATATATATGTGCTGTATAAATATCTAGTTCAACCCTTGTTGAGATGATGAATAGTTGCTTTGTTTTATATTTCTCTTGTACCTGCTTTATAATCGAGCTTTCTCCAAAGTTTTGGGTTTATCAACTAAAAATGTCTCACCCTAAAAACTTGAACTAGTGGGTCGCACATGCTTGATCTGGTCTAAGTTATTGCCTGATATGATATAGTGACATGGGCTGCGCTATGACTTTGTTCTAAGTGAAACTTCACGTCCGGAGTTTTATTTTTCAAAAATATTCAAAACAATAGTTCCTCAATGATTATGAAATACCTACCAAGGCCATATGACATGTTTCAATTCTGTAAAACCTTTAGTCATATGCTTCTTGTGGAACATTGAGTTGAGTCAAACTGTTGTGACCTTAGTGAGATTATGGTCATATGCCAATGATTGAGATACACTTGCCCCCACCAAATAAAGCCAACTCTGACATTGAGAGTTGCGCACAATATGCATTTTTCCATCCACCCAAATATATGCCAACTCTTACACTGAGAGTTGCGCACCACTTTCCACCAAATAAAAATGCCGACTCTTACCCTGAGAGCCACACATTCCTTATCCAGAAAAAATTACTCCTCGCATTTCCATCATGATATCTCTCCATTCAAAAATTCTTCATATGCCAAATAAAGGATATGGGCTATGCTAAAAAAAATCATGCCAAGGGGCATGAGAGATCAATAAACAACGGGGAGATCCAAAATTCCCTATTCAAAAAAAAGGAAAGAAAAAAGTGTGTACCTTTATAGCCCATGTCCCTCCAAAACTACCTTTATAGAGAGTCATGATGCATTGAGTACCAAAAATATTTAGAGATAGGATCCACCTTTATACTCCACACACTTGCACATCTCAATCAAAGTTTATGACTTGTATCTCCTTGTGGTTCAGTTTTTGACTTAGCAATACATGTGATACAAGTATGCCCACCTTCATACATGCCTATAACTCCACTCAAACGCTTTAGCGGTAGGTTATGAAAGAAAGGCAACATTACAATGCCTTTGGTGAGGTAAACATACACATTGAGCGATCAAGAGAATCATTTGAGGAAGTTGGCTTTCTTTGCAAAAATTTTCAAAACCTCCGGATAGATAGTTAATCTTGGGATGAACGATAAGCAATGCCTGTGAATCTATTCTATCTTGCAATCCCCCAAGACTTGAGATAGCTAATAAGCCCCATTTTCAAGATAATAACAGGGTGGATAGTATGTTAATTTATTCAAACTAAGGTAGAAAACTTTCTTATAAATCTTGTACACTTGAATATAATCGGCATAGAAGCAACTCCTTATCAACAACCAAAGCCCAGCTTTGCTCGGGGATGAGCAAAGGGTAAGCTTGGAGGATCTTGTTGGTGGTCCTTAATGATGAATTTATACCACCAATATAGAACCAAAAAGGGAAGAATTATATATTTTTACACACATATACCTTTACTACTAACGAAATTCCACATGTACTGGTAGATTTGTCACTATGCAGGAAATACACCAAGTACAGGGAATATTTGTAATAAAAAGGCGCTTTCCAGAAGATGTATTTGCCAACCCTAAGGAAGTCAGCCACAACCGAAGTGTGCACGGGCCAAATCCACCATGACACAGCAGTCTAGGCCCGAGCCAGAAGCCACCGACCGAGGCTGGGTGTGAACTGACACACAGGTGGGCCGGCCGGCACACTAGTGAGGCGGTTCAGGCCCAGCCAGCTTGTGTCGGTACAATCAATGCAGAGGAGGATAGTGCGCTGCTCGGATTTCCAATCCTACCCCCAAACCACCTTCCACCTGCTACAAAAGGAGAAGAGGAGCACCCCCACAACACACACTCATTTGGAGCACTACCTTACTCTCTACACTTGTTCTTTAAGCTTAGCTACTTAGAATATTTTAGAGCAAGGTTGAGCTACTTGGAGGGCTTGTCTCCTAGGAAGAAGTGCTACTCTCTTGGTAATATACTATGAAGAGTTCTTCCTTATTCAAGTTTCCTATTCTTATTTACATTCTTGCATATGAACTAGAGTATAGTCTTGAGCATGATATATTCTATGATTATGAACTATACTATAGTCCATATGAGAGTTGTTCATCATGCTCATACTTGTTCTTCATTGTTCATATGATTTACAAACTTAGAGAAGATGATAGGAATAGAGTAAAGGTTCGTTGTTCCTTCGGGTTTGCTTATATCCTAGCTCGTCCATCCATACGGTGGGAGTCCTGGGGGATATAGGTAGTTCCTTAGTATGCGGATGTGGTGTCTGGATGCAAGGGAGCCTTCGGATATGACGGCATGCCATGGTTGAGGGGTAGGCAGCAGGTGGTGACAGCCCTGTCCGTCCTTCGTAATCCCCACATTCGTATGTTGTGTAAGAGTTCGTAAATGTCCCCATTGGCTGACAGATCAGCTGCCGGGATCTCCCTATTGCTCTTGACCTTGACTTGTATCTTAACCTATTTATCATATGACACTAACTTGTTCTATGCAAATGTATAAAATATACCTGCTCCGTTTAGGTTATTCTTTTATTCTTTATTTTACCTTTATCCTTGAGGTTGCTCTATGTGTGTCCACTATCTACCAATCATATTGTTTAACCCCTGCATAGCTATGGGCCATATTTTAATGATATGAAGTCATAACATATCTGTGCTAGAGGTATTTGTACCCCCGCCTCTTATGGGAAAATATAAATAACGATACCCTGAACTATTTCCGGGTGAAATGCTACAACGATAGATCCGTACGCTTGCAGATATCATCTCTAAAAGGTTGCAATCTATCACCTGGGCACATCTTACATCGTTGCTACAGTACAATTCTAGTAGCGCTGCTAAGAGTCACCAACAACAGGCATTTCTAGCGTGGTTGCCAGAATAGGTATCTTGCCTATTTTGGTGATTCCGTTAAGAAATGCC
>CM041637.1:33608821-33645874 GCA_023333625.1 Bothriochloa decipiens | reverse complement strand
CCAACCATTTTAGGATAAGAAAGCACGGAGCATACAACACTTGAAAATGAGGAGCTACATCATCCAAAAACCTTGATGCTCTTAGGTGAGGGAACACACTGCAGAAGGAGACCCTGACTCTACACTTGACTTTACACAAAAAGTTCAAGTGTGGGGGAGGATGGTGAGAAGTCCAAGTTCCAAGTTGTCATGGATGATGTCACCCTTGCTAAAAAAGGAGAGGTGTTATAAAAAAACAAGAAGAAGAAAAATATACATATAAAAAATGATGAAATAAAAATAATATGAGGGAGACTTAAAAAAAGAGAGAGATTGGGAGTCTCCCTTGTGGGCCTTTGGTATCACCAAGACCATTGGCCCATGATACTATGTGTGGCTTAACCTGAGTTGGAGCCCAAGCCATCAAGCCATTACTGCATCAGGCCCAAAGTTTCCATCCATACACACTGCTGGTAAGATCACTCAGGTATGAAAAATAAAAAAATTCACCAACTTCTTATACTTATCTTCATTTGATCATACAAATTCATGCTTCCTTTGTTTATGTTGTTATGCTCTGGTTTGGGTGTATTCATATACTATACATATACGGTACATCCATCGGACCTTTTAAATTAATAATGGTGCCTAGGTTAAAATGACCTTCTTGGATCAAAATTTGACATAATCAATGAAAGTAATCTGATATGGAGATAAACCAAGGCATATCTTATCTTAGCCTTGCTTGAGTTGGATGAGCAAAAAAAATATATAAATAAATAATAGTTATCACAATAAAATTTAGGCTCTCTGGTAGAGCCTTTGTTTGTTTCTTTTCTTTTGTTTTGTTTAGAATAAAACAAGTACAAGAATAAGTGTGGGGAAGATCTCTCAAGCATACCTAACACATCTTCAAGATCTCCCCTGCATGTTGCATAACATCGAGTGACTCATCATGCAGAAGGACAAAGACACGTGACTTCCATTAACACCATCTTCAACGGTGGTTTGTGCAACTCTACCCTCACATCTCCTGAATTTATTGAAAGATTAAATTGATTAATTTGAAATGGCAAAATCTTGCTGGCACAACTTCTCCATGCTATCCTTTGATAAAATTTGCATACTCCTTATTCCTAGCCAATATTCCTATAACTTGTGAACAACTATCATAAGGACCCCATGCTGTCTAAGTAATTGGAGTATGTGATATAGCTGGATGATTTGAACCATGCTCTTTTTATGAAGGACTTGGGATTTATTTTATCAAATGAAAATGCAATAGCATGCTCCTCAATGATAGATAATTTCCTACCAAGGCCATATGACATGATTCATTTATTCAAACCTTTAGTCATATGCTATTTGTCGGATCATTGAGTTTGGTCAAATTGTTGTGACCTATATGAGATTATGGTCATGCACCCATGATTGAGATCCACACGCACCCCCCAATAAAATGCCTACTCTTACACTAAGAGTAGCGCACAACATGCACCCTTTTTGTCCACAAAAAAATGCCAACTCTTACCCTAAGAGTTGCGCACTCTTCCAGCAAATAAAAATGCCGACTCTTACCCTGAGAGCCATGCATTTGTTATCCACCAAATAAAAATGCTGACTCTTAACCTGAGAGCCACGCATTCTTTTTCCACCATATAATTACTCCTCGCATTCCATCATCACATCTCTCCATCCAAAGTTCTTCATGTGCCGACAAGAGATATGGGCTATGTTTAAAAAAAAAGAAAAAACATGCCAAGGGGCATGAAGAAAAAAGTATCCATGCCAAGGGGCATGAGAAAAAAATCCAAGCAATAAACAACAGGAAAGAAAATTCAAAGCCCCGTTCCAAAAAATATGAATATTTTCTTTTTATAGCCCATACTCTTCAAAGAATCGTCCATCCTTCAATAAAGAGTCATGATGCATGGAGTACCAAAAATATTTAGAGTTAGGAATCATCTTCCATTCCACACACTTGCACATCTCAATCTAAGCATATCACTTGTATCTCCGTTTGGTTCGATTTTTGACTTGACAATATATGTGATGCAAGTATGCCCACTTTCATACCTACCCAAAACTCCACTCAAAAGCTTTAGAGATAGGTTATGAAAAGAAGGAAAATTCAAAATGCCTTGGTGAGGAACCAGACACATATATGAGCGATTTGAGAGTATCATTCGAGGAGTAAGGCTATCTTTTCTTTTTTCAAAAATCTTATAAAAACCCAAGTTTTTGAGCTGACTGATGCAAGGGGATTTGAATCCATGTTGTTCCATTATTCAATTAACCAAGACAATGTGGTAGACAATTTGAAGTTCACAAGTGCAGGTGAAGCTTGGAATATCTTGTATGCAGGTTATATATCAAGGAGATGACCCATCTTAGTCCTAAAACTTTACTCGAGGACGAGAAAAGGGCTAAGTGTGGGGGAGTTGTTGGCGGTCTTAATACACATTTCCATGAGTTTTGGTGTTTCACTTGTTTTGCAGGGCTTATACAGAAATACACCTAAAGTGGGCCGAAAGTAGAGAAATATAAAAGAAATAACTAATCCTACTTTGGCCCATATCAAAACAAGATAAAGAACGACTAATCATCATCATCCTTGGGCCAAGGACCAAACCAGGGCTGGTCCACCATGCAACCAAGGCACAGACTCAGAAGGTCCAGTCGCCAGAGCCCATAAGAGAGGAGGTTGAACTAAAACCCACATCAAATCAGCCCAACTCGATGAGTGCATCACATGGACCGACTCAGGATGCCGAGACCAGCACGTCCACCAAATTTGGGCCAATTCAGTTCTGGACCAGGGTCACGCGCCAGGGGAGGGGCGCGCGCCCGACTACTGAGGCCAAACGGGCCCATTTTTAGCCAGGAGGTCCAAACCGACGTGGAGAGGTTGGTTCCGGTGTGCACTCTACATGGAAAGTGCGAAACCGCCCTATGGAGGATGGCATATTTCCAAGGAACCCCTCTCTACCTATAAAAGTAGGACCATTCCCCTCTCATTGAATCAACACACCAAGGGAGAAGAGCACTACACACTTGAGAATCAAAGGGGTTATGCCCTAGTAGCTATCTAGAGTTAGAAAGTGAGATGTGAGAAAAGAGAGCAGGGAAGTGCCGGGTTTGTTGGTGTCTCCCCAAGCTTGTACCTCTACGAACAACTACTTGGCTCCTTCACCGGATCTTGGCTAAGTAAGTGTTCATGTTTCTTATAGTCTGATAAAAGTTCTTTGTTTAACTGAGCTTTACCTTCTATTTACTTGCGGGATCGTCATTTGTCCTTGTGGTGAATGCTCTAGTAGAAGGACCCCAGAGACAGGTAAGCCTTGAATTCATGCTAGAGTAGTAGTTGGCAGCTTAGACGTGGTGTTTAGGCTTGAGGCTACCTAAAGTTGCATCATTCATGTATGGTTGAGGTGGTAGGCAGTGGGGAGTGACCTTGTCCCGTCCATCCTTTGTAATCCCCAGGTCCGTGTTTGGCGTAGAGCCATACGCCGATATCGCTTGGTAGACCAAGTGTGCTCCGGTACCCGAAGTGAGCAAGTAGAAGTATTGCAACGCCATTCTTAGGACCCCAAAGGCTATAGGAATCCATCTCTACCCATCTCTACCCTTGTGTTATTTCTTGAGTGAACTAGCTAGGAGAAATACCACCGTTCCCTGTGGAAAATACGATACCCTAAATACTTCTGGGTGAAAGCTACAATGATGCTCCATGCACTAGCGGATTTATCTGCTTACACTAAGAAATACCAACAATTATCTAAGAATTTAGCCTCAAAATCGAAGGAGTGATTTTGAGGATGGATTTCTTCCTCCTTCGATATTTGTGGTATTTGTGGTTGAGGATCGATGGCAGAATCTCTAGATGGGATTTATGGTGATTCGGCCATCGAGATTTCTTCTTGCTTGGGGATGGAGAGTCCTTCTATTGGAAGTTTAGGATCTCTCTTTGAAGATGAGCAACATGAGAAATAGGGAAGAAAGCTAAGCAGAATTTGGATTCAAGGCTTTCCCATTCTCCATGCGCACTCTCTACGTGTCGAGCATACCGATGTTTAGCTATCCCCGTCAAAGAAAACGGGAATAGCTTCCATTTCAAGGTATTTTGCGTCAGGCTTCAATAAGAAGACATGAGCATAATTGCACAAAATCATGTAACTGAGTATAGGTGTTTTCATCTTCTTCCCCGGGAAGAGATTATTTCTGAACCATAGCTATAAAACTAGGGTGAAGCTCATATCTATGTGAAAGAATAGGATGGAATGATGGTGGTGGCTCCAAACTAGGCCCTTTGGAGTGGCGAGATGAGAGATGGGTGTTTGGTTCTTGGTGTAGAAAGGATAAAAAGAAAAGAAAGATAAAAGAAGGATAACTTGGATGACTTGGTTCTAAGTTAGGACAGCTACTGTTCCTCTGCAACGGCGCCAGAAAGCTTGTTGACACTAGAAGTGGCAAACGGATATACCGCAAGTGTACGGTAGCCAATGTAGCCTTCACCGGGAGTATTCCAGGTATCGTATTTTCCTTAGAGAATGTGAAGTGAACTAACTAGGCTCAAGGTCGTCTAGTGATGAAACAAAGGGTCTAGGATAATGAGATAGAGATGTCTAACTAGTAAAGATATCTAGTCATGGTATTCTAAGAATAACGAGGTTTAGCACCTCCTCCCTTACTGGGGGCAATAGACGAAATGGCAAGTTGAGTTAATGAGGTTTTCCACCTCCTCCCTCACCGAGGTGACTACCCTATTTAGCCTCACTCTCATAGTGTTAACTTGCCTACAACACATACAAGGAACTCTCCACCTAGTGAGGTATGTCACTCTCGTGCTAGGTGTCTTGCAGTGCGACAAGCCGCTCATACTGGCAAGATATAGCAGAGACACCACATCTACACTAATCTCACTACTCTAAGCCTAGCAAAAGCTTCGAGCACTTAAACAAGTAAAGCAGTATGCTAGTAAAAGGCCGTATACTTAAAGTACCAAACCAGAATAAATTACTAGAAAGACTCAGATGTAAAACATACAAGAAGCTCACATCCACTGAGGTGCACCTTGGAGAAGATTCCCTACATGCCAGGACTCCTCCTTGGAGACTCCTCACTCTCCCTCTACTAGCATAGCTAAAATACTAGATAGTGGCTCTCTCCTATGTTTCATGCTCTAAAGTGAAGGCCTATGGGGGGTATTTATAGTAGAGGTGGAGTAGGGCTACTGCAGTGCCACATTAGTGATCTGTGTGCCTCCTATCCTCCACCCTTGGATAAACCACCTTTGGAACCAACTTGGATGGACACCTGGGATTAATCACCACATAGGAGCATGCAGGAAGTCTTGGAATGCCAACCGACTTAGCTGGGCCCAAGGAGGGCATCGGCCAACCCCCTCAAATGATCTGTGGGCCTAGCCAAGTTCTTCTAGAAGGATGCTGATGTTGGTGGGATGATGTGGCACTCTGGATCCCACCATTTGGAGGTCGGACGACCCCCCTATGGCATGTGGGACCTCTTTCCTTCATCTAGAAGCATGGCCCATCTGTCATAGAGTGTGTTCGACTTGGTTGACCTTGGGTTGGTCGGTTTGCTTCCTTCACGGGCCCATGGATCCATGTGAGCTGATTATGAGCTGTTGACAGAACACACTTGTGATCCAAGGGTGGTAATGGACTCTTGGTAGTGTGTCATGGATCATGCCATGTCAGCAAGGCTCTGGTGTGGCCAAGGTGGGGTCGGCCAACCCCACCATTGTGTCCATCTCCTGCAAATTGTCTTCAGAAGCTATAATACACTAAAAATACCTGTTCTGAATGCCTGCAGCCAAATAATGACAAGTACATGTGGAACAAAGTTATCCTAAGTTACTATGTGTGTGATGGTTTCCTTACAGAAAGAATGTCCTATTAATGGTTTTGATGGGTAAAAACATGGTATAACTACTGTCAACACCTGGCCACATGGGCAGGGCGCCCGCCCTGGCCACCAGTGCGCCCACCCTCCTAGGTGGACCAATGAGGTTCAACCTTGCAGATCCAACCCCAACTGCCTTTGAGGATCAATCTTCACCGTGCATAAAGGTAGGTTTGATCCGAGGGTTGTGGTACATTCGAGGAGGCTATATAAGCAAGGCCCCTGGCCCTGGGAGAAACCTTGATTCATTCCCTAATTCATTCTCAACTTCACTCATCAAGGGAGGAGCCCTGATCAAGCCCTAGAGTAACCATGTCAATTAGAGCCCATAGTCATAGCATAGTTATATAGGATTAGAGCTAGAAGGAGTCAAGCTTTGCTTGGTTTTCAGATTCGTCAAGAGAGTTCTTGGTAATTCTCTCCTACTTTTACATCCGTTCTTGCTTTATTCATATTGTTCATCATTTTATGAATAAGACTTTGCTCTATTCTATTCTATTGGATATGACTCTGCTCTATTTGCTTATGTTCTCAATTATAATATTCTTAGTCTACTTTGATTATATGCTTGGCATAGTTGGATTAGAATTATGTTTATTCATAGGATCATATAGCGCTCGCTCATTGGTACCATGGGTGAGTGGTAAATATTGTGTAGGCGTGGTGCCTATACCGTATTTTCCTATGATTATACCCATATTTCTGATCATGAGGTAGATCACGGGAGTGACAGTCCTATTGAGTCCTTCATAGTCCTCCCGAGTATAGGACAGGTAGAATGCAACTATTACATGAAAGTGATCGCTATGTTCTTCATCTTCCTTCGTAATATTCATTATGTTTAGGTATAACCTTTTCTTGCCATGACTGCCAAGTGTAATTGCACTAATCATCGTATGCTTTGACTTTATAGTTAGAATAACTTAGGATTTATTCTTATAGTTTGTCCTAATTCTATTGTAGCTATGTGCTGATCATTTATCATTTACCATTCATTCATTATATATATTATTTTATGTGACACTTACCCTATATGAGAGATAGACAAAGACATGGTTGTACTCGCCATTATCACATGCAGTGATGCTCATTGCTCATATCCTTAGCTATTCCTTCCCATGGGTAAAAAATATAAATAACGATACCTGGTTTACTCCTGGTTAAAATGCCACATCGGTATTATCTGTGGGCCTGTGGATTTCATATTCATTTCTAGAGGAGCATTTGCATTTATTTAATACCACACTCCTGCACCATGCTGGGGACGACAAACTAGCTTAAGTGGTGTAAGGAGTGCCAACAAGCATTTTTAGCGCCGTTGCCAGGGAAGGTCAATATAGCTATTCAAAAAGGATATGAGCCATCACTTGCATCCACTAAGGTGATCGAGGAACCACAATTTTCTCTACTCATACAAATTTACCCTTGTCTTTTGTCTATCTTATATTTTATGCAGGGTAATGTATGAATAGGTTTGATCTTCTAGATAATTTTTTTGACAATCCACAAGAATTAATCAGAAGGACCAGAGCCAAGCTAAGGAAAGCTCAAGCATCATCATCAAATCAACCTCAAATTCCCTCTGTACAAGAAGATCACCAAAGAGTAATTTGTGACTTGACACCAGTGTTCTGAGCCATGGCAGATAAGTCACTGTGAGTTCTCAGCTCCAACTATGGCTAACATCCGGACTAGACCTGTTGTGGTCATTGAGTGGCCATTTGAGCTTAAGCCTGTGCTCATCAACATGGTGCAAGCTATCTAGTTTTGTGGGAAGGCATATGAAGATGCTAGTGCTCATCTTTAACACTTTCTAGAGATTTGTAGCACTTTCACCATCAAGGATGTCCCCAGAGATGCCATACTACTTTGCCTTTTCCCATTCTCACTCTTGGGGAGAGCGAAGTAGTGGTTCTATGCAAACAAGGAGAAGAATACTACGTGGGCACTTTGCTCCACCAATTTCCTGGCGAAGTTCTTTCCCGTGGGCAAGAAAAATGTTCTTCATAGGAAAATATCAAGTTTTCAGCAACAACATGATGAGTCCAAAGCATGAGAGCACTTTCAAGATTACATCCTAGAATGTCCTCATCATGGAATGGAGAATTGGCTACTTATGCAAACATTCTATCATGGGCTCAACAACAGCACTCGTGAGACCATGGATGCTACTGCTGGAGGTGCATTCTTATCACTTACAATTTCTGAAGCCACATCTCTTGTGGAAAAGATGGTGTCCAACCAAGGTTGGAATGAAGAAAGAATTCAAGACCGCAAGAGAGGTGGAGGTATGCACCAGCTCAAGGAGGTAGACATGCTATCTGCCAAGATGGACCAACTGATGAAGAGGCTCGATGATAGAGCCGGTGAGAAGAAAGAAGTCATGCATATTCATGATTCTCGCATGACTTGTGAAGAATGTGGAGAAACTAGGTATTTAGGCAATACCTGCCTAGAGATACATGAGGATGTGAACTACATCAACAACAACAACTACTACTATCGTCCTCAACAAAACCAAGGTTGGAACCAATAGCAAAGGCCTAACTACTCAGGTAACTATCAAGGTAATAATTCTTTCAATTCTTTCAATCAGCCACCTTTGAGGGAGTTAGTGCTTAATCAAGGAAAGTTAATGGATAACCTATCTAAGAAATTGGCGTCCAATGATAAAATGCTAGAAATAATTAACAATAGGATGGATAACTTTTCTACCACTATTAAGAATCAACATAGCTTTAATAAAATGATTGAGTCACAAATATCCCAGCTTGTTACTATTATCCCTCCTGAATACCAAGGTAAGATTATTCTGGGGAAGCCGAAAGAATTAGAATCTACAAATCTTGTAGACATCTTTAATGCAGGAAGCAACTGGAGTGTTGTAATAGCTGGTTGGAACAATCAGACTCTCCCAATCAAGAAATGTGATCCAGGGTCTCTATTGGGAGTATGAACTTCAACGAGGCAATCTGTGACTTCGGTGCAAGCGTCAGCATCATGCCCAAGGTGATATATGAAAGAATGTTTGATTATCATTTATCATACACAACCATGTGCTTGCAGCTTGCAGATCAGTCACTCTGCTACGCCCAAGGAATTCTAGAAGACATTTGTGTACGAGTGGGCATCTCGTATGTTCCTGCAAACTTCGTGGTGATAGAGACAGGAGGTGATGAGAAGTCGCCCATCATCTTGGTATGACCATTCTTGAACACCGCTGGAGCTATCATCTATGCCAACATGGCCAAGATCTATTTCAACATCAAAGGAAAGAGGGAGACATTCTCATTCAAGAATCAAGTGCTACAATTTCCTGCACACCCTCAACTTGCCTATGAGCCGAAGAAGAAGTAGAAGCAGAACAAGAACAAGAACAATAACAAGAAGCCACAACAGGTGAAGATAGTGAGGATGCTTATAACAGTCCACAGAGAACATGACCATTATCATAAGTCCCCACATCTAATCAAGAAGGACGACCTAGGTGTCCCAACCATTGAATGCACAATCAATCGCAACTCCTTCTAGAAGGCAGTCTATGACACCTGATCAGGCATCAACATAATGGCCAAGGTCACATATGAGTTTCTCTATGGCACTATGCCTCTACATCCCACCTATGCACAATTGCAGATGGCAGACCAATCATTTTGCTTCGTGGACGGATTAGCAAAAGATGTCCTTGTCAAGATTGATGACCGCTTCATCCCTACAGACTTCCTAGTCATTGACATTGGAGAAGATTATTATGATCCACCTATCATCCTTGGAAGACCGTTCCAAAACACTACTCAAGCGATCATCTACATTGCAATAGGAGAAGTGCATTTTCACTTCCCCTCTAAGAAGGTGCACTGCTACTTTAATGATAACTATATGGTCAATGAAGATTCCAAGAAGAATAGAAATAGAAGAAGACGTTGTATCCGTACCCATCAGAAGAATCAAATCACCAAGGATGGATGGGCTGACTATGAAGTAAAAGTATCATGATACAAAGATCGATATCCCGAGGTGGAAGTTGTACCACCAACAGAAAGTATCCCTATAGAGAACAAAGAAGAGAAGACGGTGCAACCAACTCCTTCCTCCAAGTCAACCTCACCAACAAAACAGGTATGGAAAGTAAAGGTAAAGTCAGTACCAAATTCAATTCAAGAAGAAGTTCAGCCAGTGGTGCTACCTAAGGCGCCCGAAGAAGATTAAGCGAACAAGAGGTCCTATACGGAGGACTTAAATTGCTGAACGCCGTGCCAAGAGGTAAAACTTGGTAAGTTATCAATTTCATTTTCAGCATTGCACTAAATTTCTCAGCATATTTACTTTCCCTTTAATATGCAAAGTTAGTTTAATGTTTACTTTATCAATAAATGTCTTGCAGTGCATCTATACAAATGCTAAAGCCCCATACAAATAAATTTGTGGCATAATACTGTCACACCCTAGTCTCTAAAGAAGACCAAAGGTGCTCAAGATTGATTGAAGTTGGTAGCGAATGCTACCCCACTTAACAGAATTCTTGCTTAAGTCCGAGAGGAATGATGAGAACACCATCTTGTCAGAACCTCTTTAAAAGATCCCTTCTGAGATTTTGTTGTTTAAGTCACTCAATAGAAAAGTTGGGGTGTTATAAACACCCATAGGTGTATTTGCTGTGGTAGCACAAAAATAAAATAAATATGCGTTCATCATGTTTATAGTTTCTTGCATGGCATAAATACAAAAATATAAAACTATGTGTCAACGGAAAGATCCTACTAAAATAAAAAGTTATGTTAAAGGAAGTTTGATATGCTCAGAGCTTTAGAGATTTAGGGCCAACACTTAATCAGTTCCATAAGCTTTATTGTCTATTTGAGCTTCACAAAATTTTAAGGATCAAAGGAAGCTAACAGACAGGAGGATAATCTGTCCTCTATCAGAGTGCTATTTTAACAGTCATCATCATCAACACTCCAATAGAGGAAGTACACCTCTATTGTCTGTCTGCTACAAGAATAAGGACTATGTCAACATCCAGCTTGGGGGAGGGCATCCTCCATCTATCCAGCTAAGTATTTTCTTACCTGTATATATATTTTGGTTTATGTTTTTTGTTCTATTAAATATGAAACAAATAAAAAAGATGCATAACCCTAAAACCAAATAAATGTTTCATTTTTCTATTATATGTTTTTCTGTTTACTAAATAAAATATAGGAGAGTTTAACCTCGCTAAAATGCACCCCTAGAATAAACTCTTACATGAAAATGATGAATAGTTGCTCTGTCATAATTCCTTTCAAGTATCTATTTTCAACCTTGCACTCTTCCAAGTTTTTGATACAATGGTTTTGATTTAAGATTTTCTCTAAACCTGAACTTGTGGGTAGCGAATGCTTGATCTAAGTCTAGGTGATTGACGAATATGATATGGAAAAGTTTTGAGTTGTTGTTTATCTTGTTCCTAGAGATCCTAGAGTTCTAGAGAATTTATCTTTTGGAAAAATTGAATTGCTGCATGATGAGTTCTTGTATGACGAGAGTTCTTTAAATTTCTACCATAGCCATATACATGCTTACTAGATTAGGAAAAACCCATACCTTCATTTTGTTACTCCTTGTGAACATTGAGTGTAGTCGAGCTGTGTAGACCCTTAGAAGTTGGTCATGCGGTTAAATCAAGATCCCCATACATTCCTCCTACATTAATGCTAGTTCTATCCTAGAAGTGCGCATTCATGCATTCCACTCAGATCCACCCAAAAATTAGTTCTACTCTTATCCTGGGAGTAAGCTACCCAAAAAGATATTCCATCAATTTTTCCCTACCATTTTCTTGCTAGCCCATAAAGCTCCAAATATTTTTGTTGCTACCTCTTATCAATTTATCTATTTCAAAAGAAGCTTGGTGGTTTTTGCTCTAAAAAAAGAGAGAAATAAAAGAAATAAAGAGGGGAAGTTATACCCCCATTCAAAAATAATAATAATAATGAGCAGCCCAAGTCTTCCTCAAAGTTTTTTAAAGTTCAAATAAGAGGTATGAAATTCTTTCAAGGGAGCCTTAGTAGAATTAGGTATTCACTTCTATCATCCCTTCACCCTTTACCATGATCACTACTCTTTCTACCACCTATCACTACATACCATATATCCCAGACACATGCACAACTTGAATTAATTGTATGACCAAGTTTCTCTGGATCCATGGTTTGATTATGCAATAAATGTTTGCAAGTATGTTTTCCTTGTCTCTCCACCTATGAGCTCCATATAAGCTCATTAGAAATAGGGTGAGAGAGAGGAGGCATAATGCTACTATGCCCAAATACCAAAAATACCACATACTTTGAGAGAAGAGAGAAGGCATACATCATTATTGCCTTGGTGAGAATCCAGAAATACCACAAAGGAGAGACATGAGAGGGTCATACAAAGGAATCTCTGAGTTTTATTTTGAAAATCTTGCAAAAACTCTGAAACAATAGTTGATCAAAGAGCTTGAAACATGGCGCTTGACTTGACCATTCTGTCTTTCAACTGCTCAAGACCCAAGTGACGGCTACAAGCCCCACGGTGGAAGGTAATATGAGCAAGTCTATAATCAGAATAGTTCATTCTAATCTAGAGGAGAGTTCTTATTTGAACGCATGTGTACTTTGGAGGTGTGAAAGCATTGTAGCAACTCCTGATACATCACTGAGTCTATCTTTGCTTAGGGACGAGCAAAAGGTAAGCTTGGTGGAGTTGTTGACGATAGATAAGTGCTCTTTTTAACCATCAACCTAGCATGAGAAAGGACCTAAATATGAATATCATCTAGCTATAGGGGTTATACTAATAGAATTCCATGAGTTTTGATGAATATCTATTTCTACACGGGGTTATCAGAAAACAACCAAAGAAGACCCACATGTAAGATTTACATAGAGAGAATCAACCCATGCACAAAAATACTCTAGAAGACACCAGACTAGACCGGAGCCCGCCTGACCACGTGGGCAGGGCACCCGCCCTGGCCACCAGAGCGCCCGCCCTCCTAGGTGGACCAGTGAGGTTCAACGTCTTGGATCCTACCCCAACCGCCTTTAAGGATCAATCTTCACCGTGCATGAAGGTTGGTTTGATCCGAGGGTTGTGATGCATTCGAGGAGGCTACATAAACAAGGCCCCTGGCCCTGGGAGAAACCTTGATTCATTCCCTAATTCATTCTCAACTTCATTCATCAAGGGAGAAGCCCTGATCAAATCCTAGAGCCTCCATCTCAATTAGAGCTCCATAGTCATACCATAGTTATATAGGATTAGAACTAGAAGAGTCAAGCTTCGCTTGGTTTTTAGATCTGTCAAGAGAGTTCTTGGTAACTCTCTCCTACTTTTATATCCGTTCTTTCTTTATTCATATTGTTCATCATTCTATGAATATGACTTTGCTCTATTCTATTATATTTGATATGACTTTGCTCTATTTGCTTATGTTCTCAATTATAATGTTCCTAGTCTACTTTGATTATATGTTTGGCATAGTTAGATTAGAATTATGTTTATTCATAGGATCATATAGCGCTCGTTGTTGACACCTCTAACACCACTTAAGCTAGCTGGTATTAAATGCATATGCTTTCTAGAAATGAATGAGGAATCCGCAAGCGCACAGATAATACCGATGTAGCATTTTAACCTGGAGTAATCCAGGTATCGTTATTTATATTTTTACCACTGGGAAGGGAATGCTTATGGATAATGAGCAATGAGCACTGCATGTGATAATGGAGAGCTTAACCATGTCTTTATCTATCTTCTCATACAGGGTAAGTGTCACATAATATATAAATGAATGGTAAATGATAAATGGCAAATGAGAGCACATATAGCAAAATAAAATAATAATGATCATCTCAATAGAGTACTCTAAGTCTATAACACTAGCATGGACTAGGACGATCTACAAGAATAAATCCTAGGTTTTTCTAACTATAAAGTCAAAGCATACAATGATTAGTGCAATTACACCTAGCAATTATGGTGGGAAAAGGTTATACCTATGCGTAGTGATATTACCAAGAAAGATCATGAATAGAGCAATCACTTCCTTGTAATAGTGGTGTTCTACTAGTCCTATACTCAGGAGGAGAGCTACAAAGGACTCAATAGGACTGTCACTCCCACGATCTACCTCACGATCCAGAATATAGGGGGCAATCGTAGATAAATTCAGTATAGGCACCACACCTACACAATATCTATCACTCACCCATTGGCCTAATGAGCAAGCGCTATACGATCCTGTGCGTAAACATAATTCTAATCCAACTATGCTAAACATATAATCAAAGTAAACTAAGAACAATATAATTGAGAATATAACCAAATAGAGTAAAGTCATATCTGACATATTAGAATAGAATAAAGTACTATTTATAGTAGCAAGAACAATAATGAATATTACAATAAAGTAGAAGAAATTGCCAATAATGCTGATAGATCCGGACTCCAGGCTAGGCTTGACTCCATCTAGATCTATTCCTATGTAGCTATGCTACTAAACTATGGAGCTATAATTGAGATGGTGGTTCTAGGGCTTCTCTGAAGATGAGGATGAATTCTCCAAATGAATTCTTGAATGAATTAGGGTTTCTCCAAGGACCAGGGGCCCTGAATATATAGCCTCTTAGGATGCACCACAACCCTTGGATCAAACTAACCTAAATAGACACTTCATATTGGTCCTTAAGGTCGGTGGAGGCAGGATCCACGAGGTCACTCCCCATTGGTGGAGATGGCCGGGTGGCCGCACCTGCCCTTTGGCGGGCGCCCATGGCTGGCTGCCATGTGGGCCCAGCTTTGTAGGGGTGCCTCCTCGAGTCTTCTAGAATATTCTTTGATTGCTGGATGTGGTATTCTCTCTATGTAAATCTGACATATGGACCTTTTTTTGTTGTTTTCTGATAACCCCCTCCAGAAATAGACAATCACCAAAACTCATGAAATTTTGTTAGTGTAACCCCTATAACTAATGGTATTCATGTTTTAATCCTTTCTCATGCTATGTTGACGGTTAAAAATTGATACTTATCTACCATCAACAAATTCCCCCCAGCTTACCTTTTGCTCATCCCTGAGCAAAGATAGACTCAATGATGGATCAAGAGTTGCTGCAATGCTTTCACGCCTCATAAATACACATACTTTCAAACAAGAACTCTCCTCCAGATTAGAGTAAACTATTCTGACTCAAAACTTACCCATATTACCTTTCACCATGGGGCTTGTGGCCGTCACTTGGGTCTTAAGCAGTTGAAAGACATAACGGTCAAGTAAAGTGCCATGTTTCTCGCTCTTTGATCAACTATTATTCTAGAGTTTTTGCAAGATTTTTAAATAAAACTCAGAGATTCCTTGTATGACCCTTTCTCATTTATGGTATTTCTAGATCCTCTCGAAGGCAAGTGTAAGGTATGCCTTCTCTCTTCTCTCAGAATATGTGGTATTTGTGGAACTAAGGCATAGTGAGGCTGCCTTCTCACTCTCACCCTACTTCTAATAGGCTTTTGTGGAGCTCATAGGTGGGGAGACAACTCAAAACCTACTTGCATATATTGCGCAGTTAAACCATGGATCTAGAGAAACTAGTCATACAATCAAGTCACATGAGCATGTGAATCAGGGGAACGAAATGATGGTGATAAGGAGATGATTATGAGGGGTGATCAATGATGGTGAAGATCTAAATCTACACTTGCTCCTTGGGGATAACATACCTCCCTATTTAGTAACTCTAAAATTCTTTGAAGAGGAGGACTTGGCTGCTTTATCACTTGGGACTTTTGTCCTCTTTCTTTTCTTTTTTCCTTTCTCTCTTTCTTTATTTTAGAGCAAACAATCCTGTTGATACAACAATAGCAATAGGGAGTATTAACTGAAATAGCTAGAGCTTTATTACATAATGGAAAGAGATATGATGGCGACGAATATTTTTGGGTGTTCACTCCTAGTGTAGGAGTTAGAACATTTTATGGTTGGATCTAGATGGGGAATATGTATGTGAATGGATGGATACGTACTCCTAGGGTAGGAGCAGCATAGGTGCATGTTTCCAGGATAGAAACAGCACGTAATGTGGTGTATGTATATGTGGGTAGTACTTGCAGGAATAGAAGTAGCACAGAGTGAATGTAGCGTGGTGAATATGAATGGGTGAATACTTCTGAGAATAGAAGTAGCGGAGATCAATAGATGGAGAGCACATAGTATTAACTTTAACTGCATGACTAATTCCTAAGGGTCAACATAGCTTAACTACCCTCAATGCCTACAGAGTGACATATGTAAATGAATGGCTTTCCTATACTAGTAAGCATGAGTATTCGGTTGTGGTAGGAATTTTGAACTCTCATCATAAAGGAACTCATCATGCAACAATTTAAGATTTTAATAAATAAATTCTCCAAAACTCTAGTATCTCTAGGAGCAAGATGGACAGCAGCTCAAAACCTTCCCATATCTTGTCTGTCAACTACCTAGACTTAGATCAAGCATTTGCAACCCATAGGTTTCAGGCTCAGAGCAAATCTTAAATCTAAATAGTTGTGCCTAAAACTCGAGAGAGTGCAGGGTTGAAAACTAGGTACTTGAAAGGAATTACGGTAGAGCAACTATTCATCATTTCTATATAGAGTTTATTCTAGGGGTTCATTTGAGCAACAGATTCTTCAAAGAGCTCTCCTTTAATTTAGCTAACAAATTAGATAGAAAAATAAATATAGGGAAATCTTTATTTGGGTTTCTAAGGTTATTCATCTTTTTAGTTGTTTCAAAATTAATATAGCACACTTAGTAAACAGCCGAGTAAGGGATACTTAGCTCGATACATGGGGGTTGCTCTCCCCCAAGCTGAATGTTGACATAGTCTGTTGATGTTGCTGACTGGCAGTAAAGGCGTACTTGTCCTCCTGTAGTGTCGTGGGTGGTTGCTGTCGCAAACAATGCTTGGAGACAGCACTTCGTCAGGGGACAGGACGTCCTTCTGCCTGTTAGCACTTCTTGATCCTTTAAGTTCTGTGAAGCTCAAATAGATAGCAAAGCTTGTGGAATTGATTAAGCGTTAGTGATAATCCCTAAGCCTTGGATGTCAAGAATCTTCCTAACCTGCTTATCTTTTAGCAGGATCTCAAAATCTTTTTATAGTTTTATATTTATGGTATGCAGACAGGGTATGCAGACAGGAAAACATAACTATGATGAAAAATTATTATTATTTTTTATGCCACCACAGTGGATAACTGTGTGAGCTGCTGCACCACACATTGTTCACATGGGGCTTAGCATTTTTCTAGATGCAATGCATGACATATTTTTATTTTCTTTTTTCTAATGCAGAAATAATAAGGTAAAGATGCAACTAATGATGTATTTAGAAAAAATAGATATGCGGAAGGGAAATGTAATGCTAAAAAGGAAAATGCAGATAAATACCAAGTTACCTCTAGGCACGGCGTTCGGTGGTTTTAAGTCCTCCGAACAGGACCTTCTTGTTTGCTCATTGTTCACGGGGCGCGTCGGACAGCGCCACTGGAGCTGCTGTGTCTTGTGCAGGATCTGAATCTGGTTTTACCATTGTTTTCCATACCTGCTTTGTTGGTGAGGGTGACTTGGAGGAGGAAGCTTCTGTGCTCACTATTTCTTCTTCTACTGGTGGTACCTCTTCTACCTCTTTGGCTGCGTTCTCCTTATCGGGGTACCGATCTTTGAATCTTGATACTTCTCCTTCATAGTCAGCCCACCCATCTATGATGATCCTCCTCTTCTGGCGATGGGTACGCTGCCTTCTCCTTGACCTGTTCTTTTTGGGCTCCTCATCGATTATGTAATTATCATTGAAATGGCGGCGTACCTTTTCTGAGGGGAAGTGGAAGTGGACCTCTCCTGTTCCAATGTAGATGATGGCCTTGGTAGTGTTGAGGAATGGCCTCCCTAGGATGATGGGTGGATCATACTCGTCTTCACCCATATCGATGACTAGGAAGTCAGTGGGGATGTAGTGGTCGTCGATCTAGATAGGGATGTCTTTGGCTATCCCTTCCACGAAGCTAAAGGACTGGTCCACCATATGCAGCTGCACATAGGTGGGGTCCAAAGGCATAGTACCATATAGATATTCGTAAGTTACCTTGGCCATTATGTTGACGCCCGATCTGGTGTCACCGACAGCCTTGTTGAAGGAGCACCTGTTGATGGAACATTGAATGGTCGGGACACCTGGGTTGTCTTTCTTGATCAGATGTGGAGACTTGAGCTAGTGGTCATGCTCTCTGTGGACTGCAGTGACCATCCTCACTGTCTCCATTTTCTGAGCCTTCTTATTGTTGCCCTTGTTCTTGGTCTTGGTTTTGATCTTGATCTTGTTTCTCCTGTCGATGGTCTCTTTCTCTAGCTCGTAAGGCTACTGAGGGTGTGCTGGAAATTGCAACACCCTGTTCTTGAAAAAGAAGGTTTCTCACTTGCCCTTGATATTGAAGATGATGTTGGCAGTGTTGGAGTAAATGATGGCCCCGGCAGTGTTCAAGAATGGTCGTCCCAAAATGATGGGGGACCTTTCATCACTGCCCGTGTCCACTACCATGAAGTCTACAGGGATGTACGAGCTACCTACTCGCACACGGATGTCTTCCAGGGTTCCCATTGGGTAGCCGAGTGACTGGTCTGCAAGCTGCAAGTACATGGTTGTGTACAATAAAGGACAATTGAATATTTTCTCATATATCACTTTAGGCATGACGTTGACGCTTGCGTCGAAGTCACAGATTTCCTCATTGAAGTTAACAATTCCAATGGAGATTGGAACAACCAGTCTCCCTGGATCACCCTTCTTGATTGGCAGAGTCGAGTCAATCCATGCTCCACTAGGAGGGTCACTCTAGTAGCTTCCTACATTGAATATGTCTACAAGATTTGTAGTTTCTACCCCTTCCGTTGCCCTGGAATCTTACCTTGGTCGGCGGAGGGAACAAAGTTGGCAAGCTGTTGCAACCAAGATTCTAGCATCTTATTGAAACTAAGCTGATTCTTTATTGCATTGGAAAAACTATCCATTCTATTATTAATTGTTTCTAAAGTTTTATCATTAGATGCTAGCTTCTTAGATAGGTTATCCATTAACTTTCCCTGGTTAAGAACTAACTCTCTTAAATGTGGCTGATTGAAATTATTATAAGGAGAAGAATTATTACCTTGGTAATTACCTGAGTAGTTAGGCCTCTGCTGCTGATTCTAGCCTTGATTTTGCTGAGGATGGTAGTAGTTGTTGTTGTTGAGGTAGTTCACGTCCTCCTCCATCTCTGGGCAATTGGCACCTGTATGCCCAGTCTCTCCACACTCTTCACAAGTCATGCAAGAATCATGAATGTGCATGACTTCTTTCTTCTCAGTGGCTTCTCATTGAGCCTCTTCATCAGCAGTCCATCTTGGCAGACAGCATGTCTACCTTCTTGAGCTGGTGCATTCCTCCACCTCTCTTGCGGGTCTGAGTTCTCTCTTCACTCCAACCTTGGTTGGATGCCATCTTCTCCACAAGAGCTGTGGCTTGAGGTATGGTGAGTGACAAGAATGCACCTCCAGCAGCAGCATCCATGGTTTCACGAGTGCTGTTGCTGAGCCCATGATAGAAGGTCTGCATGAACAACCAATTCTCCATCCCATGATGAGGACATTCGAGGATGTAGTCTTGAAAGCGCTCCTAGGCTTTTGGCACAGTCTCATCATGTTGTTGCTGGAAACTCAATATCTTCCCACAAAGAGCATTGGTCTTGCCCATGGGAAAGAACTTCGCTAAGAAATTGGTGGAACAAAGTGCCCACGTAGTATTCTTCTCCTTGTTGGCGTAGAACCACTGCTTTGCTCTTCCCAAGAGTGAGAATGGGAAGAGGCGAAGTAGTATAGCATCTCTGGGGACATCCTTGATAGTGAAAGTGCTGCAAATCTCTAGGAAGTGTTGGAGATGAGCGCTAGCATCTTCATGGGCCTTCCCACAGAACTGGCTTGCTTGCACCATGTTGATCAGCGCAGAGCTCAAAAGACTTATCGATGTCCGCAGCTGGTCCAGTACGGATGTTGTCCATAGTGGGAGCTGAGAACTCACGGAGTGACTTGTCAGCCATGCCTTCAAACACTGGTGTCAAACTTCGAACAACAGGTGGAACTTCCGACTTAGAAGAATCGGCAGGCTGAGACGATGATGACGATGATGATCGGTGCTTTCTCAACTTAGCCTTGATCTTCCTGATTAAAACTTCTAGATTACCAACGTAGTTTTCTAGAAGATCAAACTTGTTCATACATTACCCTGCATATGATATATAACATAGAAAACGAAAAGGGTAAGGCTGTATGAGTAGAGAAGGGTGGATGGTTCTCAATCACATTAGTGGATGCAGTGATGCTCATTATCCATTTGGTAAGCTATCAACCTTCCCCGGCTACGGCGCCAAAAATGCTTGTTGACACCTCTAACACCACTTAAGCTAGGTTGTCATCCCCAGCATGGCGCCAGAGGTGCTGGTATTAAATGCATATGCTTTCTAGAAATGAATGAGGAATCCGCAAGCGCACAGATAATACTGATGTAGCATTTTAACTAGGAGTAATCCAGGTATCGTTATTTATATTTTTACCACTAGGAAGGGAACGCTTATGGACAATGAGCAATGAGCACTGCATGTGATAATGGAGAGCTTAACCGTGTCTTTATCTATCTTCTCATACATGGTAAGTATCACATAATATATATAAATGAATGGTAAATGATAAATGGTAAATGAGAGCACATATAGCCACATAAAATAATAATAATCATCTCAATAGAGTACTCTAAGTCTATAACACTAGCATGGACTAGGACGATCTACAAGAATAAATCCTAAGTTATTCTAACTATAAAATCAAAGCATACAATGATTAGTACAATTACACCTAGCAATCATGGCGGGAAAAGGTTATACCTATGCATAGTGATATTACCAAGAAAGATCATGAACAGAGCAATCACTTCTCTGTAATAGTGGTGTTCTACTAGTCCTATACTCGGGAGGAGGGCTACAAAGGTCTCAACAGGACTGTCACTCTTATGATCTACCTCACGATCTGGAATATAGGGGGCAATCACAGATAAATACGGTATAGGCACCACGCCTATACAATATCTATCAGTCACCCAATGGCCTAATGATCAAGCGCTATACGATCCTATGCATAAACATAATTCTAATCCAGCTATGCTAAGCATATAATCAAAGTAAACTATAAACAATATAATTGAGAGTATAGCCAAATAGAGCAAAGTCATATCTGATATATTAGAATAGAATAAAGTACTATTCATAGTAGCAAGAATAATAATGAATATTATAATAAAGTAGAATAAATTATCAAGAATGCTGATAGATCTGGACTCCAAGCTGGGCTTGACTCCCTCTAGATCTATTCCTATGTAGCTATGCCACTAAACTATGGAGCTCTAATTGAGATGGTGGCTCTAGGGCTTCTCTGGAGATGAGGATGAATTCTCCAAATGAATTATTGAATGAATTAGGGTTTCTCCAAGGACCAGGGGCCCTAAATATATAGCCCCCTAGGATGCACCACATCCCTTGGATCAAACCGACCTAAATGGACGCTTCATATTGATCCTCAAGGTCGGTGGAGGCAGGATCCGCGAGGTCACTCCCCATTGGTGGAGATGGTCGGGTGGCCGCCCCGCCCTTGGGCGGGCGCCCATGGCTGGCTGCCATGTGGGCCCAGCTTCGCAGGGGTGCCTCCTCGAATCTTCTAGAGTATTCTTTGATTGCTGGACGTGGTATTCTCTCTATGTAAATTCGACGTGTGGACCTCTTTTGGTTTTTTCTGATAACCCCCTGCAGAAATAGACAATCACCAAAACTCATGAAATTCTGTTAGTGTAACCCCTTTAACTAAATGGTATTCATGTTTTAATCCTTTCTCATGTTATGTTGACGGTTAAAAATTGATACTTATCTACCGTCAAAACTCGCTCATTGGTACCATGGGTGAGTGGTAAATATTGTGTAGGCGTGGTGCATATACCGTATTTTCCTACGATTACACCCTATATTCCAGACCGTGAGGTAGATCGTGGGAGTGACAGTCTTGTTGAGTCTTTCGTAGTCCTCCTCCAAAGTATAGGATAGGTAGAACGCAACTATTACAGGGAACTAATTGTTATGTTCTTCATCTTCCTTTGTAATATTCACTATGTTTAGGTATAACCTTTTCTTGCCATGACTGCCAAGTGTAATTGCACTAATCATCGTATGCTTTGACTGTAGGGTTATGAGGGTGCTACGCTAGCCAGAAAACAAAATTTTTTGACCTCATAAACCAGGATCTACTGCTAATTACAGGTTACGGGATTACCACTAGACGCGCAGGTGCAGCGGAAGACGACTTGATGTAGTCGTAGGCGTCGCAGAAGGCAGTGCGGTTGCGTGGTCGTCCGTCACCTCAATCCCCTCGCGCGGTTCATCCCAGTGCTCCAGATACAGCACCTCCGAGGAATCCCACATGTGCAGGGAAGAAGCGATGCGCCTCCAGACTGCTAGGTCCGCGAGGAGCAGAAGGCGCGAGCGTGGGGAGGGCGATGGCGGCTGTCAAAGGCGTGTATCCCCGACCGCGCCCCTACCCCTTGCTTATATAGGCGTCCCCAATGAGCTCACGAGTTGGAGGCCCATTAGTAACCCTAAGCCTTGTCTAATTCAGGTCCAACCCGAATTAGGCTTCCAGCCTCTTAAGCGTGCGACCCTATAGGTTCACGCACACATTGACATAGGTTGAGTACTCCTACTCGCCCAATAGTTGACAGCGGCCTCTAGCAAGGCGTGACAACTCCTATGCATACGCAAAGATCATATCAGACGAACCACTACGACCACATACAAGTTATTCCCTTTGCCACTCGATATATGGTTCAACTCATGGGTTAACACTTAACCCAAGCACGGCTATGCATTTGTTGATCCAATCACTTGAGTGATCTAGTGATATCTCTCTCGCATAGAGAGGGGCAAATTCCGTCTTGATTGTCTATGTCTCATAGCATGCTTTTCGACCACCCGAAGACCACCTTTATAACTACCCAGTTACGGAACAGCGTTTGATAGTCTCTAAGTAGGTCGTTTCATATCTTGAATACATACCACAATCTTAGGTCTGAGGACAAAACGTACATGACATGAATAGAGACTTTCTCATGTCGGGTCAATCCAGCCTACATGTCTCACATGTGCCCACATTATTAGTTTGACATCTCCATGTCCATGAGTTGTGAAACATAGCCATCAACTAATACATGTGCTGGTCTAATATTTAAGTGTGTTCTCACAAGAACGCCGACCAGGGACAACTTTAGAATAACCATGCAAGTAAATAGTTCCGTAAAATAATTCACATAATTGCTAATCAATACAAGTTGTCTTTAATGGATATTCAATGAATATTTTATTAATCATGGATACAATCGGAATATCATCATCTACATGATTAGCTCTAGGGCATATTCCCAACATTGACTCTATAGTTAGATAACTTAGAATTTATTCTTATAGTTCGTCCTAATTTCATGCTAGTGTAATTGCACTAATCATCGTATGCTTTAACTTTATAGTTAGAATAACTTAGGATTTATTCTTGTAGTTCGTCCTAATTCTATTGTGGCTATGTGCTGATCATTTGTCATTTATCATTTACCTTCATTCATTATATATATTATTTTATGTGACACTTACCCTATACGAGAGATAGACAAAGACATGGTTATACTCGCAGTGATGCTCATTGCTCATATCCTTAGCTATTCCTTTCCATGGGTAAAAATATAAATAACGATACCTGATTTACTCTTGGTTAAAATGCTACACCGGTATTATCTGTGCGCTTGCGGATTTCATATTCATTTTAGAGGAGCATTTGCATTTATTTAATACCACACTCCTGCACCATACTGAGGATGACAACCTAGCTTAAGTGGTGTAAGGAGTACTAACAGTATGTTGTGTTCAGTTTAATCGAGAGTGCGTGCGCCTCTTTACTAGATAAGATCTTCCTATTTACTTTGTTATCTTAATCACCTAGATTACACATGTTAGCTTTCGCTAGATCTAAGTAGTGATCATATCCTTAGGATTAACTTAGTATTTAATTTAAGTTATCCTTAGTTATCTTCCCATTTACCCATACACCTTTTCGTCCAGTAACTCACCGTACTCAACCCAAGGATTCACCTACCTAGCCTTATTGTGGGAAACAAATAAATTCGACACCTGGTACTCCCAAGCGAAGTGCTACACAATAGTTTTGTGTGCTTACGGAATCCCTCCTATCCTGCAGAACTGTCGTCACGTATTTTTAGTATTGGGATTGACAACCCCACTAAGTGACGTTAACAAATACCAACACATGTGTCAAAGTTTGCTTATTTCTCCTATTTTGGGCATAAATTGGCGGTTACACATGTGCAATAGTGATCGCCAACACCTAGCACGCTAGCTGTCGAGTTTTTACTACTGATAGCCTGCCATGGGGGTACCTAGGACAGTTGTTCAAGTTTTGGTGAATTCAGGAACTCGGCGGTGAACACAAGAGACAAACGATTTGAGAATGGTTCGGGCCCTCGTGATGGAGTAGAAGCCTTTACGTCTAGTTCGACGTTAACCTTTGCGTTGGATTGATATCCATGTATTGTTGTTGTTTTATAATGGGTACCCTCAGCTGCCCTTTATTGTCCAAGGAGTTTGATGGGTTGTCTAATCCTAGTCAGATACAAAGAAGGTGTCCTAGACTATGTCTAGAGGTACTTTTGATATAAGTTATAGTTAGGTTATCCTAGTTCTTATATCACATGTACACGTAGCCTTGGCTTCTAAACTCCTGTTTGTCAGGCAGTGGCCCCAGGGCATAGCCCATGGCCTGTAGTTGAGTTGATGAGGAACCTCATGGGTCCCATATTGATAGAACCGAACAGTGAAAAGCTAGTGAAAGGATTCGGGGGCACCGATGACAAGGATATCTTTCTCGTACTCCTCGAGCACCTCCATGTATTCAGGGTCTGCCTTTTGCACGTTCTCGATCATCATCAATACATGAAAGAATGATTAGACACAATTATAGATAAAAACATAAGTTAACAATATTCATAACATCTATGGATAGATCATATTTTATGAAGCTAAAAAAGCTGGTTTGTCATTTTTATGATTTTTGATGAATTTTGTGAAATATATGTTTATTCGAGTTTAGACATTTTACACCAGGAATCCTAGTCTATTCTAAAAGTTATTAAACTTCTTACACCTTTTCTTTCTGATATCTTTACTTCTAGAACCTATAGTTTTTATATTATATGCCCCACTCCTGATCTCTGGTTATCTTGATGGTCGGTGATTCGGATGCTTTGGCTGCAGAATAATATATAGTCGTGGGAGATTTATTAAAAGATTTTTTAGAGATGATCTTATTTATTGCTTCAAAATATATTTTTTTTTGAAATGGAAAACTTTTGGTGATGTTCTCTTTTTCTTTTTGCCGAGGCAAAATTGTTAGTTTTTTTCCCCTTCGATTCGATGCCCTCCAGCATCTTTTGTCGCGCTCGTGTTGCGGAGGCTTACTGGCATTGGGTTTGCAACTTTGCATGATTGCATCCCCCGCCGCCTCCGCCTTAAACCCTAAACCATGACCTCCCGCGACGCCGCGGAGGCCGCCCTCTTCCTTCCGCTCCGCATCCTCTCTGCCGCCCTTCGCCCGCGCTTCTTCTGTACCTCCGCCGCGCCGCTCCGATGGGCGCGCTCCGCGGCGGCACTGCTTGCCGTCGCTTCGCTCCTCACCGCCATCTGCGCTGTGCCATCTGCTGGCGCCAACCTTGAAGCCGACGCCGACGCCGACGCCTTGCGGTTGGAGATTGAAGCGCTCAGGCTAAAGGTTGCGCGGCTGGGTGAGGCGCCTTCTCCAGTCTTGTGTCTCCAATGCTACGTTTGACCCTCCTCGCAACTGCTGTGTCAGTCCAGATTAGCAGAAAGTTGTGAAATTTTGTTGGACAAGTACTATAGCAAACGGATTGCGGTGACCTGATCCATCATTGACATGCAACTGGAAACCCCCTTGCTGCTGAATGATCAAATTTCTATATATGCGGTTATGATTTACCTAGTTAATTTACTAAAATCCATTTTTTTAATAGAATCTTTACTAGAGGTGAATGCGAAGACATTGGACAGTAAGGCTAGCATCTTGGAGGAGGACAACAAACTCAATGAAGTAATGGAGCATGACATCCACCTTTTAATGAATGAACAAGACGGCACAAAGGTATGCAGTTAGATCAGTAAGAAACTAAGAATGTTCACATATTGGATTGCTTTTCAGTGTAGGTGGGATAACATTCATTGTAATGTAGAATGATTGAAAACATTGATAGGTATTTTACTTTTTTCAAAAAAAGGCTTTAAAATCTAAGCTTGAAGAGTCTCTCTGTATCCCTCCGTATCAATAGGAATATATATTTTGGTTATTATTAGGAATAGGGATTTTGCTGAAAAAAATACCCTCCAACTGTTTCTTCAACTAGATCTCCAAATATTTCCATCCTCTATTCTTAGTTTCTCTCTTGCTAATGATAGAGGGCGGAGTTGGCTCTCGAAAGTGCTGAGCAGGATATAGTTGTTGGAGGGTGGAGAGATACAGGGAGCAATTTTTATTAGAACTAGAATTATACCCCATGTGTTGCTGTGGGATTTTCTAATCTGTTATATACATAGTAATAATATTACTATAAGTATGTATACATACATATGAATTTGATTTGCGTGTTACTTTATTGTATCAGATCTGGTAAAAAAATTGGTAAGCTAATAGAAGAAAAACCAATAGAATATTTGATTACATTATAGATAAAAATGGGTGATGAAACAAATAGTGTGTGTAGATGACTTGTATTTTAATAGATTAAAGATTTAAAGTATTTCACATGATAAAGATGACATGGACATGTCTTGTAATTAATAAGGGATGACATAGACTTAGTGGGGAATGATGCGGACACCTTGCATGAAGAGAGAAATCATCTAGTGAGGTTTAGCTTTTTAAGAGTATATGTAGATATAGATGGCTCTCTAACTATTTAGAGAGTGGGTTTAAGAAAAATTGCTGGTTATGCTATAAATGGCGGGTACTTGATTTCATTATATTAATTTTCAAAGTGGATGCTAGCAAGCTGCATGAATATTTGATTCTTAAATCTTAAGGCATACATGCTTTCAATGGAAATAACATAAGTGAGGACTTAGATCTGACTTATATCAAAATATGTGACAAACCAATTTTTTCTGTTCAATCTTTGACTAAATTGATGCACTTCATAAAACATGTTGTGGCAGTTTTATGGTCTTAGTCATACAATTCTTGTGATGTGATACAATGGTGTCTATCTAGAACCTTATTAGAACAGACCGTATGTTGCCAAATGCTTCCCTTGCACGTAATAACACTTGCTCCCTGTGTTTGCAGAACTCCCAAAGCAAATCATATTCTGCTGGCAACATTAAATCTATGGAAGATGAGGTACCTCTCCATGCAGCCATAGTGTTGTGTAGCTAATGAATGCCTTTGCTGAAGCCAAAACATAACCCAGTTTTCACATGTCCATTGATTGATGTGCATGATCCCTGAAATGTAGAAGTGACTAAACATTACTTGCCTATCTTCACATGTATAATTTTGTAAAAGGGAAGTATATTATATTCCTCTCTTTTGCGAGACCATGTGCAAATCTCTATCACTCTTTTTCTCTCTATATATGATAATTGTATCTAGGCAGGCGCTAGCCTACTGACTAGCACCTAGGAAGATTAACTCTTTTTCTCTGTATATGATAATTGTATCTGGGCAGGCGCTAGCCTACTGACTAGCACCTAGGAAGATTAAATGTAGATCAATCGTTTGTGTGTTTTTTAATTTAATTTTTGTGCTGGAGCAAGATTAGTAGTAACAGTATGTACTAAGTACTAACTCTAGTTTTTGACATACCTCTTTTTGCAACTGCACACTTGTTGACATCATTTTCTTTCCTCCATTTCTTGCATTCAACAGCAGCTAACCATCAAAGAGAGAATAATCTGAAAACCAGAAAACAAATAATAGGAGAAGAGTAGAAACTTATCTATGTGGGGCAGCTCAATATTGTACATGCACAGCCAAGCTTCCAAACAGCAGGGCAGCAGCACGAAGCAAAAGATCACCAGAAAATATACAGACAACACTCAGAGTTCATCATATGCCTTAATGGTCCACAAATTAAATAGCAGTACATCACACAATAATGGTCTTATGGTCCACACACAAATTAAAGCTAAGTGGATAATTAGATATTTAGATAACATGGCAGCATGCTGCCATTATGCAATCTCCTCAGTGCTCACTCCACAAATGTAATGGAGTTTAGAATTGCTTCTTCATCCTCAGAATCCTCATAGGCAATGTCATCTTCTAGATAATCAGGATCTTCAGATTCTGATTCCCACTCTTCTTCATCCAACTCTCTCTAGCCACTCTTGCACTCCAGTGTGGTTGAAGCTGTTGGTTAGTTCCAATTGCTTCTCCAAGGACACTCCATGGTATCCCTGTCTCCGGCATTACCCCCTCATCTTCCTCATCCCTAAAGCTAAAGGCAACCTATACATGATCATCCCCTCCGTCATCAAAGAAAAATCCTTGAGTTTCAGAAGCGTTATTACTACTTAGGAGCACTTTATAGTAAATCTTTCTGGCAATCTTCTCCTTCTTGGACATCAATTTATTATTGAATTGGATGAACGCTAGAGAGTCGAGGCATTCTGTTGTCAGCCTATTCCTTCTCTTTGTATGATGCTGTACATTATAAACCATAATTCCAACATCAGCACATGTACATTAAATTGGGACTAGAGAGCAATTATTAGAGACTACAAACTGACCTGTTCAAAGGTGCTCCAATTCCTTTCACATCCAGAGGTCAGTGAGAGAATTCTAATAGCCATTCTTTGCAAATCTGGTGCTCCATCTCCATAAAGTCTCCGCCAAGATGCTACAAAATGAAGTGAAATGTATCAAACATGTGCAAAACTGATTGCAGAAAAATCTGAACAGAACTGATGCAAAAGCTTACCTGGATACTCAAAGTGTTCACAGCTCCTTGCCATCTTCTTTGAGAAGGATCCTTGTCTCTTTTGGAACTTATCCAAGTCCTCATTAACAGCCTTATAATTCCTTATCATCATCACCATGATAAAAGGTCTATACACATTGCATTAATTTTTCCACTGCAATTGAATCAGAGAAGATTGCTCGATTGCTGTAACTAGTAGTATGGATTCAGCATATATGCAGCCACATGCAATGGAGAATCAAGCCTATCGCTCATCTTCTTGTCAACAATGGCCATCACTTCTCTGTAGTTCTTTTCCACATTTCCAAATGCCTCCTTGTTCTCCCTCTTTGCCTTGAGAAGTTCTCCAAACACATACCCATAGATGGCTTCATATCCCCATCAACCAAATGTGGAACTTTCACCGAGGGCTCAAAGACCTTCAAACAAACGGACACATCTCTGATCTCTCCAAAAACGAATGTTCAACACTGTGGCTACATCCTTGTCATTTTCTTCACATCAGGTAAGTCATACCACTTGGTTATCAACCACCATCATCCTTAGACAATCCTTCTTTTCCATCATACTTCGCAATGTAAGATAGACTGTAGCAAATCTGGTTACCCCTGGCCTTATGATTTCAATCTTGAAGGTCGAGGACCTTATGCCAAGGTTTGGTGGTGATCATAGACAAAGATAGTGAATGATTTTGCTAGATCTATTGTCTTCTTGAATTTTGGAAGGTTGCCAATACCTTGCAGCATCAGATTGATGGTATGAGTTACACAAGAAGTCCAAAATATGTTTGGCCTCTTGACTCTTGAGATGCAGCAATGCCTTTGCTCCCATTTTTTTAGAAGCATTATCTGTGACAATTTGCACCCCATTTTCAGCACCGGCATCTTCAATTGCCTTGTCAACCAGCTCATATATAACTTTGCACCCCATTTCCAACACCTACATCCTCAATTTCCTTGTCAACCAGCTCATATATAACTTCACTAGTGTGTGACACATCTGACATCTCCTTTGACTTGATAAAAGTGGTTCCCTCACTAGTATTTGTGCACATGTTCATAATACTTCTCTTCATATCTGTCCAAGGCTCCAAGCATCAGTCATGATGAAGCAGCCATGCTTAATCTTCTCATCTTCACGGTCTTGTAGCAAGCTCTTGGTTCTTGCATGCTCCTCTTCCAACAATTTACTCTGAAGGTCATGCTGTGTTGGAGGTTGCAAACCAGGACCAAATTGACCAATAGCTTCAACTTTATTTCCTTGAATTTATCATTATCAAAAGCATTGAATGAATAGATGCAAAATAGATTGTTCAGAATTAAAATTCCAGCAACTAATAGGGCATGGATTGGAATAAGTATGAAGGCTGCAGCAATAAGGATAGAACATACCATGTGTATAAGGATTGGTAAATTACTTAAGTACAGAACACACCATATGTATACACCACCTGCAACATATTGCTGCAGTTGGTGTGTTCTCTCTTTCCAAAGTGCATTATTTATGTTTTCTTGCCTCTTAGCTTCAACACTGCTTAACTTGGGATCAATTGGACGTGTAAATTTGTCCATGGGTCTGAGCTTGAGAGGCATACTTGAGCTTCCAGCAAGTGAATCACTTCTATCACTTTTCAGCTTTTGCAAGTTGCACATTCTCACTAATCTCTTTATCATGTTGCTGCCTACCTTTCTTCTTCTTTGCTGTTTCATCAAGATTCCTCTTGCACTTCTGCTTAACTTCATCACTTACTTTTGGGCACTTCACAATAGATGTGCCAACATGAGCAAGATGCTGCTTAAGGTGATAAATTCCTGCTGTGCTCTCTTGACCACAATGAAGACACTTGACTCTGTTCTTATCATTGGGATCACAGAGTCAGAGACACCCCACCCCCAGCTTATATCAGATGACTTCCTCTTTAGGTGGTATTCAACCTCAGCGACTTCTGGAGCCGCTGCCGCAGTACCAACATGAGCTACAGATTCGGACGTCGACGTCCTAATCCCAATCCAAGAGTACAAGACATAATAAGGGCCATGGACCAATAGATCAACATAAGTACTAATGAGCTACTGAGACAGTACACATTCAATCTCAACACTAAATCTCCAATCCAATTCGTCTGTTGACATCAGAGAATAAGCATGGGAAGATGGACGGAGGGTTTAGGGGGAGGGAGGGAGGGCTGGAGGGAGGGAGCGCACCTGGAAGCAGGGCAGGGCTGTGCCAGCGAAGGAGCGAGTGGCTGTGTGCTGGCGAGGGAGCACCTGGAACCAAATCAACTAATATTATATCTATTCCACTGATCATCTGGGCATGAAAGTTACATATATAGGTTTTTCAGTGTTTGTTTTATACACCACCATAACAAAGCATTTTAGTCCCAAGCAAGTTTTAGTATCTTCACGTGCTAATGCTTTGTACTCAATCAAATTCATATCTCATTGAACTCATGGTTTGCATGCTGTATAGGTGCAAGAACTTCAGCAGGAGGTCAGTAAGATAAACAGCAATTCTTGCACCGCTGAATCATTAGCACGTGATACTGAGAAAAGGGTGGAAGCTCTGAGCTTGGAGGTCAAAAAGGTACGCTCTTGGCTCTCTGACTGTGATTGTGCTGACCAGTTGGTTTGCATTTTCATTTACATCTTAATATGTACTGTGCATACTGTTTTGGTTAGTTATTGTGACGGACTGATGTGGAGTACTGAAGATACTACAATATATAGAAAAATAGAACAATCTTCACTGTTTGATGTGGTGACTTACTTGAAAAGCAACTAAAGTTTGTAGTTTGTTGGAGGGAGGCAGTTAAGCCGCGACCTGTCGTGCTATACGAGGGCACACAATTATCAGCTGCCCTGCCTGTGCTACTGTTCTTCTTCTCCGTTGAACCGCACCAGCCCGCTCCCTCCTCTGGCCTGCACCGTACTCCCCAGTGAGTCGCTACCCCACGGCCGCCCGTGGTGCCCACCGCCCAACCTTGCTGCTCCACCCCGCTCTCCCCTAACCCCAACTTGAGGAGCCAGAGCTAGAACAGCTTGCCCCAGTCGTGACCTCTTCCTAGACGGATGTCTCCTGAGTTACGCTGCATTTCTTGCTGCCGTTAAACCCGAGGCCCTGTTCTCCTAAGGCCATTGGCAATAGAGATCCCCTAAAAAACCCCCAAATCCCAAACACGGAACCTTAATGCCGGCGTCTCCAGTGGCGGCAGCGGCTGAGTACTTATGGGCTGCAGAGCCGCGCTGGTTTCATGGGCCGCGTGGCCGCACACTACATGCTCTGCGACAGGTCGCGTAATAGAGTTTACATTTTTGCAGGCTTGGAACTAGGTAGAAAAGTTATAAGAATTAATTTGGTACACATCAAACAAAAAAAAAATCCTTTGTTTACAATGAGTTCTGAGATGGGCCTCTAAAGAACATGTTCGTTCCTTCCATGGTACAAGTTATTGGTATTTGTTCCCTCCATGCCTTGCTGTTATGTGTCTGCATGCTGTTCACATGACAGATATGACTTCTTTTTCCTCCAAAAATGGCCCTATACTTTTTATCTCATTCGGAGATCCTATACTGCCATGTGCTGTTAACCACTTTCATGGCATTGCAAAGCACAACCTAATGAGGACAGAAAATCGGGATCTAAAATCCCTGCACCCCTGGAAAAAACTCTGAATCAATCAGTGGACTCAATCTGACATTGTCAAACTCTTGCAAGTTGGTATAGGGAAAGTGGTGAATGGGGTAGCTACATGCAGAGATGAATGTAACTCTTAGAATCAGTGGTAGAGGGCAATGTAGATGCTTCTATGCCCTTGTATTGGAGTGGGAGGTGGAGAGCAGAGTACCGTATGCACCTCCAAGGCAAGTGATGGCTAGTTTATCTGTAATACGAGAGAGGCTAAAGAAGCAGAAAAAGGAATATTCAATTTGGAGCAGGGAGGACATGTGATCGGCCATCGCTTTGGAGGAACTTGGTGGAGGGTCCATGTTAAGCTAGAGGTGCATTGGTGGAGCGTAAGAGCAATGATAGTGCATCTGACAGGAGAGTGGCAGCAGGTCCTTTCGTAATGATGAAGAGAGATAGATTTTAAGAGAAGTTAATGTGGATCAACAAAACAAGGAGATAATGTTGATGGCATGAAGTGAGCATTGTTTTGAAAACATGATGGCATAAGACATTGGAGGACAGCAGGAATATGCACTTTTGTAATTGCTGCTTATTCAATGGGAAATGCCACTTTTTTCTCTTGAAACAGCTGCTTGACATTGTTAGGAAACAGAGATAAAGCCTAGTAATTGACATCATGAAGGTATTATCTAGGAATTTGTAAACATTGCAGTTTGTATATCAGATAGAGGATATGACTGCGGAACAATGGATCCAAATTCAACAACTTGAGCAAGCATTTGTGTTAACTAAGGTAATCCATCATTTATATCATGATACTATGTAAATATGTAATATGCAGAAGCAGTTCTTTCATTTAGCGAAATGAACGCAGATGATGACGTCAAAAGTTTACAAGAGAACTAGGCCATCAGATACAGTTTATAAGTGGCCTGGAAAAGAAATAATTGTTAAGGTACCCTGGCACCTCTAACTTATATATATGAATATATCCTGCATTGCCTTTTCTAAATGTTGTACTTCTGTTGCAATATTTAGTTCAAGCTAATAATCTAGATGTGAATAGGGTACATTGGACTAACTAGAATAGTTTGACAAGTAAATGGAGCCAAATTTTGTTCACGGGGTTATGTAGACAGTGGATTTCTGGGCTAGCTAAATAAACTTCTTCCTAGAAAGAACACTTCACCTATTTCTTCAAATATTAAAAAGGAGACTTGTCCACATGAAAGTTTGGTGATCTGCTAAATCATCTACACCTAGCACTTTCTGAACTCCGAAAATAATAAACTAAAAAATTCTTGGAGTCAATTTGGTTTTGGTGGCTCCAATCTGACGATCCCTAGTTAGATAGATAGGTTCAGGTAGTTCATCACCACAAAAAGGGTAATCTTTTTATCCTCGTGATCAAGAAAAGAATTTTCCTGTTCCACATGCAACCTATATTCTGAGTTCTCTCTCTTCCAAAGCTCTAGTCTCTTTCACGCTGTTATTTTAGCCTTTCTTTGTGTTTTACTTGCCCTGATCTCCTGACAGCATGTTACTTTTTTTGATACCAAAGTCAGCATTTCAATGAATCTGTTATAAATTATAGCAAATTTTCAAGTATTTTCTTTTTTTTCAATTTTTGAAAATTGAAAGTGTGGAAGTATATGGTCATTTATTGAATGCACTCTCTGAATAAAGAAAATATTCATTGCGAGTTAGTATAATATGTGCAAATAAAACACATGTAGCTCATATTATTCACTCTACGCATCATAGTCCTTTATTAGTGCCTTGTATTTGATCTGGAATTTTCCTTTGCATTTTCAAACGGTGTTTGCTGATTTTTTTTTTCTGCAGTCTGTTAGGAATATCAAGCTTGATGGTATTTATCTTAGAGGAGCATCATATGCGAGGTCCTGCTTTTCACATACATATAAACAGTCTAGAAGTTTTGTACAAGCAATAAGCAGATGCTACCATGAGGTACCTGCTATTACTCCATGTTTTACATTATTAATGCGATTCAGTATTTGCTAATTAAGAAGTGCAAAATGCATACCTAGTCTTGTCAAATAGAGAAAAATGTGCCAGTAATAAAAAGCATATTGAAATGACTAAATGGTTACAATAAAGTATCTGATCCACTCTTCGTGCAATCACAAATATCCATCATAATGACTAGCACTTGTGACATGTGTCTTGTAGCTAAACTGTTTTGTGCACTGATTCTCATGTGTTCCCCCTCCTTTCTTGTAGACTTCTCGGTTCCGCAAAGCAATTCGTCACCAGTATATATCTGATACGAACAAGCCTGATGTCTTCTTTTTGGGTGGTACCGTTCCAAAATCAAGCATTTCTCTTCCATATAACCAATTCAAGATTTTTATCTCATCAGCACGGAAGTTTCATCATAAGGTGCCCTATTTTGTTCTAATAAATATAGGTGCCCTACATTTCCCTGGTGTGCTTAGTTTTTTTTCTGGAAAAAATATAAATGTTTTCATGGTATTTTTTAATAAAAAATCCAAATGTGTACAAGATGTAAATACCTGGGTAAAGAAGGTATCGGCACCAATATGCTTGGTAAGTTCATGCTTCATAGGATCATTGGCAATCTGTATAGCTCCTGTATTGTCGCATAGAAGAGGGGTGGCAGCATCATAACAAATCCCAAAATCAGCCAACAACCATCGAAGCCATATGATTTCTGCAGTAGTGGTAGCGAGTGCTTAAAGTTCTGCCTCTGCACTGGAACGAGATACAGGGGCTTGTTTCTTGGACTTCCATGGTTGAGGACCAAGAAGAATACAATACCCATGACGGATTGACGATCAGTTGGGTCACTCGCCCAAGTGGAGTCCGAGTAAGCATGAAGCTGAAGCGGACTATCATGAGCATAGAACAAGCTGCGAGATGATGTCCCCCTCAAGTATCGCAAGACACAAAGTAAATGGCCGAAATGAACGGTCGTAGGAGAACTCACAAACTGACTCAAAATATGGACAGCATGAGCAATATTAGGTCGAGTAACAGTGAGATAAACAAGGCTGCCCACAATATGCCGATATCTAGAGGGATCCTCAAGAGGAGCACCATCAGTGGGGCGAAGCCCGCAAATGAAGATCCATAGATGTCGCAGTTGTCCGATGGTTAGTGATGCCGGAACGAGCAATAAGGTCTTGTATGTACTTGGACTGAGAAAGATAACAGCCCTTTGCAGACTATTTAACCTCAATGCCTAAGAAATAACTGAGAGGACCCAGGACCCAAGTCAGACATTTGAAATTGTGCACCAAGTTGCTGCTTGACATAAGAAATGTGATCTGCATCATCGCCTATAATCAACATATAGAAGAAGCAAAGTACGCCCACGTGAGGAGAGGTGGATGGAGAGGTGGATAAATAAAGCAGGGTCATGATCACTAGGTGAAAAACCAGCAGCCCGAATGACAGAGACAAAGCGCTCAAACCAAGCACGAGGAGCTTGTTTAAGACCATAATAGAGCCCGGCGAAGACAGCAAACATAACCTGGAGGGGTATTAACACCCGGGGGTGGTTGCATATAAACTTATTCATTTAAATCACATGACATCCATCTGTGAGATTGTCCAAGAAGAAGAAGCAGCCACTGCAATTAAAGTACGAACAGTAGTCATATGAGCAACAAGTGCTAATGTCTCATCATAATCTTGACCCTGAGTTTGCTGACCTCTGGCAACTAGACGAGCCTTACATCTCTCAATAGAACCATCTGACTTGGTTTTAATTCTGAAGACCCGCTTGGATGTAATAGGCACAACATGCGATGGTAATGGAACAGTATCCCTGAGTGCCTTGACGATCAAGCACAGCAAGTTCCTCATACATAGCAAGTTGCCATTCTAGAATGCTAGAGGCCTCTTGATAAGTGGATGGCCCTTCGACAACAGTAGTGACACGAGGAAAACCATACTTGTCAGGTGGCCCAATAGTAGCACAATCTCGTAGATTATATCTCGGACCATCAAAAGAGTGCATGAGTCATCAGTGTTACCAAAATCATCAGCATCGGGAGTAGCAGGATTGGCAGTGGTTGCGGGGACTTGGGGACGACGAGTATAGTATTTGAGGATAGGTGGTTTTTCAAAGGAGGGGAGCTGCTGAACAGGTGGTTGACAAGATGAAGGTTCAGAAAGATCCAAAGGAGGAGGATTGACACTGGTAGGTGGAGGGTCGACATGAGTAGGTGGAGTTTCAGATGTGTCAAGAAGAAACACAAGAGTGTGGGATGGGCTGGAAGACACAGATGGTGTAGGAGTGTCAACATCACTAAGTAAAGGTAGGAGACACATAAAGGATGTTGACT
>CM041637.1:33532436-33588109 GCA_023333625.1 Bothriochloa decipiens | reverse complement strand
TGGAGGCTATGAAATAGGAGATTGCTAGACTCAATGCTATGCTAGCTGCAAAATCCAAGAAAGGAAAGAGAGCTACTAGTGACAAAGTTGAACAACCAAAGAAGCCACAATACAAGGATGGGAGAAATCCTCACATCAAGGATGGGCTTGGACGAACTCATGGAGGTAAAACAAATGAGAGAAAGATAATAAATGGATGTGAGCATGTTCAGTTCATGAGCAAGGGTTCAGAAGGTACAGAGAAGTCTGCACAGCAGGTGGCACACAACCAGTTCCGAGCTGCACCTGCCAAGTGCGGCAGTGCCGCTGCGAAGGGCGGTAGTGCGGCCCCCGCACAGAAAAGAGAAGACCACCTTGCTCTCTTGCTCATAATAAGCCCACAAAGGAAGTTTCTCAGGTAAAGCAGGTTGTCCATGAAGGGTTATGAGGGTGCTACGCTAGCCAGAAAATAAAATTTTTCTGCCTCATAAACCAAGATCTACTGCTAGTTATAGGTTACGGGATTACCACTAGACGCGCAAGTGTAGCGGAAGACGACTCGATGTAGTCGTACGTGTCGCAGCAGGCAGTGCAGTTGCGTGGTCATCCGTCACGTCAATCCCCTCGCGCGGTTCGTCCCAGTGCTCGAGATGCAGCACCTCCGAGGAATCCCACACGTACAGGGCAGAAGCGATGTGCCTCCGGACTGCTAGGTCTGCGAGGAGCAGAAGGCGCGAGTGTGGGGAGGGTGACAGCGACTGTCAAAAGCGTCCAACCCTGACCGCGCGCCCTACCCCTTGCTTATATAGGCGTCCCCAATGAGCTCACGAGTTGGAGGCCCATTAGCAACCCTAAGCCTTGTCTAATTCGGGTCCAACCCGAATTAGGCTTCCAGCCCCTTAAGCGTGCGACCCTATGGGTTCACGCACACATTGACATGGGCCGAGTACTCCTACTCGCCCAATAGTTGACAGCGGCCTCTAGCAAGGCGTGACAACTCCTATGTGCACGCAAAGATCATATCAGACGAACCGCGAGAAAGTCCGACCTGCCCATATTTGATTTCGTAGTAATGTCTGGCCGCCGTAACTTCGATTGCGTCGGACAATATCCTCTTCAATGTATTTTCGTTTGCTTTACTGTGTCATATATATACTAGTAATATTTTACGTGGCTAACTTTATAGGAAGGTAGGGATTATAGTAAAGTCTCCTAAAGAACTGAAGCAGAACGAGTTAGGTTCAACACAGATCATTGCCACTACGACCAAACGACCTGAGCCACACAATGCTCAACCAACTTCCACCCACCTAATATAAAGCTCAACAAAAGTTTACATGAACATGCAAATTAGAGTTACTACATTCGCATGTGCTTCCCACAGATCAAACCTAGTCACTTGTACTAGGACTATCGATACGTCCCACACAGATCAAGGGGCGAGTGGGGCACGCAGGATCCTCTCCACGTCCACCGTCGCTAAAACGGCGTTGGCGGCGGGCTCGAGGCTCTCGATCAGATCAACGATCTCATTGATGTCCGATCTTGGCGAGAAACCCTGCTCCACCTCCTGGACGCTCGACGCTCTGCCATTATGAAGCTAGGAAGCCACCAGCACCGTGGCGGCCCCTTGACGAATGGCTTCGGACACCACAGCTGGAAGGCGAGTGGGAAGGGCTTGGAGGCGCTTCTCTGCAATGGCCGGATCGCCCGCTGCCTCGACGGGGAAAGACGGAGTTACAGGCGACAGTCGTGATGGAAACCAGGTTCTGGAGCGCAGCCTCTACGATCGCCTTTTCCTGGTTGGCAACGGCAAGGGCGACGTGTGCGACCTCCATATCATTGCGCAGTTGGTCCTCGATCCCCCGGGTCACCCTCAATACCTCCAAGACCGTGCTATATGTGCGCAATAACATAAACAGATCTTCTCTGTCTCCGTCGCCGCCTGAGGGTTGGCCTCCTTTCGAAGATTTCCCAAATTCAGCAGTAGAGGGTGGTACGAGGATAGACGGTCGCAACATGGCACGGAATCGTGACTGGCAGCTCCCATCGGGGGAAGCCTCCAGGGGCCGCTTTCCGAGCACGTCCGCGGACGAAGCACCTAGGTCCAGGGCAACATGGTCCTCTGCAGAGAAAATGGACAATTTCCAAATACTAATTGAAGTAAACGGCATGAATGCAAATACTCTAGTTAGATAAAGATAAACAACATGAACAATGGTACAATGATTGTGCACCTCCGAAGGGGAATTGGCATGACAGATACAACACCGCTGAGAGGTCCGTCTATAGGTGCACGATTGCCGACGTGGAATGCCTCCGGTGCCACGCCCCGGCCAAGATCCTGCGCACCCAGTCCCATAGCTGCCATCACCAGTTCATCTAGCACCTTCTCACGGATGGGGGCACTCGACTCAATTGTAGGGTCCCTCGTGCCCAGATACCCCCATTGTGGGTGGTTCCTCTGCTTCAAGGGGAGAACCCGACGGGCCATGAAGGTACGGATCACCATCGCCCCTGTCAGGCCCCGGTCCTTCAGGTCCTTGATCGCATCCAGAAATTTGGGCACATCCACCGCAACATCCAGGTCTGGCAGCATCGACCATTCATCCGACATGTCAACACGTAGCCGGTCCAGAGAATAAGAGGGCAGCGGCAGCCCCTCATTGGGCAAATAGAACCACATCTGTTGCCATGCCAAGTTCACAAACGGGCGACGGTGAAGGCTCAGGTATGTCTCCTCCCATCCAGGACGAAGCTGGATCGAGGCGCCCCCTACCCGAGGACGAAGGACCCCTTGGCGGTGATCGAACCACTTTGAACAAAAACTTCAATAGAAAATAATGTGCATCGATACCTAGGAAGCCCTCACGTAGCATGATGAAGACGGAGAGGTGGAGGATCCTGTCTGGGGTCAAGTCATGGAGGCACAACCCATAGAAGTACAACAACCACCTGAGTAAGGGGTGCGTTGGCAGCTCGAAGCCAAAGGCATGGAATTTAATGAAAGAGACGACCTCATTTGGCTTCGGCCTTGGCTCCACTTTCGTTGTTTCCGGCACTCTCCACCTGATCGCGTCGGCGCTGTCCGTGATTACCCTCTAGCTCGCAGATCGTCCAACGTCTTTCGGTCGACGGATGATTTTGTCCACTCGGTCATTGTCCCCGCAGGGAGCATCGGTGGCGCAGAGGGCGCGGATGAGTGGAGGGCAAAAGCTTTGGGATGGAATTGAAGCAGGAGCTCTGGAGAGCCTTCCCCTCTCATCGGCGGCGCAAAGGGCGCAGTTGGGTAGAGGGCACTAGCTGTATGAATGGAATTAAAGTAGCAGCCCTGAAAAGCCTCCATCCTGTCAAATTCAATGCGATGGGCAGCGAGGCGACGTCCTTGCTGCAACAGGCTGCTGATGGTAGGCACACGCGCGCGCCTGTGCAGGAATCCTGGAGCCTACTAGACGAACGACCAACAAACGTTGGTCCTCTTCACTCTACCGTCCGAGTAGGCCAGATTTTAAATGGCCGGACCTTGTGTGATCCTGTGTGAATCTTCGTCCAGACATGAACGCAGTGTTGTGTGCCATCAATAGTACTAGTACAGTCTAATAAGACGAAGTCAAACATGAATCATAGAAGTCAAAGAATTGTGTTTTACTTTGTGAGATGGAATATTTTATTATGAAGATACATTCACCGCTGCACGTCTACAGTAACAAGTGGCAGACTGTGTGAGATGTATCCGGCGCGGTCAGAGTTTCGATGAGCGGACATCACTACGAGTACACTTGTAAGGTAAAATTGAAGAATTTTCTCCCAACCACTGCGCGTAGTCTCGGGTGCTGTCGTGGTTTCTCGGGGTCGCAACTGATGCTTGTATTTACATGTACCCCCAGCCCACAACTGATGTTCTATAATGCGGGTTTGTGGCAGCTGTTGGCAAATCCTAGCCTAACAGATATAATCCGCAAGCGCACGGATACCGATGTAGCTTTCACCTGGGAGTATTCCAAGATATCATAATTTCCACGGGGAACGCGAAGTGTTCTAATCTAAAACCAAGTTGTCCAAAGGTAATGATGATGTAATGATGGAACAAGGGGGTGATGAATAGATAGGCACTTGGTCGATACAACGAGGGTCTTCTAGATAATTGAGCAGGGTAGCTATTACTAAAGTGATCTACTTCGGGCACCTAGGACCAACCAACTCGCAAGAGCAGGCGAGTCCACCCCTAAGTCCTACAGAACAGAACTAACATGGTGGAATACGTAGGCCGGACAGGGCTGTCACTACCTGCCGGCTACCACTACGATCTGTTGAACTGAATGCAAACCAGGGTAATTACTAGCCTAGACCCCACGTCTACACTGTTAATTACTACCTTACCGGTAAAGCAAGGCACTCACACAAGTATATACGACGCAGAAAATAAATACTAAATAGTAAATACTAAGTAATCAGCAAGGAACCAATAAATACTTGAATAATATAACTAAATGCTCAATTAAATATTCGAACCTGAGCTGAACTTACAAATACTGGAGAGGTAGAGCCGGAGAGACTCCAACGGGCCCTGCTCTTCTCCCAAAGTCACCTCTCTAGAGGGACACTACTACTAATGATAAAGAGTGTAATGTGTGTAGGTGTGTGTTAGAAATGAGGGAGTGAGGGGGTATTTATAGGTGGGAGGTGGACTTGGGGCTACTCCAATGCCACCTCATCAATCTGCGTGACGTTGTTTTGCCTCGCTTGGATCAAAACCGTAATTGAACCAGCGGCTAGGATGCTCTATGTGGTCCCAACCGACATATGTAGATCTGTGGTGAAGTCCTCCACGTGCTGGCACCGAAAACTGGAGAAGAACTGGATCCTAAGTTGGTGAACCGGACCTGAACCGGTGGACTGGGCGCTGTTTTCGTTAACTGGAGAGATAATGGTCTCCTCGGCCAGCCAGACCGGCCGGTCAGCTGCCCGTAGACCGCCTGGACCGCACCACCGCCATCAGCTGCCAACTGCGTCGTGCCACGTAGCACCTGGGCTAGCCGGACGAGCGGCCACGCGCCTCCCCGCTCCCGCGCCTGCGCGCGCATGGGTGTGAGAAACCGCATGCCACGCGACGGCTTGCGGTTGGCTGCCTGGTCGCCTGCTCCTACGTGAGCAGGTAGCTGCTGCCACTGTCAGGCAACAACCGAGGCCCGCTGGAACGAATGTCAGCTCTGGTCGACGATGACGTCATGGTGCTGATGTCAGCAATCCTTTTTAATTTGCAAATTTCATCTTTTATCCCTTGCTCCAAAAATAGCAAATAATATATCCGTTTCGATCAGCGCGAGGAGACCTTTACAATGGTGTACTCCAATTCATCATTTGAGATACTTTTATTTGATGAAAAATTGAGATTCCTGCAACACATGTGATGACAACAAAACTCTGGAACTTATTACTTTCAAACTCTACAACTATCATGTGTGATCCATTTAATATCAAGTTATGCAATAGTTGATGGTTATAAATGGGGTTTAATGACCGTCAACAAGCTCCTCCACACTAAACCTTTGCTCATCCCGAGCAAAGCAGGAAGATTTAGATTCAGGTGCAAAAAGATATGAGATAAGACTTCAAAGATATGATACTAGCATAAAAGATATTCCAAGTAATTCCTCATACCTATGGATTTGAAGTGGCTACCATGTCGCCTTGAGCGGTTGAAAAATGGAACAACTTGACATCAAGTCATCATTGCCTCCCTGAAGCATAGTTGGAATTTTTGTGATTTTAGAAAATAAAAACATAGCTCATACTTCTCATATGGCACTCGAGATTCGCTCAATGGTGTGTATATATATCCTCACGAAGGCACTGATGTTTTGCCTTTCTTCCTACTTCTAATAGGCTTATGTGGAGCTTTAGGTAGGATAAGCATGTCATACTTGAATTGAATATTTTGCTATGTCAAACACCCGGATCACAAGGAGAAACATGTCATATAAAATGATCAAGATATGTGGTATTTTGTGGTACTCCTTAAGAACCTTTCTTCTAGCTTCTTAGAGAGAATGGCTATTTTATGTTTTTTTTGAACTTTTGATCTTTTGCTCCTTCAAAAAAATTTTTATGGAGCTTTTTTTCTCAATTTTTTTCTCTCTATTTTTTTGATAGCCCATGCCTCTCTCTTGATGGTAGAAGATAGCTAGAGGCGGTATAGACATGTGTCTCAATTGGAGTAGGTTGCATACTTCCAATGTAGAAGTAGCAAATGGTGCATGAGTGCATGATTTTGATCAAAAAGTATGACAAGTTTCTCTACCCAGATCAACAAGGTTTGACAAAGCTCAAAACACTCAAGCAGCTATTTATGTGGTTATCATATCATTTCTAGTGAACATGTATTTGGCTCTGGTAGGAATTTATCAGCATTGAGGAGAAGTGAAGCTATGTTTTTTGATGTTTTATGAAAACAGAAATCTCCAAGAGCTTACATAGAAAGATAAGATTCCTTTAGTCTACTATATCTCACTTCAGAACAACTTAGTTGACATGTTTTTCCTAATATAAATATGGCCACAAGTAAAGAGTATATGCACTAGGAATAAAGTTTATGCCAGTCAACCTTTTCAAAGTCATGTTCATGAGTTGGCAAAGTCTTGTCTCACATTTTAAGTTTCATTTTAGTATATGGAGCTTCTCAAGACATCAAACTTATTAGAACATGATAGGATTTTAAGTTTGATGTAAACATGCAGCATTTTTGACATATCAAACTTATGATGGAACAAGAGTGGATAGAGGGAGTGCAAACTAGTGAGCCAAAATGGCGAAGGCCGAAAAGATGGTAGATAAGAATCGTGCGGCCTTCCCCCACACTAGGTCTTTTATGTCAATCGACATTAAAAGCCTAGTGTCAATGTTGGACCCTTCTCAAAATGTACTCCATTGATGAATGATGGCTTACCCAAGATGTCCCCACCTTGTTATTTGGATCCTTCATTATTTTTGTATTCAACCCGCAAGATTTAGTGACAAGCATATCCAAAGAATACACTTGACGTGATAGGAGGCTCGAATGAGGAAGTGGCATACTTCCTCCACACTTGGGTTTTTGCATCACTTGGTCTTCTCCTATATTCATGTTCATTCTTGCAATTCTTGTTAATTGAGCATGCTCTGATTGGCTCAAAGCACCAGTCAGAGAAATTTATTTAAGGTGAACTCAGATTATTGGAAGCAAACATTATTTTAGGCAAGACAAGACAACAGGTCTAGCATCATACTCTAACTTGAAATAAAACTCAGCAAGAATGGTATGTGTAATGAGATACTTACCGATCTCCCCCACACTTGGATTTTTGTGTCGCTGGGCATCGAAAATCAAGTGTGAATGTTGAGTTCTCCATTGCATATTCCATTGCTGAACAATTTTGAGATGTTAGAGTTGATGCAAACCTCATGTTCTTGGAAATTGTATGGCTCTTTGTTCTTTTCAATCTCCATCTGTACGGTTAGCGACTAAAAATACCCGAAGGGAAACTTTGTCCTAAAACAAGTTCTTGTAAAGCTCATTTTAAGTTTATTTAAGAAGAAGGGAAAAGATGAAAAGGTGAAAAGTCTAGGCTATCTCCTAGCAGTGCTATTATTTTAAGTCGTAAGCTCAACCATTGCAATTTGAAACCGTAAGTGTTGCGCCACTGTAACTACGAGACTTGCAAAATTTGTGGTACACAAACGCATCCACAATCATCCTTTTGAAATGTTTGTGAGTAGAGAGCAAAAGATGGGTGTGTCTCTCGTAGGTGTAGAGGGGACAAAGTGGTGACTTTGGAGAGTTTTCATATGAGCATGGATCCTGTGAATGTTCCAAGACAAAACCTCCATGCTCATTGGCATGGTTTTCCTTTTCAAACTCCAAAGTCGATTCCTCATGAATGTCCATTGACCAAAGTCTTGCCTCCTTGAACCATGGTTAATTCATATCTGCTAGAGGGATCGACATAACCTCTTCCTTTGGATTGGAACTAGGTTTGGATTTTACCTGTGTGGATTGTGTCATCCAAACAGATATATAATCCTTACCTATGGCCAACTCCAGAGTTGAACTTCCTACCATTTTCTATAATCTTTATGATTGACCTTCCAATGAATGTGAGATGAGGGGATAGTCCGAGAAGGTCAAATATGTGGGTCTAGGGAGATTCTAAGACCATTTATCACAACTGGAATAGCTCTAAGATCTCCTTCACAGTAAAGAATTCGACCAGAAGGAAGTTCAAGAAGGTTTCGTGATTGTAATAAATGTTCTTGAGAGGATTTATCAGGGACATGGGATTTAGGAATGATGTTGATCCCAAGGCTAGGTTCATAGCAAAACTCGCTAGAGGTGCCCATGATGCTGCACTTAATCCTCCTAACATGATCGAGCAACTTGATGATCTTGGTGGAGGATTTTGCCTCGTCCAACCATTCTTGACTCATAACGACAGAGAGATCATCGTGTTCTTGGTCAGAATGGCGCCCATGCCTTAAGTGCTCTTCCTAAAAAAGATTTGTCGATGCATTCCCATAAGAATGAGATTCGTCATGATGAGGTTTATGGGGTAGAGCACAAGGAGTTTTGTCAGGGTCAAGGATAGGTTCGAGGGATGTGTGAAGGAAGGATATGAGAGAAGAGTTGATAGATTTTGATTCAAAAGTTTGTGTCTCTTTTCCAAGGGATCACCGAACACTTTTCCTCGAAGAGCTTCTTGTATCCCAAATTCCACCAGAGTTCTCTCTTGGACCCACGAATTCGAGGTATCTTCAGAATCAGAATCAAAAGAAAGATCATACTCGAAATCAGAAGGGAAAATCTAAGGTAGAATATCTTCTTCCTTTGGAGGATTTGGGATTTGTGGTTCAGGCTCGAAGGCTGGTTCATGGGATGTGCAAGATGTGGATTCAGCTATCGAGACACCTTCTTCTTGCTTGGGTTTGTCGACCTCGTAGCACCAATGCTTTGCGTGTTTCTCCTCCAGTGGGTGTGTTGACGCATTCCTAAAATCTTCAAAAAATAACTCATCGTACCACTCACAAGGAAGAACACTTGGGTGATCACCATGGTCTAGGTTGGGCTGAAGAATAGGTTCGGGCAATGTTTTGGAGGTGGGTTCAAAAGGAGGGCCAAAGGATTTTGCTTCTACAGACTGCGCCTCTTCTTTTGTTTACTCTTCGGGTGCATCAGGAAACTCATCATGTATCCTGGTGTAAGGGGTGTTTTCAAGGATTTTATCAAGTATAGTTCACGCTTCACCCTCTGATACATGTAGAAAAGCACCTCTAAAGGCTGTATCAAGGAATTTGGCACATTCTTTGCTAAGACCCATGTAAAAGTATTGTAATAGGATTGGGTCGGGTATAGCAAGGTCAGGGCAGAAAGGATTAGGTCTGTAAAACGGGCCCATGATGCACCAAGAGACTCCTCCTTTTGGTTAAGATTAGGACTTCCAATCGAAGATGGACAACTCGAGAGGTAGGAAAGAAAGCTAGGCAAAATTTGGTTTGAAGGGTTTCCCACTCTCCATGTACACTCTCTATGTGATGAGCATACCAATGTTTTGCTACCCTATCAAAGAGAATGGGAATAACATCCATTTCAAGGTATCTTGTGCCATGCCTTGAATGTGAAGGAACGAGCACAATTGCTCAAATTCACGTAAATGAGAGTACGAACTCTCATATTCCCTCCCCGGAAAGGGGTTTGCCTAAACCATCGCTATGAAAGCTGGGCGAATAGCCAAAATGGCTTTGGATGACTTAGGTGGTTCCAAACTATTGCCCTTTGGAGCACCATATTGGAAGAGAGGCTTTTGGTTCATGATGATAAGGATGAAAGGGGTAAAAGATTGGATGAATAGAATGATGGACTACTGGACAATTAGGTTCTGGATTAAGAACAGCTACCATTCCCCAGCAACGGCGCCAGAAAACTTGTTGGCAAATCCTAGCCTAACAGATATAATCCGCAAGTGCATGGATACCGATGTAGCTTTCACCTGGGAGTATTCCAAGGTATCGTAATTTCCACGGGGAATGCGAACATTGGAATAGAACCTAGTTACTTTCAAACTCTACAACTATATGTGTGATCCATTTAATATCAATTTATACAATAGTTGATGGTTACAAATGGGGTTTAATGACCGTCAATAGCAGCTCCAGAAACACAAAAAAATAAAGTACCCACATGAGAGGAGAACAAGAACAGAGGTATTGCACCAAGGATTCCTCAAGATTGTGAAGTTCCCTAGTTGGCACGGCGGGGCAGCAAGAAGACATGGAAAATCCAAGACAACGTGACGTGGAGTGCTTCATGGTCTTCCTTGCTAGTATGCAGACGAACCAGTAAGCGCCCATTATCTATGCCCTCAGATCTGGTGGGGTTTGCCGAAAACTTGAGCTTTGTTTAGACGATGACCAGATCCAGGCATGGTGGGTGGTGGAGGTGTACCCCGCAGTTGGCGGCCACTTATACCTCCATCGAGGATGGAAGAAGATCGCCGACGTCCTCGACCTCCGCGATGGGTACACTTGTGTTGTGGTACGACGACTACCGGCTGCCACAAAAAGTACAAGCACACCGACGTGGTCTCCTGTAGAACTCTCTCCCTGCCAATTCGGGAGTCGAGGAGTTTTGCAGTGATCCTGAAGAAATACCACCTTAATGTGAAGTATCTAGTGAGAACTCACGCCAGACGCAGAACTTTTGATGTTTCAGGTTACCATTATCGTCCTTCACATCAATCTCTTTTTGTGCAAGGCGAAGAACATTCCTGTGGACTTTGAGCAAGCGCACGGCTATGTGAATCTGGTGATGGTCGTGTTGCGGATGGCTGGGCAGTCCTTTGTCGTGGGCTTGAAGAGGAACATCAAGAACAAAGTCTACCGCACATCATTCTGGTGCGGGTGGGACAAATTCTGTGCTAAGAACCGCTTTGTGGTCGGCGATACTTGTTTTTTCATGGTCATGCACGAGTACACCTGGAGCGTTGAAGCTGACGAGATGTGGGAGACGGACTCGACGAAAGTGCTTGAAGCTACGCTTAAGGTGGAGGTGCGCAGGATGAATGATGAATGGATGCAGTGGACTAGGCACATGAGTTGACACCATCTGTATTTTGTCAGTTCAGCAGAAATATTATTCGACCTATCTAGATTTCTGAATATCGGATTGTCTCAGGCTTTGTTTGGATGGACTTCGACTAGTTAGCTCCCCTGATAGTTGCCACCAATCTATTTTGTTCGTTTGACCACAACTATTGTGCGGCTTGTTAAGATTTATGTGCAGCAGACTGTCTTAGGCCCAGTGGATGGACTGCTGACTAGTTAGCCTTTGGCCCGAGATAGTTGCCACTGCTGTATATTTTATTGTTTCTTCAAATATTGTCTTCGGCCCTATTTGGAGTTAGACTGCGACTAGTTAGCTCTCCTAAAATCATCCAATTAGTTTGTTCATGAATATTGCTATTTATCTGTTGACAGATTGGTACGGTCATACCTTATCCCTCCACTATAGTGTCCAGCTTTTTATTAATGGCTTGGTCGATCTATGGGTCCCAGGAAAAATTCAACACCTATGCATCCATCATTCGACGGACGCAGTTGATCCAAATCATAATTCAAGGATATATGGAAAAGTTACAGCTGAGTGTGTATACATACATATTATATATAGTAGATAAATATAAAGTGTGATGAAAACCATGAGTAAAGGTAGACAAAACTATATGTCGTTATATATTATGCAAACATCTATATGAATTTGATAAACCATGAATAAAGGTAGAAAAAACTATATGTTATTATATGTTATGTAAACAACTATATGAATTTGAATTGAATGATATTATAATTGTATCATATCTAATAAAAATCGATAAGGCGTCGAGGTCCAAGTCGAGGGGTAGTCGAGTGTGGGGCCGTGGCCGGACGGATAAGACCCAACCCCGAGAAATGGGGTACAGATGTTGACGAATGCGTTTTGAGGGGGTGCTTGACGAGGCACAATGTTCGGCATGGTGTAATAGTGTAGTACGAACTGCTGATCCTCCCGGTATGGGCGGTAAAAGGAGGATTTGACCGTCGTACCTGGTCACTGTAACACTGCTGTGGCCATGAGGTTAGACAGGAGTTGGTCAGAGCATTAAATGCCCTGGGTCCTGTATGGGAAGTAGGTGAGCCAAAGGGGGAGTAGCAGTCGACGGGGTTCGTCCGCCCGCGCGAAGATCCATCACTCGACTCGGGGTCGACCGTCCGCGTGGAACTCCGCCACTCGAGGCCCCCGTCGAGTTTGGGCTCGTGTGGGTCGGTGCGTCTCATTTGTGGGCCGGCCCAATATGGCTTGTTTCCTGAGTATTGGCCCTTGTCTTTTTTAGAGAGCCGTTGGCTCGGTATATGGTGAGGTTTCTGGGGATTTTACGCTAATCATTTGGAGATTATTTTTTCTGGACTCGGGTTTAGGGTACCCCTGATACAGGTACCCGACAGTAGCCCCCAAGTCTTGATGCGAGCGCTGGCACTCACACAGAGGCTCAACAACTAGAATCGTAGCGCTTGTTGTTTTTCGAAGGGTGCGCGCGAGCGGACCCATCGGGGGTAGCCCTCGAGGCCTTAGAGGAGAAGACTCCTCTAAGGGCTTTATGCGCTTTTTGTCGAGGGTTCTTGAGTGATCGAGCCCCCGGGTGGGCATAAGCCTCTTTCGTCGAAGCCTACCCCATGGTGATCGGGTGCTGTCAATTTTCCTCAGAGACCAAATGGTGTTGAACTGGAGTCGTAGCACCGACACTCTCCGATGGGGGCGCGCGAGCGCACCCTTCGGGGGTAGCCCCCGAGGCCTCGGAGGAGTAAAAGAACTCCTCTGAGGGCTTTCTTAGGTGTGTGATCGAGGGGTAGCTCGAGTACTCGAGCCCCCTAAGTGCCTTCGCCCCTCTTTTGTCGATGGGTTCCAAATGCAGCCGAGCCCCCAGGCCTTGTGTGGTTAGGGCTTTCCTAGCTTTTTGGCGCGTAATCCCCACGAGTCCTTTCGATCGGATGTGAGGTGAGGAGCAACGTACTACCCTCGATGGGCGAGTCTCGATGTCCTCTAGTGAGCTGTTATCGGGGAATTCAAGTGAGAGCTCATGCCCCGTTCGATAGGGGTCGACTGGAGGCCACAGAGGTGCTCTCATTGAAGCAAACAAATGGACACATGGATCCTGATCCCATTCGATAGGGTTCGGTGGCTCGATTCCTCCCTCCAAGGGGATTCCATAGTTGTCTTTTCGTTCTGCCATGAACATGTCCGATGGGGCCTCGAGAGTTAGCTCTCGAGCAAGGGACTCATGTCGGCTCCCCCTATCATCCCTAACTCAGATACTCGAGGGCGGCTGTCAAACCCTGGTCGAGGACCAGCCTTCGCTCCCTTGAGATTTTTATGTGGGGCCGGGTTCCTTTTCATAGAAGATATCGTCTGTGAGTAACTCGTCCTGTTCGTTGGGCGCACCATTTTAGGCAGGAGATGGAACGACACAGCCATGGGGGGGCGTGGACAACGGCTAAAGAACAGGTGGGCGACGCGTGTTCCTGTACCCGGGAATCAAGGGAGCGGTTAGATAGGCGCATTAAATGCGGGGATTTACCTGCCTCCTCACTGGATTCGCCCGTTGCCCTTTGGTCCGCCTATAAATAAGAGGGGTAGGGTTCTGTTCGTTCCCTACTTCGCCATCTTGCCATCACCACCGCCGCCGGTAGAGAGCAGAGCCATCCCATTCGTGAGCATAAGGGAGAGAGAAGGGAGAGAGATAGGAAATCTACCCTCTTGTCCACTCGTCGAGCGAATCCAATTCCCCCCATGGGTGTTGATATCCTCCCTACGGACGACTGGCTTTCATCGGCTGTGATGGTGCAGGAGTTACAGAAGCTCGTGGATGATGGGCTCCTCGATCCCATCACCACGGCCGACCGACCGGAGTGGAGGGTGCCACTGAGGAACCACCGGGAACCGAATTCGCCTGTGGGCTACGTCATGAGCTTCGTCACTTTCCACAAGCTAGGACTCAGGGCGCCCCCGAGCTGGTTTATGCGCGCGCTGACCCCAACATTATGGGGTCAAGCTCCATCACTTCTCCCCCAATGCCATCTCTAATGCGGCAATCTTTGCCACCGTCTACGAGGGGTACCTGGGGATGGAGCCGCACTGGGACCTATGGCTCTATCTCTTCATGGGGGAACATTTTAACAAGTTGGTATCGCTGGGGAGGAGGACGGTTCGCGCTGGCTGCTGCAATCTATCTCTGAAGAGGGCGGCGCTGTACATCTCGACGGGGCTAATCTCCAACCATGGAGGGTGGCACGCCCTGTGGTTTTACCTCCGGAAGGACGACGGTTGGCTGGCGCACTTCACCAAGCGTGTATCGAGAAACGCCTGTTCCACTTGTCGAACGGCGTGGTGGAGGCGGAGCAACCAAGGCTGAACCCCCGCCTTGATGCATTGAGGAAGCTACGCGACACGGGCTTGACCGCTAGGATCGTTGTCTTGGCGTTCCATAGCTGGAGGGTCCTTCCGCTGATGGAGCGCCGACTGCGCCTGGATCAGTGGGGCCCGGGGTTCCACGCGAGGGGTGTCGAATGTCGGCCGGGGTGCTTCCCTTCGAGGAGGTTGCGGGGCGGGTGAGAGGGGCTGTCACCGGCCCCTTTATGTCAGAGGTTGTGAATAGCCTCCCAATGCGGCCGGACGATGGCCACATCTAGCTAGTGAGTGTCCCGATCTATTACTCTCGAGTTCCTCTTTTCTTTGCCTCATCCTCATGTTCCTCTATTGTGGGCTTGTGTACAGGGGGTCATAGATTTTAGGAGGTCGATGCCCCCCGTCAAGGAGGACGAACCCGATCATCAGGTGAGATGCTTTACTACCCAGCAGCAAAAGAATAACAAGGATAAGGAAAAAGAAGAAGAAGAAGAGCCTCGAGCGCTTGGCGCTCGACCAACGTTGTGCGAAGTAGAGGCGCGAGGGGCTTCCCATGGAGGAGTCTTCCTCAAAAAAAGAAGAGGAGGAAGACAAGGGCGATGATGATGAAGAGGTGGATGTGCGTTTTGACGCCTTGCTGCCCGATCCCCTGAGCTGATGTCTGTTTTACGCAGGAGATGGTCAAGGCGGGCTCAACTTCTTAGGTATCGAAGGCGGCCTCGACGTATGTGGAGGGCCGAGAGGCGAGGGCCTCGGAGCAGCCCCAGGAGAGTTGGACGTCTGACCCCTTGACCCAGGAGGGGTCGACGTTGCGGCACACGCGCGGGGGGATGCCGCCGGCTTCGTCACACGGCAAGTCCGTCACGCCGCCGCCCCGTACCTGGTCTTCAACGCTCGACATGCGGTCCCGGGGTCAGTCGGCCTCGGATGAACAAAGGACGCCAAGAGCGTCACCAGCCACGGCCCCAGGTGGCTCTGGGTCTAGCAAAGATTCGTCAAAGAGGGGGCTCAGAAGTCCCCGAGAGGTTCGAGGGTACCCGTGAGGGTGCCCCTTATTCCAATGGGGTAAGTTTCTATGCTTTGTGGTTTTGTTTCCCCTCTTTGCTATTTGCAGGGTGTTTAACATTCTCCACTCGTGCGTGTTTAGGCTTAAGCGTCCGACAGAGGAGGCGGCCCCCACACCTGCCAAGCGGTTGAAGGCCGAAGTCGCCGCGATGGTGGTGGCATCAAAAGGAGCTACCGCCTTCGGCCCCTGGTTGACGGCTGAGGCTGCCTGGCTCGCTGATGCCCAAGCTGCCCTAGCTCATGGCAAGCAACTGGGCATCACCTCTGTGGCAGGCTCGAGCGCTCCAGTGGTCATGGCGGGCGGCGACACCGTCCAAGATCAGGAGCGGGTCGAGGCCTCCCTCAGCACCGCCGAGCTTGAGGGCGTTGCTGACAGTCTTGTGCCAGGATCATCGGAGGAGGTCCCGGTGGTCATCGAGGATGAAGGGCCCGAAGCCTCCGCTCCCGATGTGGAGGGGGGTGGATCGCCCCCGAGAGGTAGAAACAGGGCTCCCTTAGCAACAGGTGTAGCCGTGGGAGCCATGGCCGTAGGGATACGATAGTAGGAGGAGCGGCAGCAGCGGGAGCAGCTGCTGAAGTAGCAGCAAGACGAGGTGCGGGTCTCTGGCCAGCCGCAGCTTCAACAATCAGAGGAGCAACGGCAGCTGGAGGAGCCGGCAGCCTTGAACTTGCCGCAGCAGCAGAGGCAGGAGGAGGTGGTGGCCTCGAGCCTGCCGCAGCTGCAGCGTCAAGAGGAGACTGTGGAGGTCCCACTGGACGCGGGGCAGGGAGACGGGCGGCCGGAGCCGCTTGTTTTAAACCAACCGCAGGAGTTGGCGGCTGAGGCAGGGAGGATGGTCGGGCATCCGATCCCACAGGTGGTTCCACTGGAGGCGTCAACGACAGGGGAGGTTGCGATGGCGCTACTCCCTTGCCTGCTGTCAGCTGGAGCATTGGCTGCCCGAGGGTCCTTGTACGGCCCTGGCTCGGCGGTCGTTCTCTCCACTACTTCCCCTGCCGATCGGGGGAAGCAGAAGAAGGACATTGAGTCATCGGGGGCGAGGGGGAGTCAGCGTTCCCTACTCTGGCTGCCCGGGTACATCGTGCCGGCAGCCCAGCAGAGCTAGTGTACAGCATCACAGCGGCCGTGCACCATCGGACAGCGAAAGAGCTTCCTCACTAGGGCCAGGAGGTTCTCTAACTCTGGGACCCAGGTAATCCTGGCGAGCTCCTGTTCTAGATTAACGATCCTGCGGAGGTCGAGGGCTGGGAGCATGTCAAGGTGTTCCAGGCTTGGATGCAGCATTCCTTGCGCATGGCCGTCGACGTCGTTGCCAACACCTGCTTAAGGCCTTCTAGGTAAACAGTTTTCCTTTGTGATTTTGAGGTCAGGTCAATTCCTATCTCATGCCTAACTCTAGCTCGCGTCTTCTGCTTCTAGGACTTGAGAGGGCACTCCCAGACCAAGTCACAATTCATCCATATGACAAAGGGTGGATGGGAGCAGGTCCCTGTGCTTCGAGCAGAGCTCGAAACAGCTCAAGCTGAGGCAGTGAAGGCGAAGGAGGACGCGGCCAAAGCCAGGGAGGATGCCGTCGTGGCTCGAGGGGAGGCGACTCAGGCCTAGGAGGAGGTGTAGAAGATTCTCGAGGACCTCATCCTGGCAGCAGAGCAAGTCAAGATGCTCGAGGGGAAGCTCGAGGTGTCCACGACACATATCATGGAGCTCGAGGCGACCTTCACTGAAGCCTCCCATCAGCGCGACTCCCTCAACATCATGATCGGGCAGGTGAACCTCTGCGTCAGGGCCTTGACCGCCAAGGTCACACCCCTGAAGGGGACCGTCCGAGAGAAGGAGGAGGCCCTCTCCAATACCACCAAGGATATCAAGGAGTTGAGAGCAACGATCACTGACAAGACCGAGGCTTGGCCGAGGCCAACAAGACGATCGCCACCCAGCGGGATGAGTTCGTGGCCCTGGAGACCCATGCCAATGGTGAGTCTTCTTTTTCGGCCTTAGTTTCTTCGCTTGGGTGCTTTGTCCGTCGTGACTAATTTGATTTTGTGCTTTAGACCTCAAGGCACAGAAGCTCGAGGCCGAGCAGAACTCCAAGATGCTTGAGGAGCTTTACTAGGCTAAGGTGACACTGAACGAGAGGCTTCGCGGTGCCATTACCTCGGTTTGTGATAGCCTGGAGGTCGACCCCAAGGTGGAGGTTGAGGGTGACGTGTGTGGGGGCTGCTATCTCTGGCGGATGTATGCCCTCGGCCGTGTCGTGCAGGAGTGAATCCACTGCGCGCTTCATCATGGCATGAAAAGGGCGCTGGCCGTTGTTCGCTAGGGCTACACGTACGACATGGGGGTAGTCGCCCACGGCTTCGTCTCCGACCCCAACAAGTCCGAGGCGGCTGAGGTTCCTGGGGCATGTTGGTGAAGTTGTTCGAGCCCGAGATCGTCCCTCCTAAAATTGATGGGGATGAAGAAGGCGGTGCGGGCCTGTAAGCCAAATCTGGGCGGGAAGGCCCATGTAATAGGTTAGTTTTGGTGAGTCCTGATGGTGTGGCCTCGGTGGCCCTATGAAACATTACATTGATGTATATATTTTAGGGTTTTGAGTCCTTTTCTTTCTTGCCAGCCTGATTGTGTTTTTACTTAGTAAACTCAGTGCACGATCGTGCCCCTCAAAGGGGAAGTGAGTGGAGGTACCATAGCGCAAGGGCGTAGGCAATCTCTCGACTCAATAGCCCTCTTCATGGCGTTTTTGACTCAGTAAGAACACATGTCGAGGCGTATAAGGAAGAATAAACGGCGAGTTTCAAAAAAATGTACGAGTTTTTTGGGAACTTAGGGGGTTCCCCCCTTGTAGCCCCCGAGGGAGGCTCGATTCTGATGAAGTAGAGTCAAGGCTACCTTAAACGAAAGTACTTCTTATTCATTCGTGACATGAAAATGAACAAAAAACGTACTATAAATGAAAGCATTTTTTTATTCATTCAAGAGGTGCAAAAAAGTATAAGGCCTCGAGGCCCTAAGGGTAAAAGCGACATAGCTGCTCAATGTTCTACGCATTGGTGAAGGTTTCGCCCTTCTCGTTGGATAGCTTGTATGTTTCGGGCTTCAACACCTCCGCCACAATGAAGGGGCCCTGCCTTGTTGGAGTTAGCTTGTGGTGGCCTTTGTTGTTCTGCCGTCGACGGAGGACGAGGTCGTCGACTAGGAGGTCCCGCTTGCGCACGTGCTTGTCATGGTACTGTCAGAGCTTCTGTTGGTATCTCACGGAATTGAGGAGAGCCACGTCTCGAGCCTCCTTGAGCTGGTCAACGATGTTTGCGAGTGCTTTCTCGTTCGTCTGCTCGTTATAGGCCTTTAGTCGAGGGGACCCGTACTCGAGGTCAGTGGAGAGGACGGCCTCAAGCCCATAGACCATAAAGAATGGGGTGAACCCCGTGGCTCGACTTGGCGTTGTCCTTAGGCTCCATAGGACCGAAGGTAGCTCAGCAGCCCACTTCTTGCCATGCCTGTTCAGCCAATTGAAGATCCGAGGCTTTAGACCTTATAAAATCAGGCCGTTAGCGCGCTCGACCTGGCCGTTAGTTCTAGGATGAGCGACGGTGGATCAGTTCACACGGATGTGATAGTGGTCGTAGAAATCTAAGAACTACTTGCCGGTGAACTACGTACTGTTGTCGGTGATGATGACGTTGGGGACCTCAAAGCGATAAATGATGTCGGTGAAGGATAGCACTGCTTGCTCGGACCGGATGTTGGTGATGGGATGAGCCTCGATCCACTTGGAGAACTTGTCGACGGCTACGAGTAGATGGGTATAGCCCCTGGTTGTCTTCTTCAGTGGCCCCACGAGATCGAGCCCCCAAACCATGAATGGCCATGTAATGGGGATCATCTGCAGAGCATGGGCTAGGAGGTGGGTTTGCTTGGCCTAGAATTGGCACCCTTCACACGAGCGGATGAGGTTGATGGCATCCTCATCAAAGATGTGTGGGAGCTTGGTACATTGCTTGGAGAAGCGTCGAGCGAAGACGCAGAGAGACTCCTTTGGCTTCTGCTTGCAGTTTCGAAGGTCCCACTTGTGGCCCAGGCGCAAGTAGGTCCCCTTGAAGTTACCCTTGAACACCCTCATGAGGTCTCTCTAGTCATGGATCTGGTTGGGGAGGAGGTCCTCGAGCCACCCCCGAGCCGTGTTTGAAGGAACAGGGGAAGCTAGCGGATGATGGCGTGGTCATTGCGTGCACCGCCCAGTTGGCATGCCAATCTGAAGTCGGCTAGCCAAAGCTTGGGCTTGGTCTCGTCGTTGTATTTAATGAGGCTCATGGGGGGTCGGAAGGGATTCGGCAGCGGCGTCCTCCAAATCGTCCTGCTGAAGACTCGAAGGCCTGGTGGCTCGGGGGACCGGTGTCGGTCCTCGTCGCTATCGTAGCATCCGCCCTAGTGCACGCTATAGCCTCGAGCCTCGCCGTCACCGTACTTGTGCCTGTGGTTGTCGTTGATGTCGTGACTTGCGTCCCGAGGCTCATGGTTGTCAATGAGGCGGTCTCGAGTCGGGATGGCCCTCCTCGCCTGAGGTGCAGGCTCTTGGTGGACCGAGCCCTTCCTCTCGTGTTAGGAGGGTTCAGCGGGTTGTTTCGAGGCTGCCCCTCGATGTCTCGTGGCCGAGCTCTCAGCCTGTTGAGTGGCTATGGTCTCGAGGAGCCCTCGGATCTCCTCTTTGATTTGACGGGCTTTGGGGTTCAACGGGGCCGGCATGTTGCGAAGGAGCATGGTGGCGGCGACGACATTCTGGCTGGCATGGTTGAAGATGGGGCGTTCATTCGCCCCTTCCTCGATGATTCGCCTGTTTACATCTCGAGCCCTGGCTCAAGCCTCTCCGCCACATGCGCGCCCGTGCTCTCACTCGAGGGTCCACTCGAGCTGGCACAGGCATTCCCGGTCTTCGTCGAGCTTGGCCCGCATCTCCCAAACTTGAGTGAGCTAAGCGTCCTGTCCATCCTGGGTAGCTACACATCGTTAGGTACCGCCGGGGGTGCCTTTCGTTCTTTTGTGGCGTCGGCTCCCACCGCTGTCATCGCTTGACGCAACGGCCCTGTCGATGTGAAAGCACTCCCGTATAGGGTCATAGCAGTCATTGGCAGAGTCTAAGTCGGGGTAGCCGAAGTAGTTGTTGGGGAAGTACCCCTTGCTGCATCGCTCCTCCTCCAGTTGGTGTCGGAGCGTACCAAGCTTGTAGGACTTCAGACCTGGGGTCTCTGAAGACTCTGGGTACTCCAATACTGGCGGACTCGTCACCAGGTCTATGGCCGCATGCAGGAGGTGTCCCGAAAGGTCCTTGTACGCACTCAAGTTGGTGCTCACGGAAGAGGAGTACATCTTGGTGGCATAGTGCAGCCCGAAGGGGAACATGTGGGGAAGCTTCGGAGTCACACTTGCTGGGGGAATCACACCAGGCCCCTCCGGTGGGCGCATTTCGAAGTCGAACGATGGGTCGTCGTGGTCTCCTTGTTGACGGTAGTTAACATCATTTTTTAACCGTCAACTAAACATGAAAAAGGACCTAAACATAAATATCATCTAGATATATGGGTTATACTAACGGAATTCCATGAGTTTTTAGTGAATGTCTGTTTCTGCAGGTTGTCAGCTAAAAAGAACCATGTAAGGCCCACATGGCAGGTTTATATAGAGATAAAGGGCAAACATGTACTTTTCTGCGATCAGGAAGGTTCGAGAAGGCACTGGACTAAAGTGCCAATCCAACTGCTTCATCTGTTGGGGTTTATACTTTGATATAATGGAGCTAGGCAAGAGTTTTGATGAGTTTAGCATTAGATGGACTCGTAGAGAGGCGAATTAGGTGGCACACTTCTATGCATCTATGGTTTTGGCCTTAGATCGTTCTTTCTTTTGGATAGATTGTATCCCGGACTGGCTAGTTAATCTAGCAGCCAAAGATTGTACTCTTGCTATGAATGAATGAAAGCTCCGTTAATTCAAAAAAAAGAAGGCACTGGACCAAACGGGAGCCCGAACCGGTTTGGTGCCGGGCGGCCGCCCACACCTTTGGGCGGGCGCTCGCTGACCTGGACCAATCAGGTCCAGGCTCGCGGATCCTGCCTCCACCGCTTTTGAGGATGAATAATTATCGTCTATTTAGGTCGGTTTGATCCGAGGGCTGTGGTGCATCCTAGGGGGCTATATAAGCAGGGCCCCTGACCCCTGGAGGAGGCATCCCTTGAAACCCTAATTCATTATTCATTATTTAGGGTGGAGATTTAGTGGTCGGTGATAGACCCGTGCCCATGCGGGGCATGCGGATCCCTGTAGATGTCGCGTTGGGAATTGTTGGAGCGCTGACCGGAGGTGTCGAGGTACTACTTGAGGGGTGGCCGAGGGGGTCGAGGCCCGAATGGACAAGGCCAAGCCCCAAAAAATGCGATACGGATATTGGTAAACGTGCTTCGAGGGGACGCCCGTTAGCGTACAGTGCTCAGTATGGCGTCATAGCGTAGTACAAACCACCGATTTCCTGGGTATGGGCGATAAAGGGAGGATTTGACCGCTGTACCTGATCACTATAACCGTGCTATAGCCATGTGGTTAGGTAGGAGTTGGTGGAGGCATTAAATGCCTCAGATCCCATACAGGAGGTAGGTGAACTGAAGAGGGAGTGGCAATCGACTGGGGGTTGTCCGCCAGCGCGGAGATCCGTCACCCGAAGAGGGGGTCGATCGCCCGAGATGCGCTCCGTCACTCCAACGGAGGGTCGTCTGCATGGGCGAACGTCAATCATTCGATGGCCCCCGTCGATCAGGGGATGATCTTTTCTCGAACGATGCTACTCGTGGGCCAGCCCAGCATGGCTCGATGTACGCTGGTGGACCCTTGTCCTTCAGGCTGGTTGTGGGCTTTTTTGGTGATTTGGGTTTAGTTGTTTGGATTGAGGTTTAGGGTACCCCTTATCTGGGTACCCAACAGTAGCCCCCGAGTCTCTGCGCGAGTGTTGGCACTCACACAGAGGCTCATGAACTAGAGTCGTAGCGTCTGTCGTTCTCCGAAGGGTACGCGCAAGTGTACCCTTCGGGGGTAGCCCCCGAGGCCTCGGAGGAGTAGGATACTCCTTTGAGGGCTTTATGCACTTTTTGTCGAGGGATGCTCGAGTGGTTAAGATGATGGGTTATGAGGGTGCTATGCTAGCTAGAAAACAAAACTTGTCGACCTCATAAACTAGGATCTATAGCTAGTTACAGGTTACGGGACTACCACTAGATGCGCAGGTGCAGCGGAAGATGACTCGATGTAGTCGTACGCGTCACAGCAGGCAGTGTAGTTGAGTGGTCATCTGTCACATCAATCCCCTCGCACGGTTCATCCCAGTGCCCCAGATGCAGCACCTCTGAGGAATCCCACACGTGCAGCCACGAGGAGCAGAAGGCGTGAGCGTGGGGAGGGCGACGGCGGCTGCCAAAAGCGTGTATCTTCCTGGCCGTGCCCCTACCCCTTGCTTATATAGGCATCCCCAATGAGCTCATGAGTTGGAGGCCCATTAGTAACCCTAGGCCTTGTCTAATTTGGGTCCAACCCGAATTAGGCTTCCAGCCCCTTAAGCGTGCGACCCTATGGGTTCACACACATATTGACATGGGCCGAGTACTCCTACTTGCTCAATAGTTGACAGTGGCCTCTAGCAAGGCATGACAACTAATATGTGCATGCAAAAGATCATATCAGATGAACCATCACAACCATATACAAGTTATTCCCTTGCCACACAATATTTGGTTCAACTTGTGGGTTAACACTTAACCCAAGCACGGCCATGCATTTGTTGATCCAATCACTTGAGTGATCCAGTGATATCTCTCTCACGTAGAGAGGGGCAAGTTCCATCTTGATTGTCTATGCCTCACAGCATGTTTCCCAACAAACCCGAAGACCACCTTTATAACTATCCTATTACGGAGTAGCGTTTGATAGTCCCTAAGTATGGCGTTTCACATCTTGAGTACATACTACAATCTCAGGTCTAAGGACATAACATACATGATGTGTAAAGAGATAATAAGAACATCTCACATTGGGTCAGTCCAGCCTACATGTCATACATGTGCTCACATTATTAGTTTGACATCTCCATGTCTATTACTTGTGAAACATAGCCATCAACTAATATATGTGCTGGTCTAATATTCAAGTGTATCCTCACATGAACTCCGATCGGGGACAACATTTAGAATAACCATGCAAGTAAAGAGTTCCATAAAGCAATTCACATAATTGCTAATCAATACAAGTTGTCTTTAATGGATATTCAATGAACGCTTTGTTAATCATGGATACAATCGGAATATCATCATCTACATGATTAGCTCTAGGGCATATTCCCAACATAAGCCCCTGAGCGTGTATGAGCTTTCTTCGTCGTTGCCTACTTCATGGTGGTTGGGTGCTATAGGTACTTTCCTCGGGGACCAAGCATAAATGAACTGTAGTCCCTCGGGTGTGGCCCCCGAGGCCTCGGAGGAGTAGAAAAACTCCTTCGGGTGCTTTTTAGTCGTGCAATCGGGGGGGAGGCTCAAGTCTTCTAGCCCCTAGCGCCATTTGCCCCTCTTTTATCGACGGGTTCTATATGTTATCGATCCCCCGGGTGGTTGGTTCCTCCTTCGTCGAGGCCACCTGGTTGCGAGCAAGTCCCTGAGCCTCTTTCGTCGAGGTTGATCAGGAACAAGCCCGTCTTTTTCTTTCAACCCTCATGCTCCTTTTCAACGAGAGGAGGGGTGGGGAGCGCCGTGCTACCCTCGTTTGGGCGAGCTCCAGCGTCCTCTGGTGAGCTATTATTGGGAAATTCAAGTGAGAGCTCGTGCCCCGTTCGATAGGGGTCGACAGGTGGCCACGGAGGTGCTCTCATTGAAGCTAACACATGGACACATGGATTCCGAACCCATTCAATAGGGTTCGGTGCTCGATGCCTCCCTTCGAGAGATTCTGTAGTTGTCCTTTTGTTTCGCCTTGAATATGTCTAAGGGGGCTTCGAGAGTTCGTTCTCAAACAAGGGACTCATGTCAGCTCCCCCCGGTCATCCCTGACTCGAATACTCGAGGGCGGCTGTCGAACCCTAATCGAGGGCCAACCGTCGCTCCCTTGAGATTTTGGTGGGGCCAGGGCCCGCGTTCCTTGCCATGGAAGGAATCGTCCACGAATAACTCCTCTCGCCCACTGGGCGCACCTTTTGAGGTAGGAGTCATAACGGCGCAGTCGTGGGGGGCGGGGACAATGGCTAGAGACCAAGCATTCGACGCGTGTCCCTGTACCCATAAATCGAGGGAGCGGTTAGGTGCGGGCATTAAATGCAAGGTTTTACCTGCCTGCCTATAAGTTCGGGGGTAGGTTTCTGCCCGTTCCCCATCTTGTCTTCCCGCTTTCATTGCTGCCATCACCGGAGAGTAGAGTCTCCCTGTTTGTTAGCACAAGAGAGAAAAAAGAGAGATTGGGGACCTTCCCTCCCGTCCATCTGGTGTGCAGATCTGTGTTGTCGCCATGGCCCTAGAACTTCTTCTTTCGGAGGACTGGCTCCTGTCGGCCATGACGGAATGGGAGCTCGAGGAGCTAGTGGATGACGGTCTCCTTCACCCCATCATCTTTGCTGATCGGCCAGAGTCGATGGTGCCATCGAGGAAGGACCTAGAGCCAAGCCCGCCGGAGGGGTATGTGGTGAGCCTCGTAAGGTACCACCGGATGGGGCTTGGGTTGCCTCCGAGTCGGTTCATGTGGGCGCTAACCAACTACTACGAGGTCGAGCTCCAGCACTTCTCCCCCAACACCATCTCCAACGCGGCGATTTATGCCGCCGTCTACGAGGGATACCTGGGGATGGAGCCACACTAGGAGTTGTGGCTCCATCTCTTCAAGGGCGAGCACTTCACAAAGCCGGTGTCGCAAGGGGTGAGGAGCATCGTTCGCGTCGGCTGCTACAACCTGTTGTTGAAGCGGGTGGACCTGTTCATCCTGACGGGATTGATTTCCAACTATGTCGGCTGGTTCTACCTCCGGAATGACGTGGCCTGCTGTCGCCCTACACCGGGCGTGGCATCACGAAGCGCCTGGAGCACTGGCCGCACGGCATGGCGAAGGATCATCAGGCGAGGCTGAATCTTCTCCTCGACGCGCTGAGGACTCTACGCGAGTGGGGACTCGGCGTTCCATAGCCGGAGGGTTCTCCCGTTGATGCAGCGCTAGCTGCACTTGGACCAGATGGTGCCCGGTGCGTCAATCGAGTGGTGCCAGATGTCGGCCGAGGCGCTGTCCCTCGAGGACATCACGAGGCGGGTGAGGGAGCGGTCGCCGGCGCCTTTGCCCCGAAGGATGTGAACAACATCCCGATGCTGCCCGATGACGGTCACATCCATCTGGTGAGTATGTCGTAATATCGTCCTCGAATTCCTTTCTTCGTCGACTCATCTCCATGTTCTCTGTCGTGGGCTTGTATACAGGGGGCCATAGATTTTAGGGTGTTGACGCCCCCGGTCAAGGAGGATGACTCCGACCGGCAGGTGATACGATTCACTGCCCAACCATAGAAGAAGAGTAAGGATTAAGAAAAGAAGGAGCGGTGCTAACTTCGGTGTCGATCCTGAAGCGGAGGTCGAGGATGAAGTGCCCAGGACCTCCCTCGCCAAACGGTTGTATGAGCTCAGCCAGGTCGCGAGGGAGCAAATCTGGAACGCGCTCCATGTCGATGTGAAGCGGGCGATGGTGGTTGTCTGCTCCGGCTTAACCTACGACATGGGGGTGGTCTCCCATGGCTTTGTCTGTGACCCCACCAAGACCGACATCGAGAACAAGGAGAGGCACAGGGCCTTGATCGAGGCTGCTGAGGAGCCCAGTGGTCGGCTGGCGAAGCTGTTCGAGCCCGAGGTCCTTCCTCTCGGTGTTGATGAAGAAGAAGAAGCCGGCCTGTGAGCCACTCTGGGCAAGAAGGCCATGTAATAGGTTAGATTTTGACTTTTGTCCATGTGGCCTCGATGGCCTCAAAACATGATGTTTGTATACATTTTGAATGCTTTTGAGTTCAAGTCCATCATTCCTTTTCTGCTCGAGTTGAGTTTTTATGCAGTCATCTTGGCGCACGGTTGTGCCCTTTGGTGTGGGGTGTGAGTGGAGGTACCATAGACCAGAGGCGTAGGCGATCTCATGGCTCGATGGCCCCTTGCCCTCAAGGTGCCCTCGTGGCCTTGTCGACTATGTAAGAACTCACATTGAAGCATATAGGAACATTAGACATTGATTTTTCGAAATTGTGTGCTTTTACTAAGTCTTCTTAGTGCGTGGTTGTGCCCCTTGGCGTGAGGGAGTGAGTGGAGGTACCGTAGCGTGGATGCATGGGTGATCTCGTGGTTCGATAGCCCCTCGTCCTCAGGGTGCCCTCACGGCCTTGTCGACTCTGTTTCAAAAAAACATGCGAGTTGTTAGGAACTTTGGGGGGTTCCCCCTTGTAGCTCCCGAGGGAGGCTCAACTTTGTTGAAGCAGAGTTCAGGCTACATTATACATGTGAACAAAAAGTTGAACTTGTAAATGAAAGTTGTCGTTACCCAGGAAATGGGTACCCCAAACCCCTGGTTTACCGAACTAAACCCCACAAAATCAGCAACATGAACCCTCCAGTGACCTCCCGCGCTAACGTACGAAGGCCCGCAGGCTAAGACATATCGGGCTGACCCACGAACGGACAACGACGGCCCAAAGCCAAAGCCTGCTCGAGGGGCTACCGAACGGACCGGGACTGCACACTCGAGGGTATAATTCGGGCAACCCCTAGAAGACGAAACTTCGTCCGCCGAACAAGCCTGCCCTCGAGGACGGAGCTTCGTTCGGGCGAATGGGCGGCCCTCGAGGACAGTGCACCCCTCAGCTACCGACTCTCCCGTACGTGCCCGGGCACATTTAATGCAATCTACCTACCCCCGCCTAACCGTATGGCCACAGTTATGGTAACAGTTGCAGGTGTGGCGGTCAAATCTGGCTTTTACCGCCCATGCCCCTGAATCCTGCGGATCGTGCTTCGCTGTTGCACCATGCCGAGCACTGTGCCATGTCCAGCACCCCCTCGAGACGTATGGGTCAGTACGTTTCCTGCATTTCCCGGGATTCGGCCTTATCCAGTGAGGCTCGACCCCTTCAACTCGACCACCTCGACCGCCGCCCCTCGACGTCAACAAACGAACCCTCGAGCGGGACTCAACAACTCCCGACGCGACGGCAGCAGGACCTCCCATACTGACGTACATCACTACAGCAGCATCGACGTGATCGGTCTCAACGTCATGCGAACTCGAAATACATGTACCCCTGTGCCCCTCCTTCATCTATAAAAGGAGGCGCTAGGGCATTAGAAAAGGGGACCGGACAGAAACAAGAGGATCTAGAGGATAGAGGCACTAAGTCTTTAGATCACAGAACGACACCGTGAGCCAGCACAAGGTCGAGAGCTAGGCGTCCGAACGCCCAAGCCCCACCTCACGCTCCTCACACCTGCTTGTATTTTCCCCTGTACTAGCACTTCGGTGCAAGATAACACGAACTATCCTCCCCCCGCTGGACGTAGGGCCTTCTTTGCCCGAACCAGGATAAATCGCCGTGTCCTTCTTGCATCATCCACCGCATTAGGGAGCACGCAATTACAAATATTACTCGTTGGTGTTAACCCCTCGAGGGTCAGAACACCGACAAAAGTACTTATTCATTCATGACATGGGAAAAAATACAAGGCTTCAAAGCCCTAGGGATGAAAGCGACGTAGCTATTCGATGATCCATCCGTTGGTGAAGGTTTTGCCTTTTTTGTTGGATAGCTTGTAGGTTCTGGGCTTTAACACTTCTGCAATGATGAAGGGGCCCTCCCATGGTGGCGTTAGCTTGTGGCTTCCCTTGTTGTTCTGTCGTCGATGGAGGACTAGGTCACTGACTTGGAGGTCCCGCTTGTGTACATGCTTGTCATGGTAGCGTCGAAGCTTCTACTGGTATCTCACGAAATTGATGACAGCCTTGTCTTGAGCCTCCTCAAGTTGGTCGATGGCATTTGCGAGTGCTTCCTCATTCGTCTGCTCGTTGTAGGCCTTCAGTCGAGGGGACCTGTACTCAAGGTCAGTGGGGTGGACGGCCTCCGATTCATAGACCATAAAGAACGAGGTGAACCCCATGGCTCGACTTGGCATCGTTCTCAGACCCCATAGACTAAGGGCAGCTCGGCGGCCCATTTCTTGCCATGTTTGTTTAACCGACTAAAGATCCGAGGCTTGAGACCTTGTAGAATCATGCCGTTGGCACGCTCAACCTGGCTGTTAGTTATGGGATGAGCGACTGCGGACCAGTTCACACGGATGTGATGGCGGTCGTAGAAATCTAAGAACTTTTTGCCGGTGAACTGTGTGCCTTTGTCGGTGATGATGACGTTGGGGACCCCGAAGTGGTGGATGATGTCGGTGAAGAATAACATAGCCTGCTCAGACCGGATGTTGGTGATGGGTCGGGCCTCGATCGATGGAGGGCTCGTAGAGGTCTTTTGAGAAAACGTCAGGTGGGACAGTACCTCGAGTCGACGCGATCTTCGCCAGCTCATCTGCGGCCTCATTGTATCTATGGGCGATGTGGTTGAGCTCAAGGCCGTAGAACTTGTCCTCCAACTTGTGGACCTCCTTGCAATAGGCCTCCATCTTGGGGTCATGGCAGCTCAAGGCCTTCATGACTTGGTCGATGACGAGTTGCGAGTCACCATGAACGTCAAGGCGTCGAACTCTGAGTTCGATGGCGATGTGCAAGCCACTAACGAGAGCTTCGTACTCAGCCACGTTGTTGGAGGCGGGGAAGTGGAGTCGGATCACGTAGCGTACATGGACTCCGAGGGGCAAGATGAAGAGTAGGCCTGCACTCACTCCCATCTTCATCAGAGACCCGTCGAAGAACATCGTCCAGAGCTCTGCTTGGATCTCAGCTAGAGGGAGTTGAGTATCGGTCCATTCGACGATGAAGTCGACCAGCACCTGAGATTGGATGGCTTTGCGCGGGGCATAGGAGAGAGTTTCGCCCATGAGCTCGACCGCCCATTTGGCTATCCTCCTAGCAGCCTCTCGGTTTTGGACTATCTCTTTGAGGGGGAAAGATGAGACCACAGTCACCAGGTGGCTGAGGAAGTAGTGCTGGAGCTTGCATCACGTGATCATGATGGTGTAGAGAATCTTCTGGATTTGTGGGTAGCGAACCTTAGTTTTTGAGAGTACCTCACTGATGAAGTAGACTGGCCGCTAAACCCTCTCCTTGACGCATTGAGGACGCTACCCGATAGGGTCCTGACTACCAAGATTTTTGTCTCAGCGTTCCATAGCCAGAGAGTCCTCCCACTGATGGAGCGCCGACTGCGCCTGGATCAAATGGGGCCCGGGGTTCCGCTCAAGGGGTGTCGAATGTCAGCCGAGGTGCTTCCCCTCGAGGAGGTTACGAGGCAGGTGAGAGGGGAGGTCGCCGGCCCCTTTACATCAGAGGATGTGAATAACCTCCCAATGCGGTCGGACGATGGCCACATCCAGCTGGTGAGTGTCCTGATCTATTACTCTCGAGTTCCTCTTTTCTTTGCCTCATCCTCATGTTCCTCTATCATGGGCTTGTGTACAGGGGGTCATAGATTTTAGGAGGTCGATGCCCCTAGTCACGGAGGACGAGCTCGATTGTCAGGTGAGAAGCTTTACTACCTAGCAGCAAAAGAAGAATAAGGATAAGGAAAAGAAGAAGAAGAAGACGAGCCTCGAGCGCCTGGCGCTCGACCAACATCATGCAAAGCAGAGGCACGAGGGGCTTCCCGTGGAGGTGTCTCCCTCGGAAGAAGGGGAGGAGGAAAATGAGGGTGAAGATGATGAAGGGGTGGAGGCGTGTCTTGACGCATTGCCACCCGATCCCCCCTGAGCTGATGTCCGTTTTACGCAGGAGATGGTCGAGGCGGGGTCGACTTCTCAGGCATTGAGGGTGGCCTCGACGTTTGAAGAGGGTTGAGAGGTGAGTGCCTCGGAGTAGCCCCAGGCGAGGTGGATGTCCGACCCCTTGACCCAGGGGGTCAACGTCATGGCGCACATGCGGGGGATGCCACCGGCTTCATCACGGGGCAAGTCCGTCATGCCGCCGCCCCATACCAGGTCTTTAATGCTCAGCCCGTGGTCCCAGGGTCAGTCGGCATCGGATGAGCAGAGGACGCCAAGAGCGTTGTCAGCCATGGCCCCGGGCGGCTCTGGGTCCAGCAAAGATCCGTCAAAGAGGGGGACTTAGAAGCCCCAAGCGGTTCGAGGGTACCCATGAGAGCGCCCCTTATTTCGGTGGGGTAAGTTTCCGTGCTTTGAGGTTTTGTTTCCCCTCTTTGCTGTTTGCAGGGTGTTTAACATTCTCCACTCACGCGTGTTCAGGCTTAGGCGTCCGATGGAGGAGGCAGCCCCCACTAGACTAAGGTTTGTCTAACTCGTGCGTGTGACTCGGGATGGGCGTAGTGCGGCTTTTGTCCTAATGAGTATAGGGTCAGGGTCGTTGTGCCATTAGGAAGAAGGGCTTTACATTTGCAGATCATAGAAACCTTTGTAGCCCTAACTTGTTAGACAAACCTTTGAAAGGCTTCATAGTGAACCCTGCTGACCTTCCTTGGTAGTGGGCTAAGAGGTCAACGGGCCTTGGGCGAAAGGGTAAATCATGGCTCATAGTGAAAAGGTACACCTCTATGCAGAGTTTATTAAACTGGTATACTAGCCTTGCTCAAGGACACGAGCAGCCTAGGAGACATTTACATTAAAGATGATGATTCTTCTTATGTTAAGATGCTCATTTATTTATCGTTTATGTTTTACATTATTTATGTTAGATTATCATGAGTTTATAGGATCTACAACTTATTGCTATACTTGTGGAGTTCAACATGAACTCAGTCTTGCTATTCCCCCAACACCTCAGGAGAAGTTTTAGGCTTGTGATCAACCAGTTAGTTTGGATCTAGTGGAGTGAAGTCTATACCTAGAGTTCAGAGTCGTACTTCCGCTGATTGTTCATTAGGTGATCTTTTATACAATGTAAGTTATAATTAAAGCATTGTAATTGATACTTTTTGTAGCTATATGTGAGAGTTGACTTCTAAAACTCACATATAGTGCATATCTAGTTTTGTCCTTAAAACCGGGTGTTACAAGTGGTATTAGAGCAATGCTGACTGTCGGACGTAAGCCTACTTAGCACTGGTCGATTTACAAAAGTTATTTTGCTACAAAAACTATTTTTCTACCTCCTTGGCTTAGTAATTGATATTTCTCCTCTTTCTTATTGTCTACCCACCTCTATAGCTCCCTTTGAGCTATTGCTCCTTATCTACTTGTTTTCTTTATTTCAATTGTTTTTGAAATTTTCCTAATCTCATCTTGATCAATTTCACGATGGCCCTTCATCATCTATAATCCATGCAGGTTAAGATGCCTGCCATTGCTATAAATGCACGTGTAGTGTCATTGGTGTGATGCATGCTTGTCTTGCTTTGTATTGCTTGTGTGTCATCCATGTTTCTAAAAAAATTTAAGCCAAGTAAAGTTCTTGTTAAGTGGGGTAGCGTCCGCTACCAATATCATTAAAATTCTACATCTCCAATTAAGTGAAGACCAAGGGTCAATCTTTATCTTCTTATCATCCTTTGCTAGTCTTTGCTCCTTATCCTTACATCTCCTAATGTTAATACTTGTAAAAAACCTTTGTCTTATTTAATCTATGCCTAAACTTTCATCATAACTCATGAAACAACCTTGATGTTTAATTTTATCCTTCTTCTTAGTCTCTTCGCAAGTATCTTTGTAACGACATCTGGTATTCTTTGATGTTTAATTTTTCATGGTTTGGATAGCAATTTAATTTGTACATGGTTGCTGCTTTTGTTTGTTTCACCAATTTCAGTGTCAGGGTCTAGGAAGGAAAAGAAGGCGAAGTTGTACAAAGCAAGTTATGCCAATAACACCAAAGTTGACTAGTTTTCTTACTCGGTCCAATAAATAAAAATTGTTGGATGTATCCGGTGGAGGTGGACACAGTTCTAGGTCTGCAGCAGCAACCGACCAAGGTGGAGAAGTTGGAGGTTGGTATTAAGTTACAAATGTCTCTCAATCGATTTTACCATATACTTTTGATATTCATATTACTTTTGTAACAATATGAAAACAAATTTATGCTATATGACGATACCCATGCCGGAGAGGGTCCTTCTTAGCAAGCTCCGATCAACCCCAACCCGCAGAACAATAATGAAAATGTGCATGGTTGGTATTAACTTATAACTGTCTATAAACCAATTATGCACTAGTTATTTGATACTTTTGTAACAATCTGAATATATGAAAATGGTGTAGAAGAACCGCAGGAAATGAGGAACAAGAGGGGGAGAACTACAGGAATTACGTTGAAAAGATTGAGAAGAAAATATGGGGCAATGAGGATGCGCATCTCTATTGCTGAGGGAAAAGACGGCCGCAGGATCCGCTGCAAGCCTCCTAGTTTGCCTCAGAGGCCAGTATAGTAGTTGGGTGTTGCATACCAATTTTGATGCATTTCAAGCACTACAGGGCACCTGGCGGCATGGTCCATTTCGATAAATTTCTAAATATGCTATCTGTATGTATCGGTATCCCTTCTTTACATTGCATTGTGCCATGTCCAACTCAGTTACTGATTTAATCTACATTCACACTGATGCAGACAATTCTGGCCTTCGACCGGCACCACCTACCAACAAGAGAAGCTTGCTGGAGTGTGTTTCGGTGTGCTGTGAGGCGGGAACACTACATGTTGAAGAAATTGTATTTCAATAATGTCCCTGCTGATGAGATCATGACAAGCTCTCCTGTCGAGTCCATGGATGATAAGCAGTGGCAAGGCCTTGTCCAAGCTTGGTCCAGTGTTAAGAGCAAGGTGAGTGAACTTAGCAATTTCCTGTCTAGTCTTCCTATTGTCTACATGTGCTGCGGTCTAACACAGATGTCGTTACAGCTGTAAAGAACTAGCAAAACTGTGCAAAATTGAATATCGTTGGCCTCCATGAACTAGTAAGATATGGTTGTTGTGTTGTTATTGGTACTTAATATAAACTAAAACTCATGTGCAAAGTGAGCAGATGGAGAACAAGAGGAAGGCCGCACGACGACACCAAGAAGTAGATGAACAGTCTGAAGATCAAGGACTCAATGAACAACTTGGTGGACTTGATGGAGATGTTAATGCTATGGAAGTCTTCAAGCTGTTCCATACCAGTAAGAGGAAAGGCCTTAGTGATGCTGCAATAGAAGCTGTTGTAAACACCTTGATCTGCTTTCCTTGAAATTTGCAAGTCTATCCCAATGGCACCTCTACATTGTGATTATGTAATCTCTGTTGGATCTAGGCTGACCTCTACAAATGCATTATGCCTATGTATCCGGGCAGGGTCCACCATGATCGAGACATTGACGAAGAGGGTCCTTCGACAATAGATTTTTGAGGAACAGGTAAGTTGTGCTGGCCTTGTTGAGTGACTGGATGAACTAAAAGAGGAAAGCAGAGAAGACTAAGATGGAGTTTGAGGAATACAAGAGACAACATGAAGAGTAGAAGAAGTTGTGGTGAATTGTTGGCATTGAAATCTTCTCATAATTAACTATAGGTCTTCTGCTTCAGTAGCCTTGATGCTGCAAACATTTGTGGTTTGATGTGTGCACTTATGTGCCGGTGTTTTCTAGTTTGATGTCTAGATATGTGTGTTCAAACACTGGTAGCGGCTTGCTGCTAACATGTGATGTTAATTGGTTTATGTGAAGTTCATGTGTGATGTTAATTGGTTTATTTGACGTTTTTGAAATGGTTTATATGATGTTTTGGAGTTATTTTTGTGACAAACTGAATTTCCTCTGTGGATGAACCGGGGCATCAAACATGGTTAAATAAAAGCTCGACAAGTGGCCGAGCTGGTGGTCTACACGTATAATGACCAGGCTCGATGCGTGGGCTTCTGAATATCTGATGCGTGGAGGGAAATTGTCTCGCCATGTATCCCAATCAGAAATCTGAACGTGGACGGATGCAAAAGTGATAACTTGTTGAATGTCAAACGGCCACGTGGACAAATAAAAAACCGATAGATGGACAAATAAAAAACCGTCACATGTGGGCAAATAGCAACACGAAACCTATGCCAATAAGAAAGTGACACGTGGCTGAATAGGGACCTAACACATGGTCCTATGAGAACCTGAAACATGGAGGAACTAGAGCACGCTATGTCAGCCTAATGGCCGCCAGGGTGCCTAACGGCCGTCTGGGCCGTCATGTACGCATACGTAGCCATCTTGTAGGCATACAGAAACAATACTATGACAGTCACCATTTGGTCATAGGAAACATTCTTCCACGACGCTATTTTTAAAATCATCATAAACACATAAGAGTGATGCGAGTTCCACGATGATGGCATTTTGGTCATAGATTCATCACGGAACTGGTGACGAATTTCGCACCTACCGTGAAAAAAATAGTTCATCATGGTAGGTCATATCTCTACTAGTGTTACAATAGCTTCTTTTGTAGCATCTCTAAGGCCTTTCTTCTTACTAGTATGAAACTCCTAAGACTTCCACTGCATTAACATCTGCATCAGATCCACAATGTTGTACATCAAGAGCTTGATTTTGTTGTGTGGTCTTCCTCTTATCATCCATCTGTTCACATTGCACATGAGTTTCAGTTCATATATATACAAAGTCCCAGTAACAATACAATGAAACCATCACTTATAAATTTGTGGAGCTTGACAACATAGGATTGAGACCCTATAGCCTAATGGTACTTAACTTTTGCACGATTTTGCTTATTCTTCATAGATACATCCTATAACATCATTGATGTTACACTGCAGCACAATAGGCCATAGCAGGAACAGACAAGAATTCAATGACTTCATATGCACCTTATTCTTTGCACTAGACAAAAATTTGAAAAGGTCATTGCACAAGTAGACCATAGCAGGAATAGACAGAAATTAGATGACTTCATACACACCTTGTTTTTTGCACTAGACCAAGATTTGACAAGGTCATTCCACTGCTTATCATTCATGGACTGGAAAGGACAACACGTCATGATCTTATCAGCAGGGCAGAGTTTCTTCAACCTGTAGCATTCCTGCCTCACAACACACCTAAACACATTCCAACAAGCATGTCTTGTTGGTGGGTGATGTTGGTCAAAGGCCAACTTTGTCTACAGTAGTGTGCATGCAAATTAAATCAGTTGCTTAGTTGCTCAAGGTACGGTTGAATGTAGACAAGGGGTAGCAATGCATACACATAGCTTATGTAGAAAATTTTCAAAATGGACATTGCCATCAGGTGTCTTGTAATGTTTGAAATGCATGAAAATTGGTACTTCATCCACGACTACTATACTAGCCGCTGAGGCAAAGTTGGTGGCATGCAGTGCATCATGTGGCCGTCTGTTCCCCTTGGCAATAGAGATGGGCATCCTTATTCCTCCAAATGCACTAATCATTCCATCAAGCATAAGTCCCATACCTTTTCCCCGCCATTTCCTCTTTCTTGCCAGTGGTTCTTCTTCACAGTTTTCACAGATTTAGATTGTTAATAGATAATGTGAAATTGATTGATAGACATATGCAAGTTAATACCAACCCTGGACAATTTCATTATTGTTGGGTCGGAGGAGACAGTAACTTGCTCAGAAAGACCCTCTACGGTATGGGTATTGTCATCTAGCACAATTTCTGTTTGTTATACAAGTAGTATGATGTCAAATAGCTATTGCAAATCAAAAGATAGAGATCTGTATGCTAATACCAACCTTCGCAACATTCACTATTGTTCTACGTCTGAAGGGAGACAGCAGTTTGCTCAGAGGGACCCTCTCTGTCTATGGCATGGCTACTGTCATCTGGTGGTGAGAAGTTGCCCATAGGGCTGTGGTCGCCTCCTCCTGATCCATAAAGAACTTTTTGTTTATTTGACCAACTACAAACACCAGTCAACTTAGGTACTGCTGACATCACTCACTTCATACAACTTCATGTGGTACCCATATTACCAAAGCCTTTTGTCCACCTGGTAGAGCCTTCTCGATGCCTTCCTAGAACCGGACACTGAAGGTTATGAAACAAACATAAGTAGCAAGCATGTGCGGATTACATTGCCCCCAAACAAAATACAGAATAGAACAAGCAATGGTAAGGACTCTGCCTTAGCTTCAATGTTTGAATCTATTCCATCTGCTTAATAGCCACCATCAATGAACTCACATGGTTTAGGGATATATTCTAGATCTTAGCTTGACTTTTTTCATTTGTAGGAGACACAGGTTTTGGGCACACAAACAGTCCAAGTTCTTGTATTTTTAGTTGAATGCTTGTGATATATGCAATTCGTGCTTCTTCAAAAGGATTTGGTTCCTTGACATCTACATTACATAGGCATTTAATAAATTAAAGATTAAACCAAATGTAAACACTAGAGCAGGGGTGTGCAAATAATTGCAAAACTACATAATAAAGCACATGTGAGCAACAATCATCCCAGGTTTAACCACAAAGGTCATAAAAAATCATAAAAAACCACTACAATACAACACACATCATAAAAAGGGATCTTGATACCTATTACTCCACCTTGACTGGCTAGTGTTCATTGTCGGCCCTGAGGTCTCATCGTCGTCGTGGAGCTGGTGCGGCAGGCGTTGACGATGAGGTACCGGATCGGGATCCAGCTAGGGTTTGGATCCGATGGACCACGACGGGTGTCGAGGTAGGGGATCCGAATCTGGAGTCCAGCTGCTATGGTGATGGCGCTTGGAGCTTGGAGTGGGGTGGGATAGCAATGTGGCAGCACTGCTTGAAAATATGAAAGTGGAGGGTGCGGGAAGAGAGATGGGTGTGGTTGGGAGAATTGGAGATGGCAGCAGAGAAGACCCGTCCTTGCGCTTTTATGTTGCCACCACAATACCACTAATGCCCTTGTCTTAGGTGAATATATTTTCCACGTGGAAGGGCAAGAGAGACATATACATGTTGGTGGGTGCGGAGCGAAAAGTTCAGCAAAAATTCAAACCTACGGGTGGGAGACCGTCCTGTCTGTTCTCAAGCAGAGACTACCACATATTTCATATTTTTTAATAAGAGGAATTAGATTCAGCCTAGGAGACCACCCCAATTTGCTCTCAGCTGAGATCGCCACATACTACTCTACATTTTTCTAAAAAACATATTACTCTAGGTGCTTTTTAATAGGAAATGTTCACGGCTGAATAGGAAATGGTGGCCGGCAACGGTGTCGACTCTCTGGCTATCACACTAAAAACATGCCGTGCTGGGTGGCAAAAGGGATTGTCTGCTCGCACCAGTTGTACATACGGTACTACACAAGTAAGAAAGTCTGACCATTGCTAATCTGATGCACCGGACATACCTCACGTTATCTTAATTTTAAATGCAAGATAGACCACACGCTGTATATCTCAGCGGCCAGATACATATCACGCCATACATCATGACATAATGGCACACTAATGTAGCTGACATATAATAACAACATCCGTCATTGAGTCCATAGACAAGGAAACAACATTGGTCCATCTAAAATGTCATGAGACACAGATACATCAAATGGATCCAAATGAATCCGACATCAAGGGAACATAAGGAAGATAGACTGGTCTGCAGATGAACTCTTTTTAATGAGACGTCTACCATACCAATGGACACTATGATGGATGTCATGAATTTCGCTATGGTCCTTACCAGCAAAGAAAATAAAATTCCATTCTAAATAGTAATCACTGTGTGCTTCTCTCGCATAAGCTCACAGGCACCAAATTGCATATTAGTCATTCCAATTAGCTCCTAGGTGTTGACTGTATGGCTTTAGTGTCCAATTGTTAGTATCATAGTCTTTAAGGATCCGGATTGAAAGCTAGGTTTTAAACGGAGTGTCATCAAAGCAATTGACTATGCAATCTACCGATCACCTAACCTATTTCATCATAAAGAAGTATCTCAAGTGAAGAATCTGAGCACACCATTGCGAAGAGCTCATCGGGACGATCGAAGCAGACATATCACTTGCCATATTTGGAGCACCAGAGAGAAAGTCCTCGATGGTTACAACTCGGAACACTCTAGAAGGCCCTAGAAATCATCATCTTAAGACTAGGGACTAAACCGATAGAATTCCACAGTTCTGTGAAATAATATTTTCTAGGGATTTATTTAGAAGCTGGGAAAGGAAAGAATCCAATCACCATACGACTGTTTGCACCAAAATTTGTACGGGCAGACGCACAGTTAAATCTTCCTAAAGACTGCTCTACCCGGAATCGGCTAAATGCTGATAACAGCCATTCAGCTAGAAATCGGCTATTTTTGATCGGATCGGCTAAACCAGAATCGGCTATCTGAAGGATTTGTAGGCCATGTCGACTACAACCCAGTTTAGTGAATGATGGCGCATTGACTACATGGGACTCTGTAGGAGGCAATAGTAGAGCCCAAGTTATCGAGTCTTAGTAGTTTTTTCTTGTTTATTTCTTTATTTGCAAATCCTATTAGTCCGGGACATGGTCAATATAAATATGTATACCCCGGCACCTGTAAGCACATCCAACAATAAATCAACAAACCCTTCGGCCCTGGTGAACCCTTAGGAGTAGGAGTAATGTAGATCTCGATGAGTTCTTCACAACTAGGCTGCATCAGCATCGGCCGACCTCTGGTTTGCTGTAAGTACCGACATGGCTTGTGTCGCTTGATAAGGCTGCATTGGCTTCATTTGACCTCTTGTGATGCATCGACATGGCTAGTTATCGGCTCTATTAGGCTTGGCAACCTAGTAGATTCATTAACTTACTGATGTTGTTTATTTACATTGTTTATTTTATTGCAACAACATCATTGCTCGATCAATATTGGTAGATTCGGCTTAGATCCTTTTGAGTTCAATCATCATCAATGCTTTTCATATTCAATCTTATGCTTTGGTGGTTGATTCCGTGCTTGCATTAGCTAGGTTTTATCAATCTTGTCCATGACATGTAGCATGTTCTAGGGTCTAGATAGTTTTATGGTAAAGCTTGTTAATCTCTTCTAGGGTGTTTTAGTGGCTACAGCAGATTAAATTTCTGATCTCACTAAGATGGCATCCGAATTCAGACATCATCAGTTAGTAGGCTTTGCTCATAATGCTATTTATATACCTAGTCTGTTCTTATGTCGGTGTCGGCTAATCAGCCGATTTCCCTGTGCCTTTGATAAATACATTGTGCATTTACCGATTTCTTCACTCGCACGTGCGTGTTGCTTTAATGTGGTGTTGCTAGTACAAGATAGATATGTTAATATCTTTTGGGGGTCTTTGTGGCTGCAGCGGATTAAGTTTTTGATCTCACCTAGATTTCATCTGGATTCAGACGCCATCGGTTAATTGATTTGTTGTGATACAAGTAATGTCGTGTTAACTGTCAATCGTACGGATAGGTTAGGTGATCGGTAGATTGCATAGTGTAATGTTTTAAGTTTCATAGCATGCATCTTGGATGACTTGTGTCTATCTTTACCTGATTTATCTGATGTCATACCATGATCGATTGCTTTACTCATGCAAGTTTATTTAATGATTTATTTACAGAGCATGTTGGACGTTGACTCTCTAGAGCATGTTGGACCTTTGCAATGCATCTTAACCCTTGTTCTATGTCGGTTTGATCCAAGGGCCATGGTTCATCCCACCGGACAATATAAGCACAGGCAGACCCCCTAGAGAGGTGTCATATCATATATCATCCATCATAATCATCTCATTCATTTCAGGGTAGTCCCTCAAAAGGATAACCTAGAGCTCCACCATCTAGGGCATAGCTAGTGTTGGGTACTCGAATAAGGGGGTACCGCAAACCTCAACCCAGGAGAAACAATCCCCAACAATTAGTATAAAAACCCCGAGAAAACTCCCCATGAATCTAGCCTGGCTCTTCAAAGAAACAAAGCCTGACGTCCCTGGACCGAGCCGTACTGGGCTGGCCCATGAATGGTACGGGCCGATCCGAATGCACCCTCCCTTGACAAGACCCTCGATCGACGGATCTAGCACGAAACTCTACACTGGCAGTCGACCCACCGTCGACCGCTGCTCCCCTCTGGTTCATCTACTCCTCATATAAAATCCAGGGCATTTAACGAGCTCACCAACTCCTTCCTAACCTCATGGCTACAGTAGGGTTACAGTGACGAAGTACACTGGTCAAATCCTCTTTTACTGCCCATACCCATAGAATCAGCGGTTTGTACCACACTATTACACCATGCTGAACACTGTGCCCCGTCAGGCACCTCCTTGAGATGCGATTGTCAGCACCCATACCGTATTTCCTGAGGCTCGATCTTATCCACTCGGTCTTATCCATTCAGGCCTCGACCCCCTTGACCACCCCTCGATTTGGACTTCGACGCCTCCGGTCAGCGCTCCAACAACTCCCAATACGACATCTACAGGGATCCGCACATCTCCACATGGGCACGGGTCTTTCATCGACCACATGTTCTATTTGTCATGACACACCTGAAGGACAGCCATCATCTCCAAGCACGTCGCTATAGGGCATGTCATGCCTGAGGCACGCCTCTACAGCAATCGTGACACGATCGGCATCATCCTCTCGATGTCATCGCCTACAAAAGCCCTAGGGATCCTGTACACCTGAGCTTCTCCTTGGCCTATAAAAGGGGATGCCAGGGGCTAGTTTTAGAGATCCGGACAACACTCGAGCAAGCATCGGACAACACTTAGAGAAATCCGAGCTCACCGATTGCAAGGCATAGGCTTAGCGCTCCTAGGCTTGGGCATTGCTATACACTCCTCATTCCTACTTGCTCTCTTGTATTCCCCTGTACAAGCACTTGGCTGCAAGATAATACAATCTCTCTCCCCCTGCTAGATGTAGGGCCTTCTCTTGCCCGAACAAGGATAAAAATCGTGTTTTCTTCTTGCATCACCATCTAGGTTAGGGAGCACGCAGCACAAATTCACTCGTTCGTGCTTGGCCCCTATGTTAGGACACCAACTGTTGGCATGCAAGGTAGGGGAAGTCTATGTGTCATGACTGTTTCCCACCATTCTTCTCGATGGCAGACCCCGTTTCACTGCTTTTGTTCGCCACAGTGATCTGGTTCGGGAGCCTAGAGTTCATGTTGCTCGACCGCGGCTGGGAGATGATCCTGCTTCTGCCCAGGGATTCCAAGGACAGTGACAACGAGCCTCCCTAGAGTTGGAGGATAGCACATCGGGTCCCGCTGCTCATGTCGCATGTGTGCGGCTAAGAGACAGCACGATCGGCGCAAGCACCATCACCTGCTCGTGGGAGAAGCGGCGTCCACCATGGCCACCGCACCTCTGACTAGTGATGCAGGACTCCTCATTGGGGCCTGTCTAAGCTATCTTTGGGTGCAAAGGGTGAGCCTAGAAGATCCCACGATGACCCAGACTTCAGCTTCACCGTATGTTTGCAAAGGGACTAGAGGCAGTCTCTCTAGCAAGTGCCGCGTCAGTACCACCCAACTTGCTCCCGCATGGGCAGTACGAGTCTCGTCGACCATTCCTGTTCGGCCTCAACAATGCCACCAAGTCGTACTCCTCCTCGATGAGGACCAACATGAGCCTGTATGAGGACCTCCCGGGGCACCTCCTCCGCGCCACCATGGACTTGGTGACTTCTACGCCGGCCTTCGAGTATCCAGAGTCTTCAGAGACTCCTGGTCCCAAGCACTACAAGCTTGGTACACTCCGGTGCCAGCTAGAGGAGGAGCAGCGTAGCAAGGGGTACCTCCCCAATAACTACTTTGGCTACCCTAACTCGACTCCGTCAACGACAGCTATGACCCTATGTGGGAGTGCTTCCATATCGATGGGGCTGTCGTGTCGAGCGATGAAACCGATAACACCACGGCAGCGACAGTAGTAGCAGATAGGGTCAATCCTGTACTAGGTCCTGAGGTGCCTCCAGTGGTTCCAAATGATGTATAGATACCCCAGGATGCCTTGGACACCTAGCTTGCACAAGTTCAAGAGATGCGGGCCAACCTCGATGAAGATCGGGAGTGCTTGTGCTAGCTCGAGCGGACCCTTGAGTAGGAGCACGGGCGTGACTGAGTCGTAGGAGCTTGAGCTAGGGCTTGGGTAGTCAATAGGTAGATCATCGAGGAGGGGCCAAACGCGCGCCCCATCTTCAACCGTGCCAGCCAAAACATCATTGCCGCAACCATGATTCTCCTCAACATGCCGGCTCCCTTGAACCCCGAGGCCTGTCGAGTTTGGCAGGAGGTCCAGGGGCTTCTCAAGGTCACGGCCGTGCAGTAGGCCAAGAGCTCAGCCTTGAGATGATGAGGAGCCGCCTCGAAGTGACACGCCGAGCCTTCCCGACACGAGCGGGAGGGCTCAGTTCATTAGGAGGCCACCCCACCACCGAAGAAGGCGACTCCCGTGCAAAATCGCATCATCGACAACTACGAGCCTCAAGATGCACGCCACAACATCAACAAGAACCGCAGATGCAAGAGCGGAGACACCAAGGTGCTAGGCTATAGTGCACATAGGGGCGGACGCTATGACAGTGACAAGGACTGACACCAGTCCCCCGAGACGCCGGCCCTCGAGTCTTCAGTAGGACGATTTGGAGGATGTCGCTACCGAAGCCCTTCCATCCCCCACGAGCCTCATCAAGTACAGTGGCGAGACCAAGCCCGAGCTATGGCTAGCCAACTTCTAATTTGCATGTCAGTTGGGCGGAGCACGCAACGACCACACCATCATCTGTTAGCTACCCCTGTTCCTATTGGACACTGCTTGAAGGTGGCTTGAGGAGCTTCCCCCTGACCAGATCCAAGACTGGACTAATCTCAAGGGGAAGTTCAAGGGAACCTACGTGCACCTTGGCAACTCATGGGACCTCCACAGCTACAAGCAGAAGCCCAAGGAGTCTCTTCGTGACTTCGCCCGATGCTTCTCCAACCAACGCACCGAGCTCCCCCACATCTCCAACCATGATGTCATCTTAGCATTCATCTCGGGCACCACCTGTAAGGAGCTAGTTCGGGAGCTGGGGCGTAATCCCTCAAAGACCGTCAATGAGCTAATGGACATCATTGCCAGCTACGCGGCCAGCGAGGAAGCAGTGGGCGCTTTCTTCAGCGATGGCCAAGGGAGGTCGCAGGAAGGCGACCCCGAGAGCTCGAGCAAGGGCACCAAGAAGAACATCAAGAAGAACAAGAACTAGTAGAGCAAGCACGAGGTGGTGGTCGATGATCTCGTCATCGCTGTCGAGCGCAAGAAGCCTCGAGGCCCCCTAAAGGGGGCATCTTCAACAAGATGCTAAAGGAGCCTTGCCCTTACCACAAGGGAGGGTCGAATCACAACCTCGAGGACTGCCGGATGCTCAAGAAGTATTTCAACAGCCTATGCCTCAAGAAAGATGACAAGAAGGACCCCAAGGATAAGGGCGGCGACAAGGAAGATGACTTCCCCGACGCCTTGACTGCTACATGATCTATGGGGGCCCCTCGGCTCACCTCACATAGTGTCAGCGCAAGAGGGAGCGTCGAGAGGTCTTCTCCGTGAGGGTCGTGACCCCTCACTACCTCAACTGGTCTGATACGGTCATCACGTTTGACCGTGATGACCACCTGGACTATGTTCCTAGGCCAGGGGCGTACCCTCGTCATCGACCCCATCATCGTCAACATCCACAACTACATCTACCTCAAGCTCAAGATGCTGGGACCCAAGGGTGCCATCACCGTCAATCCCTCCCACAAGCATGCTTACGACTGCGACGTCGAGTGCATTGAGAATGGGAGGTGGTCAAAGAATCCACGATGCTTTCGGTGAGCCTCGAAGGCCTTGCCACCAAGGTTCCTGATCCCAAGCGCCATGCCGGTAGCTTGGAGCCTACAGAAGACACAAAGAAGATCCCCCTCGACCCCAGCAGCTCCGACCGAAGGGTGCTGACCATTAGCGCCACCCTCAGTGACAAATAGGAAGCAGTGCTCATCGACTTTCTCCGCGCGAACGCCGACATGTTTGCATGGAATCCCTCGGACATGCCGAGCATACCAAGGGAAGTCACTGAGCACACCTTGGAGATTCAAGCCAGGTCCAAGCCGGTGAAGCAAAGCTTGTGCCGCTTCGATGAGGAGAAGTGCAAGATCATCGGGGAGGAGGTCCACAAGCTTTTGGAGACTGGATTCATCAAGGAGGTTCATCATCCTGAGTGGTTTGCTAATCCTGTACTAGTTAAGAAAAAGAGTGGGAAATATAGGATGTGTGTAGATTACACCAGCTTAAATGAAGCATGTCCGAAAGTTCCTTTCCCTTTACCACTGTTGACGATAGATGACTCCAATTTTTAATTGTCAACGAGACATGAAAAGGACCTAAACATAATTACCATCTAGTTATAGGGATTACACTGATAGAATTCCATGAGTTTTGGTGAATGTCTGTTTCTGTAGGGTGTCAGTTGAAAAGAACCAAGAAAGGCCCACATGGCAGGTTTACATAGAGATAAAGTACGAACATGTACTTTTCTGTAATCTGGAAGATTCGAGAAGGCACTGGACCAAATGCGAGCCCAAACCGGCTCGGTGGCCGAGCGGCCGCCCACACGCTTGGGCAGGCACCCACTGACCTGGACCAATTAGGTCCAGGCTCGCGTATCCTGCCTCCACCGCATTTGAGGATGAATAATAATAGTCCATTTAGGTTGGTTTGACCTAAGGGCTGTGGTGCATCCTAGGGGGCTATATAAGCAGGGCCCCTGACCCCTGGAAGAGGCATCCCTTGAAACCCTAATTCACTATTCATTAATTAGGGTTGAGATTTAGAGGCGCCCCTTGAAAGGATGATCTCTCATCTCTAGAGAATTAGGGTTAGACTTTCCAATGTAGTAGACTAGATCTAGATGAGAGTTAGGGAGAGTGGAGCTGCGCTCTGGTTCTAGAGGAGTCTTCAGGGGTTGGTATGTCTTTGTATCTACACTTTGCAAGACTTGTGCTTTAATATATTTATCTTCTCTATTTACTTTATGTCTTCATATGTATGGTTAGTATAGTTGTTGCATCTTGGCATGGGATCTCCGCTCGTATTGATTGCTCTAGTTATTTATAGTAATTAGAGTAGTAATCGATAGTGTAGGCATGGTGTCTAGACTATAGGTTACCTGAGGTTCCGCTCAACCCCACGAATAGTTGTGGTAGCCCCAGGGGTAACTGCTCTGTAAGGCCTTTGTAATCCACCATGTTCGGGTTGATGTTTTGTATAGCTTTTGACAGCCTTCCCCCAACTACTCTTTTCCCAGTCTTCTTCGAGATTGGAAAGGATCTTCTGCTCCAAAGTGCTATTATGTGATTGCTATATCTATCCATGCTTTAGTTACTTAGAACCAAAGTAATAGAGAAGTATATAGGAACCTTGATTTCTCCCATTGTCCTCTCACTTTAGCTATCTACTCATTTATTATAGAATTCTCATGTGTGTGCCATCATTCATATATCCTATTCTGTCATCTACCCCTGCTTTAGTCTAGTTGGTTTGCTTAGTTAGTAGATGCATGATAGTGAATTCTCACATTCTTTAACCATGCTTCCAAGTGGTAAAATGTAAATAATGATACCTGGATACTCCCGGTAAAATGCTATAATGGTATTTTCTGTGCGCTTGCGGAATCCTTCATATTTTAGTTGCACTTAATAAATACCAACAACCATGCATTAATCAAATTGTTGATTCTACTGTCGGATGTGAAACTCTCTCTTTTCTCGACGCATATTCCGGTTACCACCAAATAAAGATGAAGGAGTCCGACCAGCTCGCAACCTCTTTTATCACCCCTTTTGGCATGTACTGCTACGTTACCATGCCCTTCAGCCTTCGAAATGCTACGATGATGTATCAGTGGTGCATGCTCCATGTTTTTGGCAAACATGTTGGGAAAATGGTTGAGGCCTATGTCGATGATATCGTAGTCAAATCCAAAAAGGTCGACAACCTCATCGATGACCTCAAAATTGTGTTCGATTGCCTCCGGGCAAAAAACATCAAGCTCAACCTTGAGAAATACATCTTTGGTGTCCCTCGAGGCATGCTCTTAGGGTATATTGTTTCTCACCATGGCATCGAGGCCAACACTAAAAAGGTCTCAGCAATCACCAGGATGGGCCCAATCCAAGATCTCAAGGGCATTCAAAAGGTCACGGCTGCCTCGCAGCCCTCAGTCACTTTATCTCACGTCTCAGGGAGAAAGCACTACCTCTGTACCATCTCTTGAAGAAGTCAGAGCACTTTACATGGATCCTCGAGGCCGAGGAGGCCCTCGCTAAGCTCAAAGCTATGCTAACCTCTACTCCAATTCTCATACCTCCGAATCCAGCCGAGCCACTTTGCTCTATGTCGCCGCAACCACCCAGGTGGTCAACGCAGCCATAGTTGTCGAGAGGAAGAAGAAGGAAACACCTTGCCTGTCCAGTGGCCTGTCTATTTCATCAGCGAGGTACTCTCGGAGACCAAGGTTCGCTATCCACAGATTCAGAAGCTGCTCTACACCATCGTAATCACGCGACGCAAGCTCCAGCACTACTTCCTTAGCCACCCGATGACTGTGGTCTCGTCTTTCCCCCTCGAGGAAATAATCTAGAACTAGGAGGCCTCGGGGAGAATTGCAAAGTGGACGGTCGATCTCATGGGCAAGACCCTCTCCTTCACGCCATGCAAAGCCATCAAGTCCCAAGTACTAGCGGATTTTATTGCAAAATGGACTGACACTCAGCTAGCCCCCGCTCAGATCCAGGCGGAGCTATGGACGATGTACTTCGATGGGTCCTTGATGAAACTAGGAGCTGGTGCAGGCCTGCTCTTCATCTCACCCCTCAGAGTCCACATGCGATATGTCATATGACTCCACTTTGCCACCTCCAACAACAGCGCAGAGTATGAGGCCCTTGTCAACGGCTTGCACATCACCATCGAGCTCAGGGTTCAATGCCTCGATGTTCGTGGTGACTCATAGCTTGTAATCGATCAAGTCATGAAGGCCTCGAGCTTCCATGACCCGAAGATGAAAGCCTACTGCAAGGAGGTCCGCAAGTTGGAGGAAAAGTTCTACGGCTTCGAGCTCAACCATATAGCCCGCAGATACAATGAGGCCGTAGACGAATTAGCCAAGATCGCATCGACTCGAGGTACTATCCCGCCTAATGTTTTCTCGAAGGACTTGTACGAGCCCTCTGTCAATCTAGGCGTAGGGGAAGGAGTCGCAATGCAGGAAGTCAAACCCGCTCCCTCAACCAAGGCCCCCTCGACTGGGGCCGAGGCCATGGGGATCGAGGGGTCGCCTCCTCCACCAACCCCCAAGCCAGACTGGTGCACTCCCTTCCTCGACTACCTTATTTGAGGGGAGTTGCCAGAAGATCGGACCGAGGCCCGCTACATCTTCTACGGTGACGACAACGAGCTCTATCAACGGAGCCCCACCGGGGTCCTCTAGCGTTGCATCACCATTGAGGAGGGAAGAAAGCTGCTCAAGGATCTACACTCAGGGGCTTGCGGCCATCACGCTACTTCGAGGACCCTTGTCAAAAATTCTTTCTGGCAAGGCTTCTACTAGTCGACCACAGTCTCCAACGCCATCAACCTCGTCCGCTTGTGCGAAGGGTGCCAATTCTACGCCAGGCAGACCCACCTCCCAGCTCAAGCCCTACAGGCAATCCCCATTACATGGCCGTTCATGGTTTGGGGGCTCGATCTCGTGGGGCCATTAAAGAAGACAACCGGGGGCTACACCCATCTACTTGTAGCCGTCGACAAGTTCACCAAGTGGATCGAGGCTCGGTGATATGAACCTGCTAGGGTTTGTGGTCGATCTTTCGATGAGAGGCGTGAGATAACTCGATTGGTGGATGGAGATGACGTTCACGGCCCGACTACAGCCTTCCAAGACCGCGCCTTAGCGACCGATACACCACTTCCAAAGGCCGTCACGATCTTGTGGAGCGCGACAACCAGCCACTAGGGCTCCCGTCCTGCAAGCAATCAAAAAACTAGCAAGAACGAGGAAACAAGCACTGAAATTGCAAGATGTAATTGAAAATTTCAATCTGAATCTTATTATGAGTGGGGTTCCGAAAACAAGGAGACGGGCGACTGGATCAGCACGCGTGCCTTCAAGCAAGTAGCGACGGCTAAACTTGACCTAAACAAAACCCAAGTGTTCCTGGTGGCGGCTATGGAAAATATAACATGGGGAGGACGACCACAAGAGAGTTTGGGTCATTCTCCAAACCAAGGACACGTCCCTATTGGACTCCAAACGATACAAGCCCATTAGGCTAAATTAAGGTGACGCAGCACCCTTGACAGAAAGACCTCTCGGTAGTTGTTGGCCTATTGACGCCGCCTCTGGACAGATATGAGTATGAGACCCGATCCATATGAAAATAGAATTGACAAGCTTTCCAACAAGTCTTGATTCATCCCAAACCGACTCCGTATGTAACCGTGGCGACCGTAACGAATTGGAGGTGTGCTGCAGTCCGAATCCAGCCTACGCAAGTCCTTTTCGCTCTTGGTCTTCTCCTTGATTCCTAATTAAAACAAAAGTGCACGTGTCTCCAAGATCTAAACAAGATGGACAAGAACTCAAGAAGGAACTCACTTGATGATTAAGTTTGCGAGCACGCGCACGAGTAATAGGACCAGCAAGTATTGGCGTGGCTGACTTGGATGTATGATCAGTGTTGATGTTCAGCTCATCCTCCCTTTCTTGAATTTGAGTCGTCCTCGACTCAAACTCATCTTCCTCACCCAAATAAGGCTTCAAATCTGCAATGTTAAATGTGGGACTAACCCCAAAAGCTACAGGAAGATCAAGCTTATATGCATTCTCATTAACACGTTCTAGCACTTTAAAAGGACCATCAGCTCTAGGCATCAATTTTGATTTTCTCAATTCAGGAAACCTATCCTTTCGCAAATGCAACCAAACCAAATCTCCCGGTTCAAGAATCAATTCCCTTTGACCTTTATCTCCCACAAACTTGTACTTAGCATTCATACGCTCTATGTTTTCTTTAGTGGTTTCATGCAGTTTTAGCATCAATTCAGCACGTTGCTTAGCATCAAAATTTAACCTTTCAGAAGTGGGCAAAGGCATTAAATCAATAGGAGCACGTGGTAAAAAACCATAAACAATCTCAAAGGGACACATCTTTGTGGTAGAATACAGCGAACGATTATAAGCAAACTCAATATGAGGCAAACAATCTTCCCACAACTTAATATTCTTTTTTAAACAGCCCTTAACATAGTAGATAAAGTTCTATTCAAAACTTCAGTTTGACCATCAGTTTGAGGATGACAAGTGGTGGAAAATAAAAGCTTAGTCCCCAATTTACCCCATAAAGTTCTCTAAAAATGGCGAAGAAATTTAGCATCACGATCAGAAACAATTGTATTTGGCACACCATGCAAGCGAACAACTTCTCGAAAGAACAAATCAGCAATGTGTGTAGCATCATCAGTTTTATGGCATGGTATGAAATGTGCCATTTTAGAGAATCTATCCACAACCACAAAAACACTATCTCGCCCTTTCCTAGTCCGTGGCAATCCCAACACAAAATCCATAGAAATATCTTCCCAAGGAGCACTAGGAACAGGAAGAGGCATATACAAACCATGTGGATTCAACCATGACTTAGCCTTTTGACATGTTGTGCAGCGAGCAACAAATCTCTCCATGTCTCGTCGCATCTTTGGCCAAAAGAAATGAACAGCAAGAATGTCCTCCGTCTTCTTCACTCCAAAATGCCCCATCAAACCACCTCCATGCGCTTCCTGTAGCAACAACAAGCGAACGGAGCTAGTTGGAATGCATAGCTTGTTAGCTCTAAACACAAACCCATCATTGATGATGAATTTGTTGCATGATTTCCCATCTTTACAATGCAGCAACACATCTTCAAAATCAGCATCATGAGCATATTGGTCTTTAATTGTATCTAACCCAAAGATCTTGTAATCAAGTTGATTTAGCAAAGTATATCTCCTAGACAATGCATCTGCAATGATATTATCCTTTCCTTTCTTGTGTTTAATAACGTAAGGAAAAGACTCAATGAATTCAACCCACTTTGCATGTCTACGATTCAATTTTCCTTGACTACGAATATGTTTCAATGATTCATGATCAGAATGTATAACAAATTCTTTGGGCCACAAATAATGCTGCCATATTTCTAGCGTCCGAACAAGAGCATATAATTCCTTGTCATATGTAGAATAATTCAGCAGAGGTCCGCTCAATTTCTCACTAAAGTATGCAACAGGTTTGCCTTCTTGTAACAAAACACCACCCAATCCAATTCCACTAGCATCACATTCAAGTTCGAAAGTCTTATTAAAATCTGGGAGTTGGAGCAGAGGTGCATGTGTTAACTTATCTTTTAGCATGTGGAAAGAATGCTCTTGTGCTTTGCCCCATGAAAAGGGCACCCCCTTCTTTGTTAGCTCATTCAAAGGTGCAGCAATGGTGCTGAAGTCCTGCACAAAACGGCGATAGAAACCAGCAAGTCCTAGGAAACTTCGCACTTGTGTGACCGTCGTGGGTACAGGCCATCCCTGTATAGCTTCCACTTTGGCTTTATCAACCTCAATTCCCTATGGAGTAACAACATAGCCAAGAAACGATACTCGATCGGTGCAGAAAGTGCACTTCTCAAGGTTACCAAATAAACGTGCATCACGTAGAGCATTAAAAATAGCACGTAAGTGATCAAGATGTTCATCCAAGGATTTGCTGTAAATTAGTATATCATCAAAATAGACTACAACAAATTTCCCAATGAAAGCATGCAAAACCTCGTTCATTAATCTCATGAAAGTACTAGGTGCATTAGTTAACCCAAAAGGCATGACTAACCACTCATATAAACCGAACTTAGTTTTGAAAGCAGTTTTCCATTCATCTCCCAATTTCATACGAATCTGGTGGTACCCACTACGCAAATCAACTTTCGAAAACACAACAGCACCACTCAATTCATCAAGCATATCATCTAATCATGGAATAGGGTGTCGATATCGAATGGTGATATTATTAATAGCCCTACAATCAACACACATACGCCATGTTCCATCTTTCTTAGGCACTAAAATGACTGGAACAGCACAAGGACTAAGAGACTCATGCACATAACCTTTGTCCAGTAGCTCTTGCACTTGTCGCTGAATTTCCTTCATTTCTTCCGGATTTGTCCTGTATGGAGCACGGTTTGGCAAAGACGCACCAGGAATAAGATCAATTTGGTGCTCAATCCCGCGTATTGGTGGTAGCCCCGCTGGTATCTCACTTGGAAACACATCTGAGTACTCCTGCAAAATGTTAGCAATAGCAGGAGGCAAAGAACGTTGCATATCCTCAATGGAAAGCAAAACATCCTTGCATAGCAAAGCATAAGCAACAGAGGTGGATGCATTGAACTCATTAATATCAGATTTCGTAGCAAGCATACATCGTCCTTTCAGTTTTATCTCATCCTTCTTATCAACAATAGATTTGTCATTTTTATTGCTCTCGATCTGTGCCCTTGCAGCCCTAGCAACATTGGTTTGCATAATAGCTTCAGGAGACATAGGGTGCAACACAATTTTTCGATCATGGTATAGAAAAGAATATTGATTTGATCTACCATGATGTATAGAATCTCTATCAAATTGCCAAGGTCTACCTAATAGAATATTGCAAGCTTGCATAGGCACAACATCACATTCAACAATATCTTTGTATGATCCGACGAAAAAATTAATTTGCACAAGTCTAGTTACCTTTGCTTTACCACTGTTGTTCAGCCACTGAATGTAGTAGGGATGCGGGTGGGGTTTGGTGGTGAGGGCAAGCTTCTGCACCATATCGCTGCTTGCCAAGTTGTTGCAGCTACCTCCATCAATGATCATGCTACACGAATGCTCCATGATGACACATTTGGTTTGAAATAAAGTGTGTCGCTGATTTTGCTCGGCCTCCTCCATTTGTGCACTAAGCACTCGCTGTACAATCAAGCTCTCATAGTGGTCCGCGTCACCTGCAGTAATATGTTCTTCTATGTGTTCCTCACTACCTGCACGGTCAGCCGCAAGCAACGCAAGTGTATCTTCATCATAATCACTAGCAGACGAACACTCACCATCTTCTTTAACAATCATAACATGCTTGTTTGGACAGTCACGCATCTCATGCCCATATCCCTTGCACCTGTGACATTGGATGTTGCTTGTTCTACCTGTCGATGCCACGGATGATGTACTCGCAGCAGGCTTTTGCGTTGTCTTCGCAATTGAATTGGTGGGGGCAGCATGAGTCTTCTCACTGGATGATGGTGTAGGAGTACGTGTGGACGGAGTTGTAGACGTGCGTTGCTACCATGAGTTAGTTTTCCCTGCAGAAATATTATTCCTTGCGCTAGCACATCATCCCTGCACTTCCCTTTCAGCTTTACAAGCAAGATGAAACAAATGGGTCATGTTAGTATAATCTTTATATTCAAGGATGTCCTGGATTTCACGATTTAGCCCGCCCAAAAATCTAGCCATAGCAGATTCCTCTTCCTCCTATAAGTTACAATGCAGCATTCCCATTTGCAATTCTTGATAGTATTCTTCTACACTTTTAGCACCTTGGCTTAATTGCTGCAACTTTTTTAGCTTATCACGGGCATAATAAGATGGAACAAATCTAGCTCTCATGGCTCGTTTTAGCGCACCCCAAGTTTTAGGTATGTTATTAGGATTTTTCTTGCCATATTCTATCCACCAAACAGAAGCAAAATCCGTAAACTCGCTAGTAGCAGCCCTAACACGTGTACTCTCAGGAAAGTCATGGCATGCAAACTTTTGTTCAACGGCAATCTCCCAAGTAATATATGCATCAGGGTCATATTTTCCATCAAAAGGAGGTACTTTAAATTTAATCTTATTGAAAGCATCATCATTATTGTGTACCTCGTGTCGTCGGCGGCCACCCATACCTCTACGGTTGTGACGTAGGCGACGTCGATCACGAGTGTCTCGGTCATCATGTTCAGTATCAGCTGTGTATTCTTCATAATAACTACCATCCTCTCATTCTTCCTCCTCCTTCTCTTCCTTATGCTTGTCTTTGTCATCATTGTGGAGGTCATCAAAACGCCTTAAAAGAGCAGCAATGCTTTTGTCCATACTAGCAACGGACATCTCCAAACTTGTAAGCTTGTTGTTTGTGGTAACCTGCGTACCCTCTAACTGCCCAAGCTTCTCATTTGTCACCTGCAAGTCGTTATCTAGTTCCTCCATGTGCAGCTTCACCTGTCTTTCAAAATGTTGTATGATGCCCTTTGTGCGAGGTGAATGTGCCATTCGGTTTTCTTCGTCAGACTCTGACATGGTTCAAAGACAAAGACAACAAGAAACCAAGTGAAGAAATAAAAGTCCTACAACTACTAGGATGTAGATATAGGAAGTCGCTCGCTCTCCACTTGTTACACACGTTCTTACCAATTCTTACCTTGCTCGACACGAGGGGTCGTCTACCAACAAGTCTGCAGCAATGGATGAAGTGTATCGGTGCCGCAGCATAAGACCTGTCAAGCTATAGAATATGTGGGGCTATAGGTGGGCTGACACAAGGAACGAACTAGCACCACGTTAGTTAAAAAAACAAGTTGAATGATCGTTCAACCGGTGGTATGGTGCTGGTCCTAGCCTAGACTGTGCTAGAGACACAAGCCTGGACATAAAGGAAAGCACAACACATCCGCTGAACTAAAAAATCAAAAAGGCCAGCCCCTTTTCCTTTGATTCTTTCTCTGTTTTTTTTCCTTCTTTTTTTTTAAATCTCTCTTCTTTTTTTCAGGGGACACTCAAGACTGATTATATGAGCAAGAAGACTATGAAAGAGCAATTCACCACACACACTGTGAAAGAGCAATTCACCACACACACTTTTTCCTTGATTCTCTCTCTCTCTACAGTAAGCCACGCGTATTGATATAAAATACTTTGCTACGTGACTTGTATGATATTTGTAGCACAATGTTAACTGACTCCTCATCTGACTGAACTTTTAATTCTACTCAGACTCAGACAACAGAGAGGGATAACCAATTCCTTATAGGATTAGAACTTCAACTCAGATTCGGATATGGCAGTGCGTGCTGTGATAAAACTGTGACAAGAACCCGAAACTCTAAGGGAATAAAACTAGAACCAGCAACTCGACCAATCCGATGCAACCAAACACTCAACAAGCCCTAACCAAATAGTGCTAGCCACGGCTCAAAGGTTCTTGGATTGCAGGAAACGAATCTACTATATTTTTTTTGGCTTTTCTGGACTATAGGACAAAAAAAAACAGCGAAGGATTGGAAGTCTCTCACCGATAAACCTTGCTCTGATACCAATTGATATGATCCCGCTAGGGTTTGTGGTCGACCTTTCGATGAGAGGCGTGAGATAACTTGATTGGTGGATGGAGATGACGTTCATGGCCCGACTACAGCCTTCCAAGACCGTGCCTTAGCGACCGATACACCACTTCCAAAGGCCGTCACGATCTTGTGGAGATGCGACAACCAGCCACTAGGGCTCCCGTCCTGCAAGCAACCGAAGAACTAGCAAGAACGAGGAAACAAGCACTGAAATTGCAAGATGTAATTGAAAGTTTCAAACTGAATCTTATTATGAGTGGGGTTCTGAAAACAAGGAGACGGGCGGCTGGATCAGCACGTGCGCCTTCAAGCAAGTAGCGATGGCTAAACTTGACCTAAACAAAACCCAAGGATTCCTGGTGGCGGCTATGGGGAATAAAACATGGGGAGGATGACCACAAGAGAGTTTGGGTCGTTCTCCAAACCTAGGACACGTCCCTATTGGACTCCAAATGATACAAGCCCATTGGGCTAATTTAAGGTGGCGCAACACCCTTGACAGAAAGACCTCTCGGTAGTTGTTGGCCTATTGACGCTGCCTCTGGACAGATATGAGTAGGAGACTAGATCCATATGAAAATAGA
>CM041637.1:33520479-33532036 GCA_023333625.1 Bothriochloa decipiens | reverse complement strand
AGCAAGTATTGGTGTGGCTGACTTGGATGTATGATCAGTGTTGATGTTTGGCTTCTTCCATTCTGTTAGTGCGCAATAGCCCCATGCTTCCTAAGCCATGAGATCACTGAAGTCAAAAATAATGTAACAAAGATCCATCAGTGAAGTCTAACCATCACACTTACAATACCGTTACAAATTCAGCTTATGGCTAAACAACACAACTCACACATAGCAGGAATTGAGATCACTGAATTAGAAAATAATGCAACAAAGATCCATCAGTGAAGTCCACGGCTCATACCAAAATGCAACTAACAATTTCCATGGTACGAGCTCATTTCAGTTAAATCAAGCCTAACCGTCACACTTACAATACCATTACAAATTTAGTCCAACAGCCATGAGCTACAAGGACTATCAAAACCATTACTGTCCGCATCTATCTAAAATTAAGGGATATGGTGGTACGCATCAAAGTTGTTCATTCTAAGCGAAATCTCCAAGTCCTGTAGTAGATCCATGATGAGGAAAACCCCAAATGAAGAAACAAATAGTAAAAAGGGGAGAAAGGAGACCTGCGAATCAGATCTGGCACCTCTGCCGTAGCCGTGGCACACAAGCAAAGTGGACGCCAATGGCGCCACGCCCCACTATGAAAGCCCCGCTACCTGACTCCAAATGGACACCAGAGCCAGCACAGCACACCAGGGATTCTCCGCCGTCGTCTCTAGCTCCGCTGCCTAGCCAGCGCAAGTCCAATGGGCAGATATTTTCCTATTTTCAGGGGATATATATCCAATATATAGGTCAACATGTTCCACACGACTTGTCCCCTAGGAGCGGGGATGGCCCAATTATCACAAGGCCCATATAAGGACTGTCCCATGGTACACAAAAGAGGTATGGCCGGATTTCCCTATGATACACGAAAGAGAAATGGTTGGACTGTACCATCTCTTGATCTTGTAAGTCCCAAGTCCTGGCTCCTGGCAGTTCATATCTGCAAATGCTAGAACATCCGACCGCTACATAATTGATCACGTAGGACAAAGCATAATGGTATGTCAATTTTGATTGTGTTATTTTTTGACCAAATTTGATTGTATTATTATTATGGTCATATAGTAAGTTCTAAAAATTTTAGTTCGTTCTAGGTCATAAGGCCTCATCGGCACGTCGGCATGGATCCACCGGCAGACTAGAATGGTACTCATCTTCACCGTGACCACTCAAGGTCACCGCCTCAAGATCTATTGTATTTTGTTGGCAGGACATGCTCATTGGAGACAATCATGATGTTCAACAGTTTAACTTGCTGTTATAATACCTATGCACGTGATCTTCTGTTGACCCTTATAGTACCCTGTTAGTTCTTATTATCAGTTTATTGTAAACCATATGCTGCTAGGAGTCCATCTAAACAAGTCTCGCCTCGCTCTATAGCTTCACAAGTGATACGTAGCTCTTCAGTTTTACTACGAACGTAAGAAAGTCTGACCACTCCATATTTGATCTCGTAGGACAAAGTGTGAATGCTTCTATTTTGAAAGCCCTAGCAATTAGTCTGCCGAGTGCTCACTGATGGTTACGATTTTGGTCAGTCTGTAGTAGTGGCACAACAAAGTTTAATCTAATGTAAAGTTCAACCACAGGTCACATGAAAGGGTATTATTACAGCAAGTTTTATTAATGGAAATGCTATTGGACACAAGAAATTCTGACCCCTTTATGTTTGAATGCGTGTGACAGAGTATAATAGAGTATCGACAACTATGATATAAAACGCAAGGGAACACACGATCATCGATACATCAAGTTCATACAAATCAAGTCTAACCATCAAACTTACAATATCTTTACCAATATTCAGCTAAATCAGGTCTAACGATCACACAAACAGTACCATTACAAATCCAGCCAGATGAAGTCTAACCATCACACTAACAATCATTACACGAACTCAGCTTCATAGGATTTAAAGGCAGCAAGTGCAGCTTCCCAGGAGGTGTATTTTTCATAAGAAGCACCAGGGAACCCATGAACTTGCTCCTGGCGGTCAAGCCAGCTCTGGAAAACCCCTCGCTTACGGCCATGGAACACAACATACCTTGGACTCATCTCGAATCTGCACAACCCAAACAGCCATCAACATTTTCCATGGTACGAGCTCATCAAAATTTAAAATAGCAGCACATAGATATATATAACTCAAACTAGGGTAGTAGTTAATAGAGCTATAACCATTACATGCGTAAATCAAGTCTAACCATCACACTTACAATACCATTACAAATTGAGCTAAATCAAGTTTAACAGTGACACTACGAGTCAGTACACGAGCTCAGCTTCTTCCATATGTTACAAACATAGATAACTATGATGCTATGATGACTATTACAACAGTTTTCAAATAGAAACAGGTTGGAGCAGGTATTGAGTTTTGAAGACAGATGTCATCATCAGCAGCAAAGGGTAGATTTGAGTTGTTTGCTTTTGAGTTGAAGGAAGCAACTGCATCTTCATAGGAGTTGTACTTTTTATAAGAAGCACCAAAGAACCCATGAACTTGGTCCTGACAGTCAGGCCAGCTATGGAAAACCCCTCGCCTACGACCACGGAACACAGCATAGCCAGGTTTCATCTCGAATCTGTAGAACCCAAATAGGCTGCCTTAGTTTTACAAGTGCAAGATAGTGACCATCATGGCATGCATCGCAACAAGTGCAGCTTAAAGATTAGTGGCACTGATTTACTATCTCCTAACAAAAACAATAGCCATGAGCTATAGGGACTACCAAAACCATTCCCCATCCTGCGTCTATTAAAAATTAAGGGATATGGCGGTATGCATCAAAGGTGATATCTCTAATAGATATCCCCAAGTCTTGTAGTAGATCCATGTTGAGGAAAAATAGAAATGAAGAAACGAACAGTAAAAAGGAGAGAAAGGAGACCTGCGAATCGATTTTGACACCTCCACCACGGTACACAAACGATGCAGACGCCAACGCCGTTGTGCTCCACCGGGTGAGCCCCGCTGCCTGCCTCCAAATGGACGCCGGAGCCACCACAGCACACCGGGGATCCTCCGCTGTCGCCTCCGTGTCTGCCGCAAGTCCAACGGGCAGATACTTTTCCACTTTCAGGGGATATAATATATCCCATATATATAGATATAAGATATAAGAGAACATAAAATGCACTTACATTATATATAGGCTCCAAGGGCACGAGAACACAAACAGCCGCTTAGTGTAGTGGTAAAGACCGTCACATCTTAATGCCAGGTCCCGAGTTCGAATCCTAGAGAACCCAATGTTTTTGGGGAATTCAACATCTGTCGGAGAAGGGTGGTCTCACATGTCGGTCAGAGAAGGGTGGTCCCACGTGAACAGAGAAGGGTCCCCAGTTGCAGGTCCCTGGTAACTAACGCTTTGGTCCCACACGTCGGGTTATGAAGGGTGCCACATGGTCCCACAGGTCGGTCGAAGAAGAGTGGCCCCATGTGAACAGGGTTGGTGCCCTATGGCGGGTCCCATCTAACTAATGCTTTAGTCCCATACGTCCGATGGAAATGGTCCCAGATGGGTCCCACATGTCAGTTGACATGGTCCCACAAGTCTGATGGAAATGCTCCTAGATGGGTCCCACATGTCAGTCACAAAGGTTGACCCCAGATGAATAGAGATGGGTCCCATATGGCGGGTCCCATCTAACTGACACGCTGGTCCCACACATCGAATGAAGAATGTTCCCAGGCGGGTCCCACATGTCAGTCGACGAAGGTTGACCCCACATTAACAATATGGGGTCACCTGTGGCGGGTCCCATCTAACTGACACACTGATCCCACACATCCCACAAGTCGGATGGAAAACGGTCTCAGACGGGTCCCACATGTCTGTCGTCGAAGGGTGGTGGCCTCAAGGTTCCCCTGGCAGACATGTCCCACAGGTCGGTTGGTGAAGTGTGGTAGAACGACGCCCATTTGGAATGGATGAGTAATGGCAGGTCCCATAACGTCGGATGGGGAAGCGTCCGGCTGAGTGATGGGCAGGTCCCACGACTAACGGCGGATGGGGGTACTAGTGATGCGTGCTAACGGTGGATGGAAATATGAGTGAAGGCGGCTCTCCCGCAGGCAAACGGCGTCGGCTCCCATGTCCGAGGCGTGCTAGTCAATTTGACCCTACAATTAACATGGAGGAAAAGAATAGTCAAATTATGGAACCTGCCGGTTTCATTCCAGATAGTTCCTCATTTGTGGCCAAATAGCTGATCTGATTAGGGCATTGACTGGAGAGTCAAAGTCCAACATGCTTAATGAATAAATCATTGAATAACATTCATGAACAATTATTAGAGCAATTGATCATGGTATGACATGATAAATGAGACAAGAACGAATAAAGGTCATCTAAGATTACATCATGCAATTTACCAATCGGCTAACCTATCCGTACATCTTGACATTTAACACAACACTACTCATAATAAAATAGCTCTATTAATAGACGGCGTTTGAAGCTAAGTCATTCTAGAGGGTAATGGCAGCTGCACCAAAGCTTAGAAGAGATTAACAGTTCTACTTTATACTTGCAACATCACATTGAAGCAAAACATACATGTGAGTAAAGAAATTGGTAGTTACACAGTGTATTTATCAAGGCATAGGGAAATTGGCTAAATAGCTGATATCGACATGAGAACGAATTAGGTGCATAAATAGTTCTATGAGCAAAGCCTATTAACTGATGATGTCTAATTCTAAGTAACTTTAACAGTGGGGTTCCCTAGAATATAGCCATGATAAAGCCCCCAAAAAAGATTAACAAGTTTTACCATAAAACCATCTACACCCTAGAACGCACCACATGTGATGAACAAGATTGATAAAACCTAGCTAATGCAAGCATGAAAACCTCAGCATTTTTTCAAGAAGAAAAAACCCTCATCCTTCTCAACTTCATCAATGGTGGGGCGCCATTACGGCAAGCATCTGATGGTGGAGGAAGAGGAAGGGAACTCCCACCGCATCGTCCACGCGAGGTAAATCACTTTAATCAATTTCCCCTTTCAATCAGTCTTGAATCTAACTTTGTTTTTGCCGATTTTTAGGAGGGGCCGTGTGGGTCCTATCACCATTGCCCTGGGACTAGTGAAGGTGAAGGAGAGGATCAGCCGGATGAGGCAATAGATGATTGACCTCCAGAAGGCGCTTCTTGACACCCAGCTACTAGCAGAGGAGAAGGACGATAAGGCCAAGAAAGCCATTGAAGAGCGAGATGCTACCAATACTCAGGTCATAGATAAGTGCAGTTCTCTCTACTTCTTTCCTCAATCCATTCTTTGTTCCAAAACTTGATTTCTTTGCTCGCTTTTCAGACCTGACGACTAGATTGCGAGCTCTTGAGGTTGCTGGGACTGAGATTGCCAATGTTGTGAATACTGCCAGTGAGACGATTGTTGAACGGGTGGAGAACATTTACCCAAGGTTCACTGAGATCTCCTATGCAGCCATCAAGTTTGGCGCTGCCCTCGCCCTTGGCGTCGTCCAAGCCCGCACAGGCCTAGATCTCTGAGGCCTTCATGTGATCGATGAGGACATCATCGACACCATGATTACCAACTCTGACGCCATGGAGCCAGCAAGGAGGATCATCAGCGACATAGCCAATCCACACTAACCAATTGTCAAAGTGTGTGATCATTAGATTGTATTAGGATGCAATCTTCTATAATGGATTTTGTGAATAATGAAATCTGCCTCTTTTGGTTATATCTTGTCTCTAACATTGATCCATCGAGGTCATCTGCATTTCTCATTCAAATCTCTAAACATTAGTTTGGTTTTGTTTTTGCTCTAAATGTGATGTGTGTCACATCGGCTATCACCAACATCCTTGTTGGCCATTTTTGTGCTAAAGGCGATATAAAATACTTGGCGATTACCCAGTATATTGACAATCTATTATAAAACTTATACTCTGATAATCAATCTTGATCTGCCAAAACACTAGGGTAATACTTCTTAAGAAATTTGCCATTCAAAAATTTCTCCTTTAAAATTCCTCAAGATATAAGCATTTCCAGGGACAACTCGCTAAATAAAATAAGGCCCTTCCCAATTTGAAGACCATTTTCCAAACTTACTATCCCTGACTACGATTGGCAATTTAACCTTCCAAACAAGTTCTTCCTTTTCAAACTCCTTTAATTTGAACTTTTTGTTATAATTCCTGGAAATCCTTATTTTATTAGCTTCAATTGTTTCTAATGCTTTTAGCCAATGATAATGTAAATTTTCCAAATTGTCGATCATGAGATTGTTGTAACCAATGGCTGATGATTCTTTCTATAACTCAACTCTTCTTGAGCTAGATTGAATTTCCCATGGCAATACTGCGTGATGACCATACACCAATTCATAAGGTGAACACTTAATTGATCCATGACAAGCCATCCGATAAGCCCACAATGTTTCGCTCAAAGTTAAATACCACTTTCTTGGTTGTTCCTTAATCTTGTTCATAATCAATTTGATTAGAATTTGATTAGAAACTTCTGCTTGTCCATTGGCTTTAGCATTGTATGGAGAAGAATTAATTAACTTGATACCCACCTCCTCGGCAAATTCCTCAAATTCTCCTGAAGTAAACATAGTGCCTTGATCAGTTGTTATTGTCTCTGGAATCCCGAATCAGTAAAGATATGCTCTTTGAGAAAATCAACCATGTTTTTGGATGTAACCAATTTCAAAGGAATTGCCTCAACCCAGTAAAATAATCTATAGCCACCAATATGAATTTATGTCCTTTACTCGAAGGTGGATATATTTGGCAATTAGGTCACCGCAACCTCGAAACGGCCATGGTTTCATAATAGGATTCATGGCAGATGCTAGCATTCTCTAAACATTGCCAAATCCCTGACACTGTTGGCATCCCTTGTAATACGTGAAACAATCTTCTAACATGGTTGGCCAAAAGTATCCAGCTCTCCTAATCACCCACTTCATCTTGTAGGTGGACTGATGAGCACCACATATCCCTTCATGAACTTGATGCATCACTAATTTAGCTTCTTCTTGGTTAATGCACCTCATGAGCACACCATCAACTGTCTTGTAATATAATTGATTATCATGTAACACAAACTTGAGAGCTTTATACCTTAACTTCTTGGAAATCTTCTGTGATGGATTCTTCAAATAATCAACCAGCTCTGTTCTCCAGTCAGCCGTTGCATCATTAGTCGATATTTATGTAATTAACTGATATCCTAAAGCACTCTGAGCTAACCTGTTTGCCTCCTGATTCTGAGCTCGAGGGATGTGATGTAGAGTTACAATAAAAACTTTTGAAGCATCTCTTTGCATTAATCATAATATTTCTTCAAAATTTCATCTTTGCACTCATATAGGCCGAGCAATTGTTTAATCACCAATTGAGAATCGCCAAATATTTCAATTGACTCAGCCTTTGCCTCTCGGAGAAGTTGAAGTCCCTTCAAAATTGCCTCATACTCTGCTTGGTTGTTAGTTGATGTTGGTGCAATCGATAAGCAAACTGAAAAGATGCCTCCCGAGGGGAAACTATAACAATACCTATGTCACCACCTTGCTCACACATCGACCCATCAAAGAATAAAGCCTAGGATGCTCCACAAATCCAACATCCAGATTATGGTGTTGAGTAACAAAATCAGCCATTACTTGTCCCTTAACTGCCTTAGCCGATTCGTACCTCAAATCAAATTCACACAGAGCCAACATCCATTTGCCAATTCTCCCATTCAAAATAGGCATTGACAGCATATGCTTGATGACATCAACCTTGGACACCACAATGCATTCACTGGACAACAAATATCTCCTCAATTTGATGCAAGAGAAATATAAGCATAGGCATAGCTTCTCTATCAGAGTGTATCGTGTCTCTAGATCTAATAATTTCTACTCAGATAGTAGACCACTCTTTCCTTCCCTTTAAATTCTTTCATTAAGGCCGAGCCAATTGATAGGTCTTCAGCCGCCAAGTACAACTTGAAAGGCTTACCTTGTTGAGGAGGAATTAAAATCGGTGATGATTTCATATACTCCTTAATCTCCTAACGCCTTTTGTTGTGCTTCACCCCATCTAAACTCTTCATCATCCTTTAGTTTTAGCAAAGGAGAAAACGACAATGCCTTGCTTGACAGGTTAGCATTAAATCTTCTGATAAAATTAATATTGCCAAGCAAAGACTGTGACTTTTCTTTGTTGATTGGAGGAACAACATCATCAATTGCTTTCATACTCTTCTGTCCAACCTCAATTCCTCTTTCATGGACCACGAACCCCAAGAACTGACCAGCAGAAAACCCAAAGGCACATTTAAGTCAATTCATCTTTAAACCATTCTTCCCTGTACACACCAAAGTCTCTCTTAGATTAGCCAAATGTTGTTCATACCCTTCTAACTTGATAACCACATCATCAAGATATATTTCAACTATTTTGCCGATCAACTTGTGATATATAGTTCATTGCTCTTTAATAAGTTGCTGTTGACGGTAGATAAGTATCAATTTTAACCGTCAACATAACATGAGAAAGGATTAAAATATGAATACCATCTAGTTATAGGGGTTACACTAACAGAATTCCATGAGTTTTGGTGAATGTCTATTTCTACAGGGGGTTATCAGAAAAGAACCAAAAGAGGTCCACATGTCGGATTTATATAGAGACAATACCATGTCTAGCAATCAAAGAATACTCTAGAAGAATCGAGGAGGCGACCCTGCGAAGGAAGGACCACCTGGCAGCAGTAGCAGGGAGCCCGCCCATAGGCAGGTGTGGCCGCCCAGGCCTCTCCACCAATGGGGAGCAACCTCGCGGATCCTGCCTCCACCGACCTTGAGGATCAATATGAAGCGTCCATCTAGGTTGGTTTGATCCAAGGGCTGTGGTGCATCCTCGGAGGCTATATATTCAGGGCCCCTGGACCTTAGAAAAACGCTAATTCATTCAAGAATTCGTTTGGAGAATTCATCCTCATCTTCAGAGAACCCTAGAGCTGCCATCTCAATTCGAGCTCCATAGTTTAGTAGCATAGCCACATAGGAATAGATCTAAAGGGAGTCAAGCCTAGCATGGAGTCCGGATTTGTCAGCATTCTTGGTAATTTCTTCTACTTTATTGTAATATTCATTATTGTTCTTGATACTATGAATAGTACTTTATTCTATTCTGACATATTGTCGGTGTTCTGACCCTCGAGGGGTTAACACCAACGAGTAATATCATATCCGCGTGCTCCCTAATCCGGTGGGTGATGCAAGAATGACACAATGATTTATCCTGGTTCGGGCAAAGAAGGCCCTACGTCCAGCGGGGGGAGGATGATTCGTGTTATCTTGCACCGAAGTGCTAGTACAGGGGAAAATACAAGCTGGTATGAGGAGTGAAAGGTGGAGTTGGGGCGTTCGGATGCCTTGCTCTCGACCTCGCACAGGCTCACGGTGTCGCTCTGTGATCTAGGGCCTTAATGTTTCTATGCTCTAGATCCTCTTGATTTCAGTTCGGTCCCTTTCTCTAACGCCCTGGCGCCTCCTTTTATAGACGAAGGAGGGGCACAGGTGTACATGTATTTCAAGTTTGCATGACGCTGATGACGTACGACGTTGAGGCCGATCATGTCAGTGCCGCTGTAGTGATGTACGTCGGTATGGGAGGCCCTGCCGCCTTCGCATCGGGAGTTGTTGAAGTTCAGCTCGAGGTTCGCTCGGTGAAGTCGAGGGGCGACGGTTGAGGGTCCTGGCCGGAGCCGAGGGGGTCGTGCCGAGGAGGTCGAGCTTCGCTGGATAAGATCGGATCCCGGTAAACGCGGAAAACATGTTAGTTTATACGTCTCGAGGCGGTGCGGGTCGTGGCACAGCGCTCGGTATGGCGCAATAGCATAATATGACTTGCGGGATTCCGGGGCATGGGCGGTAAAAGTAGATTTGACCGCCACGCCTGTGACTGTTACCGTAACTGTGGCCATGCGGTTAGGCGGGGGTAGATAGATCGCATTAAATGCGCTCGGATCCGTACGGGGGAGTTGGTGGCCGAGGGGTGCTCCATCCTCGAGGGCCGCCCATTCGCCCAGGCAAAGTTCCGTCCTCGAGGGGAGGCTCGTTCGCTGGGCGGAGTTACGTCCTCGAGGGCAGGCTCGTTCGGAGGATGAAGTTCCGTCCTCAAGGGGTAGCTCGAATCGTACCCTCGCGTATAGAGTACTTGTCCGTTCGGTATCCTCTCGGGTGAACAGTACCGGTCCGTTCGGTAGCCTCTCGGTGATACAGCACTAGTCCGTTCGGTATCCTCTCGAGCAGGTTTTGGTTTTGGGCCGTCGTTTGTTCGTTCACGGGCCAGTCCGATACGTCTCAACCTATGGGCCTTCGTACGTTAGCGCGGGAGTTTATCGGAGGGTTCAAGATGCTAATTTTGCGGGGCTTTAGTTTGCTAAGCAAGGGGTCTGGGATGCCCGTTTCCAGGGTATCGACAGTAGCCCCCGAGCCCCTGCGCGAGTGATGTCACTCGGGGAGGGGGTCAGGAATTTAGGAATGAGACGTGATTCGGATTTTTTCGCGGGGAGCGCGTGAGTGACCACCGCGGGGGTAGCCCCCGTGGCCTCGTAGGAGTCGAAAGACTCCTGTGAGGGCTTTATTTTATATTTAGTTAAAGGGTGCTCGTCCAGTCGGGTATAGGCCTGAACTGGACTCGTAGCGTTTTACCGAGGGGAGCCCCCGGGGGATTTTTCGACCCTCTTTCGTCGAGGGGCGCCGGACACAGGCGAGCCCCCGAGCCTCGCGCGGCTGGGGCGTTGCTGGCCTCGGCCTTCTTCTCACGAGTCCTTTCGATCGGATGTGAGGCGAGAAGCATCGGACTACCCCCAATAGGGCGAGCCGCGAAGTTCTCAGTGAGCTGGTAACGGGAAAATCCAAGCGAGAGCCCGTTCCTCGTTCGATAGAGGTCGGCAGGTGGCCCGGAGGCGGTCTCATTAAAGCAAAACGCAATGGTCCTATGGATTCCGATTCCATTCGATAGGTCTCGGCGGCTCGATGCCTCCCTTCGGGGGGATTCCATAAGGTCCATAGCGTTTCGCCTTGGATGTGTCCAAAGGGGTCTCAAGAGTTCGTTCTCGAGCAGGGCCTCGTGTTGGCTCCCCCTTGGTCACCCCTGACTCAGGTGCTCGAGGGCGGCTGTCGAACCTTGTTCGTGGGGTCAGCATTCGCTCCTTCGAGACTTAGGGCTGGAGCCCGATTTTGGTGCTCAAGGGCGGTCGTTAAGCCCTCACACGAGGACCGGCCTTCGCTCCCTCGAGACTTTGAGATAGGGTCAGGGCCCGTTTTCTCCTCTCATGGAAATCTCTGTCGATGAGTAATCATTCTCTTTCGGCGCTCAAGGGCGGTCGTTAAGCCCTCACTCGAGGACCGGCCTTCGCTCCCTCGAGACTTCGAGGCAGGGTCAGAGCCCGCTCTTTTACGGTGCTCAAGGGCGACTGTTAAGCCCTCACACGAGGACCGGCCTTCGCTCCCTCGAGACTTCGA